>VZRI01008218.1:249366-363671 GCA_013397515.1 Upupa epops
CCCCAGTATAACTTTTCTGCGCCCCCGGGCGCCTCCTGCCACGCTGAGCCGACCCCCCGCGGCCCTGCCCGCCCGGGACTCACCGGCATCATCTTGGAGCCGAACCGCATGGGGACGGCCGGTATCGGCCCCGCCAACCGGAGCCGGAGACCGACAGCGGCCCTGGAGGCGGAGGCCCTGCAAACCTGTTGCTGGAGGCACCGGACTCCGCGCTGGCCTCACTGCCCACCGCTGCTTTGTTCGCACTAAGAACCCTCTCCCACCAAACCGTTGCCCCCGGCTCCTCTCCGAAACTAACCCCGGCCCGGCAAGGAGGAGCTGCCGCGCACCGCCCACCCCCGGGAGGGGCTGTCCCGCCTCCTGCCCCTGACGGGGCTCTTGCTGCCCGGTCCCTGGCCCCGGGCCACCAGCGGTCGGCTTCCGCAGCCGGAGCTGGGAAGCGCAGGTGGGGAGGGGGTGGCCAAGGTCAAGCTGCAGCACTGTAGTCTTCCTTACTCCTTTCACGCCGCCTCTGTGGGGGCCCTACCGCTATCCCCTTCTCGCTCCATGTAGCATCACCGACGTTTTACTTTTATCTTGTTGGACCTGGCCAGGTCAATCCTGGCAGAGCAACCTTGACATGCCCCCAAGAAAAGTGAGGACTCGTTGCAAGGTTGGGCTGTCAAAAGAAAACTCAAAAGAGCCAATCCACATGTCTTTTACACCCTCTTTAAGATGGGGGAAAAAAAGTTTTCCCTTCTTGGAGCAGCTCTCGGGATACAAGTTTCCAAGCCGCGTACTTCCATAACAGCACTTCAAACGCTCAGGGAAGGCTCGGGAGGGAAATGTACAAAATCGGCACCGTTACAAGGCTTCTCTCTGCAGGAAAAACAGCTCCATCTGTTTTTCCTACTCGTAGTAAAATCTTCGCATTCATTAAAGAGGATAAAAGAAAAGAGAATTAGAAGTTCCCAGAGGAAGGGATAACAAAACTCAGACGTAATTTGTATATAAACACATTTTTTTTAAGGCAGAAAAAAACTGCAAGAGCATTGATGAGACCTCAAGAACTTGAGCAATGATTGAGTAACTTAATACAATTCTGTGGAGGCGGAGAGGGCCTAAAAAAGGGTCAGAAAGTTATTTCTGCCCCTGTCTAATTATGGCAAATAACAACAAAAGACACACTGTTGGGTTTGGGTTTTTTCCCTCTAGCAATTTGAAACGCGCCCCAGAAGTGCCTCGCAGCGGTTTGCAAGCGCTCCCTGCCTCCCGGGAACGTTTCGCTTCCGGAAAAACCTCCGCGGATGTGGTGGTGACCGGACTAAGGGTCCAGACAGGCCATTTCCCCAGCCCAGGACGTTTTTCCTCCAAGCGAGGCGGTGGTTCCAGCCCCAGCGCAACGCAAACCACCCCCACCAAAGCCGAGCTGGGCCCCCAGCCACTCCCACCTCCCTCCCCGCAGGCCTCGCCCCTCAAGGCCCGATCCCGTTGGACACTGCCCCGCTGCCAGAGCCGGCCAATGAGAACATGGCGACAGACGCATGACATCATTTTCCTCGACGCCTATTGGTCAGCTGGCGAAAACAGAGCGCTGTCACCCGGCAACGCCGTGACGTTGCGACACCGCCCCTTAACCCTTCGCGCCCCGCGGCCCTAAAACATTGACCGTCTGCTGCCAGTGGAACCCACGTGGTTAATCCCGGCCTGCGCTTCTGGCCCGACGGATCCATCCATCAGCCCACACACTGAAGGTTTAGACTCACAGTTCTCACCAAGTAGTGGTTTTTTTAAGACTTGACTCTATTTTATGATATAGTACCATATAAAAATAAATAATAGATGTACTACATAAATTGTTTTAAAAGATAAAAAAATCCTCCGTGGCAAAGGAGAACCAACATTCTTCTGCAAATCTCTGATGAATTTTAGGAGCGCCTAACCAGCAAGGAATAAGAGGCACAATATTTTAATAGACACAAATTCTTTCCAGTAATAATTAGAATGTTAAAACAGCCGTTTCCAAAATAAAATAAAACTGTAAATGGTTTGATTAAAATCAAGCAGAAAACAGGTTTCAGGTGCTCATACATGTTCAATAGGTATGTTTTGCATACATCTTACAGGTCAACCCACAAAAGTGTCTGTTGGTACAACTTCTATTTTTAGTATCCTCCACTCAAACCTACAACCCCATCCCTGCTAAGGAAATTAAGCTTCAAGGGGTGCACCTATATTTTTTTCAGTTTATGTCCAGGTTCCGTGACTCATACACTCCAATGGAAGATTTTGGTGCCATCTGGCCACATACTTTAGATCCCAGGTCCCTCAAACAGAGGGACAACACTTGCCAGGTTTACAGATATTGGAGTCAACACCTCTTGCAACTGTGTCTATCTCAGCAGCAGTGCTTACCTGCTTTATGGCACACACTCTTTGCCTCTCCTAGCAAGTCAGCCATGATTTCATTTGATAAACATGAGATGCATTTCCCACAGCACATTAATTAATTACAGGAAATATTTTGGGGTTTTATGAGCAGGGAGTAGATGGTTGCTGCCAGTGGGAAGACACACATGAGGGTTTTTGACCACAGGTTCAATATCCAGTGTCAATAGTTGGAGGTAGCAGAGTCACGCACAGAATTGGCAAGGGAGAATAGTTAGTCCTGCATATTGAAAGCTTTCACAAAAAAGAATGATCTACAAGATCTGGAGCCAACAGAACAGACAGATGAAGCTCTGCACCTCTCCCCTCATTCCCACTACTCTTGGCAGCCAATCCAGAGCATACTGCAGTTGACTAAGACCACATGCAGTTCCCTAGAAGCAGTCACAGCAAGCAACCTGGAGAAGTTAATATTCATGGAATTGCTTGAAAAGTATCCAAGAGAAGGGAAAAAAAACCATCACCAAACAGAAATCTAACAGAATCACCATTCTTCTTTCTGCAATAGATCTACTTGGTTGGAAACACAAAAACCTGCAGTAGCAGAGAGATTAACAGACAGTGGCGTTAACAGTCAATATAAATAAATAGCCCCATATTTTCTTGCCATTAGTCTCATCATACGATAGGATCAGGGGAATGGGTGCTGGAAAGATGTTGTTGTGTTTCATAGCTTCAGCACGCTACTTGAAATTACAAAACTTCAGTTAA
This sequence comes from Upupa epops, assembly GCA_013397515.1. Classification (NCBI taxonomy): domain Eukaryota; kingdom Metazoa; phylum Chordata; class Aves; order Bucerotiformes; family Upupidae; genus Upupa; species Upupa epops. Next base: position 252,505 of record VZRI01008218.1, read on the forward strand.
TTCCTTCAGTGCCATTTCTAAGTGGTTTTAACAAAAATGTCCTGTCCTTTTCTCTAGTATCCTGCTTAAAATTGCCTCCAGATTAGTCAAATCTTCTTTGACAGACCTGACACTATTAGGAGGATTATCAGCTGACAGACTTAAGACAACATCTCTTTTGCAACAACTTGCTCTACCTTCCAGACGTTTATATTTCAGTAGTCCTTTTAATTCTTGAGCCATAAGATAAGCCCGATTCTTAGACTCCTTCTCGGGCTATAATTTCAGAGAAATTTTTTCAGCAATCGCAACAGAGTCAACAGAAGAAGAGCAGGGGAAGGCTGGTTCAGATTTGCTGTCCACTGCCACCTACTGTTAAAATTCCACCAAAAGTTTTGAGCTCTCATTTCTGAGGGATACTACTTGAAAGCAAAGAAAGAAAGGAAAGTTTTGGAAAGGAGATTGCTGTGGAGGAAAAAAAAAGAAAAGAAAAGGAATATAAAAGGAATATACCAAGAGAATTGCTTACCTAAACTCAGTAGGCTGGGGCACAGCAACATCACAAGTTTGTACTCCTTCCAATAACATTGAACTTCTGGCACCTAATTTATACAGCTGGTCTCTAACACAAGACAAGGCTTTTCCAGACAGTGATTCAAAGCAAAGGCCTCGGTTGATCATTGTTGTTAAATCTCACACAGAAAAAAAGTAGCTATAGAAAACTGATTAATTATTTTAATCACTTTCATGCAGTTCTGCTAAACCAGCAGCTCTCCTCCAAAGGTTGCTATATTCATTTTCACTATTTAATGATGCATTTTTCACTATCTATTTTTAAGACATCAGATAACAGACCTCATAGCAGAAACATTTTGGCAAAAACACAGCCATGACTGGACCTACCTCTCAGATGGACAAAAGAAGTTAACGAATTTCAAAGACTGCACCTGAGATTCATAAAATCCTTAAAGGAATCTACTAACCACAGCAGTAGCACTACACTAGTGACTGCTTTTGAAGCAAAAGACTGGTTTGTGCCACATTCAAAACATGACACCAAGAAGCATTTAGCAAGTGTAAATTTTCAGGTAAGACATGGTGGCTTGCTACAACTTCTGCCAAGTCCACTTCTTTAAGTGAAAAGGTTTCCTTTGGTATCGAGAAGTGATGTCACAGATACATCTTTTTCCCTGGGGTAAGCTACTTCTTTCTAAAACATCTGCTTCTGGCCACTGAAATGCCTCTCTTCAGCTGTAATCCTCTTCAGGGAATTTATCACATCAGTGCATCGTTAATGAAGAACATCGTGAGGCCCCTACTTGAACAGTTTCTGTTTTGTTGAAAAGTGTGTTTCATTGTGAGATGAAGCCCACTTTAGCTGTGACATAGGTTTCCTTATTCACACACAGATGATATTGATGTAAAATCTAAACAAAATTTGCATCTTACCACATTCCTGTGCTACAGTTCAAAAAAACCCTAGATTTTCTCAACACAAGGAACAACTGAGTTATGTTCACCCTACTCAGAAGCATGTGATCCAGTCTCTTGCCTTGTGAAAGCACTTACAGCTGTACAAAGTGAATATAAACCTTGTCAGTCACTGTATATATATGGAATATGCACTGGTTGGTAACACATGTAAGCAACTACATGAGACAACAGAGGTTCAGATTCCACAAGCTTAATTTTAAAAATATTTTTTGCTTAGCTTGCATCTTCTGTGTAAACAAATCCCACTATCAAAATGTGAGTCACACATGCACCCACTGTGCGAACTACATATTCACAGTCCTCAGCAAGATAATCATACAGAGCCAGCAGCACTCAGAAACTTGAATTGTCCCGCAATCTATGTAGCTCTTATACCGGTAATTTAACAACAGTTTCTTTCAAAGGATGATTGTATAAAAGTAGAATGTTATTTTAATACCACTGAACACAAACATCACTCACAGTAAACAGTCTTCCAATTATTCCAGACCAACCAGCAGTTACTGGTTCATTTAACTAAAGCTTCTAGAGCTACCTGCTGGAAGAAATTTCTAATTTCCTCAAAAAAAATTCTGAGTAATTTAAACCCAGAGTTTTTTCCATGCCAGCTAAAGTAAGTCTGCACCGTGTCTTAAAGAGAGGAAAAACAAACTTTCTTTTCTATTCATCCTCAGCTGAACAAAGTGTAGGCTGGTTTGTATGCAGCACACATGGATGCCATCCTGCTCAGTAACTAAAGTATGTTCGCTAGGCTCACTGTGGACCCCTGTCAGTTTATCTCAGCACAGATCCTGACAGAAGAGACCCTCTGTAACAAAATATTAACAGCCATATCTGCCTGCAGCTACTCATCCAGCCCCATCAGGGAGCTGGTCAGTGAGGAAGAACAGGGAAAATGCTAAGAAATACATTCATTAAGCAGGTATGTATTTAGCTGTTGCAACAGGAATTCTGTGATCTAAATCCCATTCCTTACACAAACCATGAAACACTGATTTGCCACAGAGTGATGCTGAACCTTCATCCCTGGTGGAGGTTCAGAAAATGTGGGGAGTTAACACTGCTATATTATACTGTTGCCTCATTGCCACTTCTCAGTTGCCAAGAAAACAGCCTTTGCCCATGGTAGCAGTCCCTCTGGAGTCAAGAGAGAATGAAAACAGAAGGATTTCAGAAAACACTAAATTCTTGCAAGATCAGGCCCCGCAAAATGTCTTTCTGTAAAGTGACTGCAGAAAATGTCATTGTTAATGTATTCTTCTGGTTAATTTAAGTATTCTCACTGAATCATAGAAAAAGTTCAGTTGGAAGTGACCTTTAAGATTACCAAGTCCAGCCACTGACCCAGCACTGCAAAGTCACCACTAAATCATGTCCCTCAGCACTACCTACGTGTATTTGCGTTTTAAATATTTCCAGGGATTAGGACACCACCACATCCATGGACATATTGTTCCAACGTTCAATAACCCATTCAGTGAAGGAATTCTTCCTATTATCCAAAATCGTGAGGGGTCTGTAGAACAAGTCTTAGGATGACCAGATGAGAGAACAGGGGTTCTTTAGCTTGGACAAAAAGAGACTGAAGGGAGACCTTATTGCTCTCTACAGGTGTCTTAAAGGTGGTTGTAGAGGTGGCACTTGGTCTGTTCAACCAAGAGACAAGTGATAGGACAAGAGGAAATAGCCTCAAGTTGCCCCAAGAAAGGTTTAGATTCAATATTAAGAAGAATTTATTTACTGAAAGGATTATCAGGCATTGGAATGGGTTGCTCAAGGCAATGGTGCAGTCTCCTTCCCTAGAGGTATGTAAGGGTCATTAACATAGTGTTTATGGATATGATTTAGTTGAGGACTTGTTAGTGTTGGGTAAATGATTAGACCAGATGATCTTGAAGGTCTTTTCCAACCTAGATTATTCTGTAATTCTGTGATTCTGAACCTCCTCTGGTGCAGTCTGAGGCCATTTCCTCTAGTTCTACAACTTGGAGATACCAGGGAGAAGAAAACAGCTCCACCTCACCACAACCTCCTTTCAGGTATCACAGAGTCATAAGATCGCCTTTTCTCCAGGTTAAACAACCAGAGTTCCCTTAGCTTCTCCTCATATCATTCATGCTCTAGACCCTTCAGCTTCACTGCCCTTCTCTGGACACACTCCAGCACCTCAATGTCCTTTTTGTAGAGAAGTGGCCCAAAACTGAACACAGTATTTGAGGTACAGCCTCATCAGTGTTTAAAAGTCATGCAGTTAGTGACTTTGAAAATACTTCTAGTTAAATTTTTTCTTGAAATTCATACGAGAAAAACCTAGATAATGAAAGCTTAATTGTGCAACATGCTTAGCCTACCAAAACTGCTCAAAATGAGTCTGATCCCCATGCTTTCAGCTGAGAAAAACATACAGACTGCATTTGTATTTTCTCTCATCCAGTCTTACACCTGTTTTAATTTTTCTTCTACCTCTTGTTTCCCAGGGAGGACCACATTCTTCTGCCTTACAACCCCGGCTTATGATTACTATCAGATACCAAATACACAGTATTACAAATAAATTGCAAGTTGGATACAAATTTTAGAGGCAATTTCTCAACCAGCTTTTCATGCAACATGTAGCAGCAATGGGCCCAAACTGGTTAAACTACAAAGGTTCCATTTAAATATTTATATTGATTTAATTAAACTAGAATTACGTTCATACCCAAAGCTATCTCCACATAACAATAATTATTAAGTTAACTATGAGTGGATCAAAAGTCTCCCCTGCAAAACATGAATCTGTGCAAAATTATACTCATGTCTACATTTCCTAATACATTCTAAAAGGACATTTTAATATGGCTTTTTTGGCATTTTTTTTAATGCCTCTCAAAAGAAACCAAAGACTTTTAAGCAAGCAAAACTTTATTATGACTCAGTGTCCCATAGCTTAAATGCAAATATAGCTGTGTAAATATACCAGACTTCTTTCAAATGTGGCATCTCTTAAAAAAATTCTTGCTATCCATAAAATGAGCAAGCTGATGATGCCCAGAGAAGAAAATGTGTCATGTGGGAAGGTGTTTTCTATTTTTCTACCGATTACATTAACTTAATAAAACAAATCTGTTCCCCACCCCTCCTACACAACTTCTGCTCTTATCCTCAGTTTTTGAGTACATTACTACTATTTGCTCCTAACCTCCTTATTAACATGGCAGTTCTCAACCTGGTTATGCATCTTCCTTCACTCCAACCCTGTTGCCATCCTTTTCTTCCCAGGCTCCTACTTCTTGTTAGCTCCTGCTTCTCACTCTCTTTCTCCCTTTCTCTGATTTTTTCTTTTCTCACATTCGATAGCTACAACTTGCCTTGTATTTGAGCCAGGCTCCTTCCTCTTCACCTGGCTCTTGAAACAAAATATTTCAAGTACTTTCAGTACAATTTCACAGGCTCTGCTGTCCTCATCAGACCAGACTCGAATCAATTTGGAGCACAATACACATCTGGACTTTGTAAGACTGTAGAAAGCTGAGAGGTTGAATCTGTTCGGTACAGATACATCAAAGAATTTTGCTGACAAACACTAAGACAAGTAATGAGATTTTACAAAGATTTTTGACATAAATTTTTTTTTGCAGATTATTACAAAGAAATCAAACCAGAAATCCTCATCTCAAGCAGCCTTTTACCTTGTACTCATAGTTCAAAGTACAGAGACATAAAAAAATGTTGTCTTTCCCAAAATAAATTATGAGAATGTTTGCTTAAGTGGGGCAAACCAATAAATTTCTTCTAATATCCTTTTTGTAGGTCACTGAGATGTTTCTAAAAATATTCAGTATACACATAGTATATACATATAATTCTAACATGATAGCAGTAGCCTTAGTTTCATAATTGAAACTTAGTTTCATAATTCCAAGGATTTTTAAATCTTACAAATGTAGCAGAAATTGAGTGATAACCCAAAGAAGGCAAATGTATCCTGCATAAGCTGTAAAATACTTCCAACATGTTTGCATGTTACCTGACATATCTCAATGCATAACAGCTTTACATACCTTTGTTTCCTCTGTTTCATGAACTATTATCAAGTTTTCTGTATTCACACTAACCTATAAACTGAGGTTAAGCTGGTAGAAAGTCTGTCATGAAGATTTTGTGAAAGTGCATGTGGTCTACATTTTTTGCAAATTATTGCAAAGGGCTGCATGCTCAGAAAAATGACAGAAGACATGTTAGGGAAAGATGCTAACCAGAACCTGGAAGGTGTCAGAATTAGCCTACTTACTGCACCAGGGTTATTAACTATAAAGCAATTTCCATAGTTGTAATTAACATGATATATATATGATGTTTATTATCAGTATATATTATATGTATATCATATATATTATTTTATATATACATGCATATATATACATTATATATATCATTATCAACATAATATATATATTATCAATACAGTCTTAAAAATACAATAAATCTACAGAACATACAGCTTACATTTATCAGAGATAAAGTTTTATCTTAAAAACTCAAATTGTTCAAATAATAAGATAAAACAAAAAAAAAGCATTCTTGAAACTATCTTCAATTAGATATGCTTAGCTAGGATGAAAAAAACCCACTTGCTCTTAAAGTATTAACAGACTGCCAGTTCAACTTCACATGCCAAGTCACAAGTTTATAAAGAATTCTCAGTATTTTAAACTGCTGCACGTGTATGTGAAAGGAGATCAGGTCCTAAAACCATGCACAAGAATAAACCCCTTGTTCTGAGGCAGCCGGACCCTTTTACAGCAGCATCAATAAGTTATGGGGCCAGGGGAGCAAAACACTTCCAAATCCATACAAGGCAAAAGGAAGATTTCCCAAAAAGGAAATATTAATTATCAGTGCACATTTTTGGAGTGCCTTTAGGATGACACATAAAAATTTGCCCTGCTCCCAAGTTAATTCTTCTCCAGTTGCAGTTTCTTTCTTTAAAAAAAATTAGGTTCCAGATAGGTTTCTGAGGAAAGGTGGAAGATGCACATGAAACTAATGGGTTAAGGCAAACTTTCAAAGAGAAGGGCCATTGATGAAGAAATGCACAGAGATTTTGCAGGTAGTTATTTTGGTTCTGCAACATTTTAAGCTGTACTGCTTCTGTGCAACAAGTGATCCCATTCTCCCCAAACACTTCATGGCTTTTTTCCATGCGCTTTGCTACCATCACATCTAACATTCACCTAGTGTTCCAGAGGGGTTGGACAAGACCATCTCTAGATGTCCTTCCCAACCCCTACCATCTGTGATTCTGTGATATACATGATTTAATTTTTGCCTTGTCTTGTGTGTTGTGGATAACACGCGTGGGTCCCTTCCAGTTTGGGACAGCCTACATCTCTGTGAGATTCTGCAGTGTCCTCAATTACTTTACTCTTGTGTCTCTGCTTCCACAGAATTGGAATTTAAAAGACCCGTAGCTTCAGAAGAACCCATTTAAGATTAATGTGCCACCTCAGTTGCGTAGGGCCCAACGGCTGCTGTAGGAAACTCAAGAGTGGAGCTTCCAACCACAGCCAGCGACACTTGGGGACCCCACACAAGGCCCCACCAGCCACGCGGCAGTGGTACCATTTCCCTGCGACCTGACACCCTTCTCAGCCCCGGCCTGTGCTTTTACATGCAACGGAACAGGTTTATTCCCAGCTCTGGGTTTCCAACCTGCCCTGCAGGAATGCCCAGCACTTGGTAACGGGGAGGGCCAAACACAACTCGCCATAGCAACAGCAGCCCCAGTGACGTGCCCCGCCCTCAACCACTGGTTGGGGCTGCGCGGGGCGGCCCCGCCTCCTTACTAGAGACCGGAAGCATCGTCACAGAGGCTTCATTCGCTTTCCTCCGAGAGGGAGAGACAGTTTGGAAGATGGCGGCGCCGGAGGAGCGGCTGCTGTCGGAGGGGGAAGGCGGCGCCCTGTGCTCGGCGCGGCTCTCCTCGGTTTCGGACCCTGCTGAGGCTCTACTACCCTTGGAGCCGCCGCCTCAGAGCAATACGCTCATGGGGCTGCCCATCGTGGCCATAGAGAATATCCTCAGCTTCTTGTCCTACGATGAGACGAGCCAGCTGCGCCTGGTAGGGACCGGGGATGGAGGCGGAGGGGCGGGGAACAGGACTCTCGCTGCGGCCGGGGCCATGGACCGCCGGGTGCCACCCGTGAGCTATGTCTTGCCCGGTGAACGGTAGGGTGGGTTGGGGCTGTTTCCCCTCTCCCCAGCCGCCCACGAAGTGTAGGTGTGTGACTCCGCATAGGCATTCCTAAAGGTCTACTGTAGCTCTTCTTTTGTAACGTTTATCCTCCGTGAGGAATTAGTGGGCTGTTGGAGGCTTATGTCTCCTCGTAACTGATTTTATTCTGGGTCTCCTGTGTCTCAGGTGTGTGTTTATTTTTGTTTATACAGTTTGAGCCTGCAAGTGTAGGATACGATGAGTTTGCTGCTCCAAGGACACTACACTACCTAGAAGTAAATGTGGGGCAGTGAAGCAGATGTAAGAAAGCCCTTGACTGTCTGACAGGCTGCGGATTTCCTCCAAACTTTATATTGCCCAAAAAAAGCACATTTGTCAGTTGGATCAGTGCATTTTAGTCTTTAATCGCCACCTTAAGGAGCTTGACTTAAACTGTGACATGTGTGATGTCATACTGTGGCCAGCGTTACTAGGGAGACGACTTTACTTCGTATCCATAAAAATCAACAAATTGTTTGGATTAGAAAATACTTTTAAGGTCAAGTCCAACTATTAATCTAACTGTAGCAAGCCCACTGCTAAAGTATGCCTTTAATCACCCTATCTACACAAACACCAATGAGACTATGCCTCAAGTACTGTCTTCAGTTTTGGGCTCCTCACTACAAAAAGGACATCGAGGTGCTACACCATGTCCACAGAAGAGCAAGGAAGCTGATAAAGGGCCCGGAGTACAAGTGGTGTAAGGACTAGCTGAGGGAATGGGTTCTTTAGTCTGGAGAAACGGAGGCTGAGGGGAGACAATATCACTCTAGAGCTACCTGAAAGGAAGCTGTAGACAAGTGGAGCTTTCTTCTCCCAGATGGTATGGGATAGCTCTGGAGGAAATGGCCTCAAGTTGCACAAGGTGTGGTTATTGAGTATTAGGAAGAATTTCTTCACCGAAAAGGGTTGCCAAGCATTGGAATAGGTTGCCCCAGGCGGTGGTGGAGTCACCATCCCTACAGACATTTAAAGGACCTGTAGATGTGGTACTTAGGGACTTAGTTTAGTGGTGACTTGGATGGATGCTGGTAAAGGTCTCTTACAACCAAAATGGTTGTATCAATCCGTGAAAGGCTGTTACCTTATTGAATTTCTTGAGTTTATATGGAATAATTACGAGGGAGTGAATGCATAGCTTATATAACAGCAAACTTGCATTTACTGTACTCTTTCTGTTTTAAGAACTCCATTAGCCTAAACTATATAAAATTACAAGCATGTTTCTGCAGAAAGCTAGGCTGCATGTGCCCTGGATCCTCAACCTGAAGTGGTGTGTCCTGACTAACTTTCAACTGAAACCTCTTCAAGCAGGAAATATGTTATTCATGCTGCACGAAAAACACCAGTACCTAAATATTTCTAATATGCTATCAGTGCACTGGAGACTTTTTTTTCTTCTGTGAGAGTCTGAAAAAGATGTAGTACTGACTTCTTTTGATTGCAGCCTCTGCTTTTGAGTGCCTGGAGTTAGAATGACGGAAGAAAAACAAGTAAATACAGCACTTGGGTGTGCTTAGTGCTGCATACTCTGTATCACAATGGTAGAAATAGCCCTTTCTGCTACTTTCCTGTTGCATTTTATAAATTATAGTACCCGTGGAGCTATTAATAGAAGGGTGGGGTTTTTTCTTTCAGTAGGGATTTGTACACAATGCTTTGTCAGCAGTAAAGATGAGAATAGGAAAGATGGTGGTGCAAGGATTAAACCAGCTTTTTAACTCAGTACTACTTGAGAAGTAAAACCTCTTTAGCTGTTGTATGTAGCATTTGCAAATTCATTTTTCCAGAAGATTGTCCCTTTAAGAAGCTTCAGAAATACATAAAACACACTGGATAGGTATCAACTGTGTCACACATGTGAAACAATGTATAACAAAAATATTCCACTGGTCTTCCCCATTTTTTTTACTTTTGAATCAGTGACAGCCAAGAAACTCAGTCCCTCAAATTCCTTGCCACTCCCTTAAGCATATCAAAAGACATAATGAGCATTCTGCTGACAAGTACACTTGCTTTTGTAGCATAAAGTAACATAACGAAGCAGTAACATAAAGAAGCAAAGCCCTGCTGGTTCGACCTAGTCAGAAGAGTAGTACGTAGCAGCATAAGCTTGATCAACTAGGGCTTTCTGATGGCCATTCAGAAGTGAAGGTGTGCTTTTGACATTTCACCGAGACAGAGAAAGTGCATGTTTTACCTTAACTCTCTGTCAACAGTATCTAAATTATGTATCCCTTAAAAATGCCAAGGCATAAATTCATAATGAAATATTGGAACTTTGAGATATTTTAAAGGCTGCAAGTAGCCTAAGGCGACATTTATGTATTCCTGCTCTAAGATCTGTCTTGCACAAACAGTATTTTTTGTCTCCATGAGAGTTGACTTGAACTGCTTCTCTGAGATGAAATGGCTGTATCTTCTAATGAGTAGTATTCTGCTAAAGATACCATGAGCATGTCAACTGAATGACAGGGATGAGATTGCTTGGGTTTCATATGCATTAAAAATGTGTCCAAAAGCAGCCTTATTCACCCCTTGGAACATGACATTCCATGGGGTAAAACATCTTGAGGATGATAGAATACCATCTGAGAACACCAGTCAACTTAAATGCAGTGGATCATAAATATGTGGACACAAACTGTGGGTTCCCTAAACTGATCACACTGTGCTGTGTTCTCTGGATCCCAGCAGGGAATGAAATGGACCCCCTATTTATTTTTTTTTTTTGCCAGCTGGACTGTCTTAGCTCACTTGATTAAACAAAACATCTTTGAGCTGAACTGGTATGTTGGATCCAGACAGACTAAGGAGTTGGTTGGTTGGGAGTACACAGATCATCAGCAAGTTTTCAGATTAAAATAGAGATGGAAACATGTATTGTTTTTATAGGACATAATGAGGAACGTTATGCTCCTTTGTAAGTCTCTGTCAGTAACCGATGGAGTAAAGAATGTTTCCTGCTTGTGATGATTGCCATCAGGCAAGGCCTCATTGTGCAAGGAAGCACTGGCTTTCCTGAACACAATGCTTTCTGCTATTCCCGGTGTTACTGTATTTGAAAGCAAAAATGAAGCACCTACTGGTTAAGCAGTGAAGTAGTTCTAAAGTAATAGAGACTAAGCAACAGCATTCAGAGTTCAATCTTGTCTGAAATTACGCCTCTGTGTGAATCTTGAGTTACTAATATTTTTATAACTTTGAACAAGCAGTAGCATTTTACTTTCAGCCTTTTTGAGTATTTGCTTCCTCTCCCTCCTCCAATCTGTTCTAGTGAGAGAAACACAAAAGATCCTGAAGTCTGAAACTGCAACATTCTGAACAAGTCACATCCCAGTATACATGCTGATATGGAATGTCATATTTTGAAGGATTCTTTTACTGTGATTAGTTTTTAATGACTTAAAGAATCTCGAGAATTGTTTAAGTGGGATAATAATGAAATTCTTACAGTTTCTTTTCACTTGTGTTTGATCTCGGAAATGCACTTCCAATCAGGCAAGTGTGATTAAAAACAGTGTTCCTTCCATGAACACTGAGGAGAGAGAAGGTTATCTTGGATCCTGACATGTCAGAAGCATCTTAGATTCTGCTGCAAATATGCTTATTTTATGCACTGCACAAATCAGGACTGATAGCCTGTGAGCAACATGGCTTGATCTTCCCACAGTTTCAGTAAATCTATTTACAGGAATTTCTATTTTAAAGCTTCTTGCTGAAGTCATCAACATTTTGTCACTTACGTTTTGGCATAGCAAGGTGTTACGGAACATGATGTCTGCGTAGCCTTTAAGGATCACAGGATCACAAAATGCTAAGGGTTAGAAGTGACCTCTGGTGATTATCTAGTCCAACAGTTGTCTAACAGATTGTGGTAGTTTAGTTTGTTTACAAATGAAGTGGAAAATGAATTCTTTCATGGAAGCTGTTATCGCATGTAAAGCAGCGTGCAAAGGAGCAGTTCCTAATTCCTTTTTATGTTGTCTTGGAATAAATTTGTTTAGAGTACCAGAGTTTGGTTGAATTTGATGTTTGAGGAAATTTGGGCTCTTTATTTACAGCTGGAATAAGAAAATATTAACAAAATTTTGCAAATACAAATATGAGCAAAATTTGTACTTCCTTATGGTCTGCTTAATAGTCTCGGACTCACTGAGCGCTAAAAAGTATGATAATGCTACCTTGCATATGCCTGCTAACTGCACAGTCTTAAAGACATATATTGCCCTATAAATACAGTTGCTACATGGATTAAATAGTGACATCAGGAACCAGCTGGAAATTGAGATATTTAGTCAAATAAGCTACAGACAAGACACTTTTGGTTTGTTGTGATACCTGTTATCAGTTGGGTGCTTGGGTTCTAGACTGATTATTGGCACAAATATGAGTAGTGTCCAGAAATTAGAGAAAGTAATTGTTTATGCTGCATAGCACTAGGCGAGTAATACTTGAAAAAGTGTTTAAAAATGTAGTTCCCATATTTGTGTTATCTGTTGCCATTTATTGTCTTGGATGTGGGAGGGCTTCAGCACACTGGAAGGTCCTTGCTGCCACCAGATGTCAGTGTACGCACGGCCAAACCATTCTTCCGTGCCTTCTCTGCATCTGTAGCTAGTGACGGATTAGTTCTCACATATTTAAACTACCCGTGGCTAGAGGAAGACTCACAGAAAGTAGAACTTTCTATATAAACAGAAAATATTTGCAGGTTTTTCTGGGAGAAGTGAGAATATTCATCACGGAATAAATTTATGTAGACTTTAAAATTATGAACATGAGTAGTGATGGAGGGAAGTAGTTTATTTACAAAACTCCCAACTAAAAAAAACCCACCAATAACCTCCCCACACACAAAACCCAAACCTAATCCCTTGGAAGTGAGGTTGCAATGGCAACCCCAAAACAATTTCAAAGGGCAGTTGGTTCACTGAGCTCTTAAATCTCCAGAACCAAATTGCAACAGTTCTAAACTTTTGCACCAGTTGCCTTTGTCTTGTAACTAGTTACTTTATGAAGGTTTAAGTTTAGCAGTTTGTTACTTCTTCTGTAACTATTAGTGGCCCTTTCCCCTAAATCTGTGGAAAAAATATCAGTTATTGGTATTCAACACAGCAAATGAAGGAGTTTAATTGCGGCTGTCTTCAAAAATAGAAGTCTGAAAGAAAATCATGATTCCTTGTATTTTAAAGTCATCTTTTTTGAGACTACAAAATATTAACTCAATCTATGAGCTTTGGAGATTGAATTTAAAAAAATAGACATAGGCAACTCCTGAGGAAATTTTCAGGGGTGGGTTTTAACCTACTGTCTCTTGTTAGACTACATCATGTGATAATTAATGAACAGTGTGGAGTATCATAACCAACTCAACTGGAGCTTCATCTTCTTGAAATGGAGCAAAAACTGTTCAAAGAATCTTTTATTACCCAGCAAGTATGGATAAGATATGACCTGTGGCCTGAATTGTTTTTCTTTTTACTTAAATGTAGGTTTGTAAGCGAATGGACTTAGTTTGCCAGCGAATGTTAAATCAGGGATTTCTGAAAGTGGAAAGATACCACAACCTGTGTCAAAAGCAAGTTAAAGCTCAGCTTCCAAGGTATGTACCAGATAAAACTGTAAACTTCAATGTGCTGGACTCTTTTAAGCAGAATATCAAAAAGTCTTTTTTTCCTGCCTAATTCTGCTTATATATCTTGAAAAAAAAATGAGTCACACTTGGTTTTATTTAATTTTTTTTAAAGTACCTTGAACTTAGAATCTATTTATGGAATAATGGTGTGGATGAATGTAAGCTGCATACTATGAACTGGATTATTGCAAAGTGTTTCAATATATTAGTAGTTATATTTTCTCCCTCTGTCCAGTTGAGGAGTGAGCGAGCTGATTTGGCAGCTACCTGCTGACCAGCCAGGGGCAACCCACCACATTTATTTATGAGTCTGCTTAAAAAAAACCCAAACAAGTTTTTTTCAGTGTCAAGGATTAAGTAGGGGGATGAGGGGGTAGGAAGGGTGGGTGGGTGTTGACATGTGAGTATAGGTGGGAGCTAGGTTCTCATTAAAACCATGTCTTCTCTTTCCAGTGAGTTAAATGCAACTGCAGTTGTGTCATATCATATACTTCCCAGTCAGAGTGAAAAAACTAAATGCTACTTCTAGAGATCCTTTGTCAAGAGAGCTTACATATCACCTTAAAATGTATAGACACCACTAATAATGTATTGCATGTTTGTCAGTTCCACTGAAATGCTAACTGTAGGATTATAGGGGGATAAAAATGTTCATACTAGCTTAGAGTCTACTGTTACTTTGTACTGAAAATTTATTTTCAGATAGCCCTAAATTACATATAGATTTTATGGATTGAATAAGATGTGGCAATTAGAAAAATTTAGTGTAGGAAGTCTAGTATGCTGCTGCTAGCTGTTTCTCAATCTGTATCAGTTCTTTCCTTAAAGACAGAACTAATACTAGTGATTACCTTATCAAACCACAGAGCATTTCAAGGGTAAAATTAACTTCAGTGATTGTTACCATTTCATTCTGTTGACTCATTGCTAAACCAGTGTCACCTAATGGTCTGTCTTCTAGACGAGAGTCAGAGAGAAGAAACCATTCTTTGGCTCGTCATGCAGACATCCTTGCTGCTGTAGAAACAAGGCTGTCTCTGCTAAATATGACTTTCATGAAGTATGTGGATTCCAATCTCTGTTGCTTCATCCCTGGAAAGGTAAAATATAGACTATATTATATGAATGTATATTTGTGTTTAAAAACTATGATTGTGTAACAACCTGGGACAGCTGGAATATTTAGACTGTATCTAAGTATTGTTTTGAATTAGATTTCCACTTTTTTCCCCTTAGATTTTCTCTCATTTCAGATGCTTGACTTGTACTATATACAACCTTTTACAAGACACATATGTAGGGTTTAATTTGGATTTTCAATTTATAAAACAGCTGGTTTTAACATCAGGAAGATGTAGTGATCTACATTACAGATAGCACTAAGTATTCAGTCAACCAGGAATAGTTTGGTTACATTTCATAAGAGTACTTCAGATTAATTGAATTAAGGTATTTAGTATTTGGAAAAGTTCAATACTGCAGTGGCTGGGGTGTTTTTGTGTAGCAGGTGAAGTAAGTTTGAAATGTAGGTAAAGTGTGTTAAATATTAATACTACTGAGAAATTCTGGTGTTTCAGAACGCTACCCTGACATAAAATATAAATGATACAATCAGGATGTCCACTGGAGGTACCACAGTTCTATAAGGTGTGAACGTAGAAGTGCACAGGAGAACTGACAAAATTGCCGTCTTTGAGAAAGACTGGTGCAGCTTAGTGTTGGAAGAAGATCTGTGAACTTAGCCTAATGCTCTGTTCATTGGTCTTTCCCTTTGTGGGTTGGATATTTTGATGTTAAATTTTTGTGGGCAGATACTAATTGCACTGGGATAAATGGAGAAGTTGGTTGGTTTGGTTCAGGCGGAGCACAGCAGGCATTTTTGCATGAGGTACGGTAGGACAGGCTGTTGGCATGAAATGTATTTTTATCTTGAAGTAACTTGATTTCTATATATTTGTGGACTTGATAATTTTAAATTAAACCATTATAATTTAATATATTTATGCTTATTTGACTTGTTTAACAAATGTAAACATATAATGTAATATAAAGTAAAATAAAGTCCTTGATACTCACATAGTAAATGGAATTCTTAGAAGAAATGTTGTCTTACAATTTTAGAACAGTAGATGGAAAGGCAATACCCAGTCTAGACCTAGAGAAAGTGAGCTTCCAGCCACTTTCCTTGTGAACACTGGGTCATAAGGATATTGTTTGTCTTCTGATATAGCAGATAAAGCTTTTTTTAATTAATTAGGTATTGTATGAGTTTGCTAGTGCCACTGCTCCCAGCATGACTACCACTTCACCAGAAAATCCTGTTTTGGTCTAGCAGATTCAAGGATTAATGTTCTCTTTATGATCTGTGAGTTACCCTTGAGCTGTTCTTCTCTGCTCAGGAAATTTCTTTTGAATGAAGCTGCCACAGGAAGGGAATTTGTGTTAGAATATTTCAATCTTGATTTGAGGATCAGCATACTCTGAGGGTTCCTGGTCACAGCAGAGTGCTGCTATAAAATTTTCTATTGAGGGTAGTAGAAGAAAGCTTTGAAAACATTGTCCCAAACAGAATGTAATGTAAGATTAGAGAAGTCTTTTGTGAGCTTGTTGCATGATGAGACACTGGCTTTTGTAACTTTTTAGCTAAGGTTCCTTTATTGAAACACACAGTGGTATGCAACAGATGTGTAGGAAGAGCCCTGGAATTTTCTAGAAATTCTAGAATGATCTGAAATTATCTTGTCTTTATCAGAAAACCTTAATTCTTCTCAAATGTTTCAGGTAATAGATGAAATTTATCGTGTGCTAAGGTATGTAAACTCTACAAGAGCTCCACAGAGAGCTCATGAAGTTCTTCAAGAACTAAGGGACATTTCCTCTATGGCTATGGAATATTTTGATGAAAAGATTGTTCCAATACTGAAAAGAAAAATGCCTGGATCCGATGTATCAGGACGTCTGATAGGGACTGCCCCAGGTATTCATTCTAACATATAGTTAAGTTTTATTTAATTTTTCTGTAAAATTTCACAGCACTGTTATTTTTTTAAAGCAACCTCGTTTAAGTGTGAGCTTCGTTATGTAAATATTGGTGATGCCTGTGTCTTAAAAGTGCTAATTGAAATTAATTTGCTTTTCATATTTAAGGAGCCTTTATACAACCAAAGAACAGTCACTTGTGAAAGCATGTTAGAATTATGCATAGTGGGTGTTCATTAAACAAATGCTTTTGTGCCACCAATGAATGAGACTTTATGATTGCACTTGACTGAAATTTGGCAGGTGAGATGACAACCTGATGCCTTTTATTTTTAATCTAAGCTCTTGCAAGTGCATAGAGCTAGAATGTACTCATGTGGTCTTTTAATTTTCAGGGGCACTAATGTATGTACTAATGAGCCTCATTACAGTGGCCAAAAGCAAAAGTTTAGAAGAACCACAATATTTAACCTGAATCAGTTCATGCTGCTTAGAAATTGTAAAATTAACTCTCTGAAAGGGTAACTTGATGTGTTTTTATTTAAAAATGAAAAAAAACAAAATAAGAGGCCTAAGTGTAGCAGCTGCTTGTTGTTTCTGTTATGTCCTGTCTATCCCTTTAACCATGACTGTGTTATATCACCTTTTAATGATATCCTGTTAATTATATCTCAGTTCTGTCAAGTTGCTTAATTGAGAAATTAATGCCCAAAACTACAGTTGATGACACTTGGTTTTTCAAAGCCAAAGCTTTATGTGGCACAGTGCCCATCTTGTGTCAAGAGAAGAGCATAACCACTGTCACNCTGTTCCAAACTGTTCTTTGTAGCATTGAAAAGTTACATCTTACTTGCACAACATTTCTAGAAGAGTAAAATTATAAGTTTTATCGTAGAAAAAGTGAAAGAATTTATACTGTAGCTGTTAGTCTCCTTGATTTGCAGGAACTTTAGCAACAGTACCGAGCAAAAATTCCGGTATGGTTTTAGTGCTTAGGAAGAGTGAATCTAAAGATGCATGGAGAGTAGATACCTATCAGAAGAAAAGTAAGTTTCACCAAAATACCCTGTTAAGTCCCAAACAACAAAATTCTAGAACTTTTTGTAAACATCTAAGTCAGCAGAATTGTACTGCTCTGTTGAAATATATTTATGTAATATAACTGTAATGTAATGAGTAATTTATAGACATGGTTTTTTTACTTTTTTACTAAGTCTAGATGACAATGTACTATCTCTACATGATTTTTGATAGAGCAGAAAGAGGGGATCTTATATACACTAAATTAATTCTTAGCTATTTTTACAGACTACTGAAAATCTAAGTATTCTAAATTAAAGTAGTTGAGCTCTGAGATACCTTATTTTCAAGTTAGACACTTAAATCACTGTAAGTCTCTTTACATGCTCATGTAACTTGCAACCAGTATTCAGATTTTAGCTTTGGGGAGTAGAGATACATTAAATACAAAACCTGGGACATAGTTTCTACTTTTGTTCTAAAAAGTCATTAATCTCAGTTTTTCCTGAAGTTCCAGGGCCTTCTGCAGCACTGACAACAATGCAGCTGTTCTCCAAGCAGAACCCTTCAAGACAAGAAGTCACTAAACTCCAGCAACAAATAAAAGCCAATGGCACAGGCTTGACAGCACTAAAGCGGGAAATCTCTGAGCTCCGCATTAAGGTGCAAGAGCAGCAGAAACAACTCCAAGATCAAGATCAGAAACTGCTTGAGCAAACCCAAATCATAGGTGAACAGAATGCCCGTTTGGCCGAGCTTGAACGCAAGCTGCGAGAGGTGATGGAGAGTACAGTAGGAAATTCTTCTGGTTCTGGCTCAAATGAACAGTCTCCTAGAAAGCGGAGGAAGACAGTTGAATCCACAGACTGTCCTAGAAAATCCAAACGCCTTCGAAACAGAAAATAACATCTTCAGGAAGATACACTGCTTTAGTAGCCCAAGCAGGTCTATTTGTTTGGATACTGTGACTAGCTTCATGGAGTCACTTAGCTGCTGGCTCTTCAAAACACCACTTGAACATTAAATTTTTTTCACTGAGACCTTTCCCCTGCTTTCTGTATGAATGGGCCTAATGCACAGAATCTTGAAGATTGGCAATAGTTACATACTAACCAGACCTGCTCTGTTATGTTTTGAAAGGTTCATTTTTTTTTTTGTGAAGATGTGTTTAAACTAAACTTATTTGTGTTTATGCGTATGTTCACATGAAATCCTAAATAAATTCAGTCTTGACTGACTAAAACGTTAAGTGTAAAAACAGATGTCCTGCTCACTTGAAGGAAAGATCCGCTTTTAAAATCCTGTTTCAGAGAACTTGACCTTTTTCGTTACAAGTGACCTTGTCTGGAATGTCTGGAAAGTAGTTAATATTTTTTGAGGATCTCTATAACGAGTAAAAACTGACTACTTAAACTACAGTCTTGGCTGTTGTCCTAACCCTTGACAGTGATATATTTTTGTAAACTTAGAAGGAAGGGCCTTCTATCCAGTCTTCACATGCACATACCCTGGTTCGACGTCTTCGGAGCCATACTGTACATTTGCATGGATAGATGCATGTGCAGCTTAGCCTGCTAAAAGCACTTGCCTGAAATGGTTCTTAACTCTGGGAGAGAGCAGAGCCCTAGCAAGCAATGTCTGTGTTCCTCAGCCATAACCTAGTATCTGCTTTCAGCACAACGGTCTTCTTACGAGGTGTCTTATGGAGCTGGTTGTAGGAGAGGCTATCTGCCACTTCGACTGCCTGCAAATTGCAGGTATTGCTAGCCAAAGCTGGAGAATTGAGCAGCTGCCTGTGCATCGCTGAATTCATAGGCCAACATCTAATTCAAGTATCAGACGGACTGTCCCTACAGTAACCAAGCTCAGGGGGACGTCATTTGAACAAAATGCTGTATTATGGAAAAACTTGAACTATTTTATGTGTATGTGGGGGGGTGGCCTGGAGATTTCTTTGTAACACTGATGATGATATTCTAAGCTTTCCTTGCCCTAAAAGGTAAATTACTTCAGACAAAGCTTTAATTTCTTTTGCACTTCTGTTTTGAGCTTGTAACTGGAAAAGCATGTCTTGCACTGTTCAGTCCTCTGGTCATGTTAACAACCTCAGAGTTGTGTACAGTGATTACTTTTTTTTTGCCCCATCTGTTTATTTTTGGAATCTTAAATACCATTGTCTTTTTAATGTACTAAACTATGTAGCTTTCTCATCTGACATACATTTCCATTTTTTAATCAGCTGTTGCTCTGGGTTTAGTGGTACTTGACTTGGTATGGCACTGAAAATGCAAATGCTGTATTTTTGTAACTGTTCAGAATCTTGGTATCATTACCAGTACAAGTTACTCTTATGCTTTCTATGTGTGTCTGAATAACACAGCAGTTGCATTTAAATCACTGAACAAATAGGAAATTATCTGGTCAAATGTTACATAATCATAGGGAAAAAAACCCTCGTTTTCCTGAAGCTACAGCTACAGTTTTTACTTCTGAAGTATGTTAGCTCATATCAGAAGTAACATTGCAAATGTCTCATTTTTGGTAGACATTTAATTTGCAAATAAACATGTTGGGTAGATTGTGTCATTTTAAAAACAGGCATGTTTGTTAAAAAAAGCATCAAAGAAGAGATGAAATGTTATCTGGGGGAAAGGTTAAACTCTTAAAGTAGCATTTGCTATTACTGGCCTTCCACAACTTAGAATTTCTTTACTGTTAAAGATCTTTAAGATTGATAGCTGCTGTTCAGTATAAAAATACTAGCATATTGGTTTTTAAAAGGTGATTATTTGAATCAAAGGGTCAGTGCGATAGCTATAATTACTGTGCATCATTTGATACAGCTTCATTTAATGGTCTGTCATGATGACAAATTCATGTTAATGGTCTAATTACTAGATATTTGTGGTTAAATATTTAAATGAGTATAAACCTATGAATCGCATTTACTGAAAAGATTTATTCATGCATTTTTTGATATCTTTCATTTCAGTTTCTTTACTCATCTGTAGAGACAAAACAATCCCGCATCCTTCACAATATACAACTAGTTTGAGGTTGTTTGAGATACCGTTTATTTGTACGCTTTGCAGATCTCTAGCTGTGTGTAAACTGAGCTGGAAAGAATTACTGCGGCCTATTGTTAGATGAAACATTCCCTGTGAATGGTGCCAACTTGGAACCTTCAACTCAAGGAAGTGTATCACGTGCTGCAAGTTTGCAGGTGCATCCTGATCCCTCCGTGTGCTACCAAGTAACATGGAACTTGGCCCATGAAGTTTAAGGGTCAGAGGGGGGTGGTTACAAGCAAGCTCAAGCTGCACACTATTTTGATCTCACTTCTCTGGGAGGGAAGGAAGGAGGAGACCATATTGCCCCTTATTAACTAAAAGGATGCCTTTGCAATATATAAACAAGCTGATAAAATAGCATGAAGTAAAACTAAATCACTTTGAAGTCTAAATTTCCAAGTTTGCTTATGTTTGTGTATCAGCCTTGAATAGTACAGTCTTAGTAGTGATCATGTAATATGTTTTATGGAGAAGGAATGAGACTAAGACATCGTTTACAAAGTTACTTGAAGAATTGTTTATTTGTAGCTGGTACTCAGCTATAGCCCTTATGGCAAAGGCAGAAAGTGAGCAGCTTAGGGTTGAAAGGGAAAGACAGTAGATGTCTTTTATAGTTAATTGTCCCTGTACATGGTGGTGGCCTTGAGGCACAGTCATACGAAGTGTATGGACATGATGAGATGAGACCACAGGCACTATGAGGCAGTGATGTCTTCAACCAAGGCTAACATATCATTGCTTAAAGGTAATATTACCTCAGGGGGTGAAGGCCTCCCCAGGAAATCTGTTGACACAAGGATGTCTCCTGGAATGGCTTGAAGCCTGAAATGCTGATAACCCAATGGCCCATCCCAAAGTACTTGTGCCTCTACCAGTTGTTTTGACTACAGACTCATGTTTCACACACACAAGAATAGACACGCATTTAAAAATATAAAAATCAGTCAGTTACAGACTGAAGCAAGCGAGCAAGGGGAGACATAAAGGGTATACTCCAGAACCTGACCCCAAAGACTGAAAGGGGGCATTGACGTACCTTTCCCTCTCCTCTCCGATCTAGTGAGGCTGGTTTTCATTCTCCTCCAGCTTGATTTGTAAACTGCTTTTTGTTTCATACCAAGGTTTAGGATTTTTACAATTTGCATATGGATTAAAATAATGAAAGTGCTATTGGAAGATACCACAGTGGTGCTTTTTTGAGGCAAGAGCTGTTTCCATCGTGGCCTTGCTCCCCAAACTGAACAACTTGTACATAAATGCAGTATGCAGGCACCTTCTAAACAAGGGCTGATGGGTGTAATAGGTGGAAGGTCTGAAGGAAGACAGATTACCTGCTTAGCAAGATTCCTTGGATTTCAGAACAGATGGAAACAAATATTAGCTTCTTCAATGTCAGACACTCTGCACACTAAATTAATTACTTCATTAATGTTATCAGAGTGCCTTCACAAAATAAGGAATTTTCAACATCAAGAGCTTCTTGAAAACTGGATGACATAGACGTGGTTAAAGGTCTTCAGACAGAAGGGGACTGACTTCATGGTGTTTCCAAGGGTTTTAAGAAGTTAATTGGCATGTGACAGTGATAGGCTGTTATATAATTTGTAAGCAAATTCAGTTTTGAGTATTTTATAACATGTCTACTCGTTGTGAACTAATCTGACGCTCTCAGCTCTATTCCTGTGCTACTTTGTACAAAACCTGGACCAGCTCACTTGTCCGTATGCTCTCCATGCTTTCAGTTTTCAGAGTCTCCTTATTCCTGGTTGTATGGAATGAACTGCCAGCCTTGGTGAACACTTTAGGACTTCTGTTCTAGCTTTGTGCTGGCTGAAGACACACAAATACTGGATCTCTTTGCCTTGGGAAGGGAAAATGCCACATTCAGAACTGTTATCTTGCAGAAGGCCTAATGCATCTTGATTTGGTACATGGGGCTGCTTAAATCAGACTCAGTAAGTAAATGGGAGAAACACTTTAATTAATTTTTCCAAAACTTTCCTATTTAATGTGTTCCATGGTTGCTTAAGCCTTGTATGGAATATTTAACTGATAAATCTGGGATCTTTGATTTAATTACCCTGTTGAAACTAGTGACCATTTACAAACCTGTATAACATTTGCAGTGCTGTAAACCTGCCTCTGGGTCCTGAACTCCTCCCATGCTCCTATTGACAGCTGCAACCTTTCCTATCAGCAGACAGGAATCCTTCCTACGGGTTGGTGAGAGCACAGTGATGGATAGCAGTGCTAATATTTGAACTGTGACAGGAAGGGAACGTTCTCAGAAATGTTATGTACAGTGTCTAGAGTGCTTTTGAGTGAAACACTTGTGATCAGTCAGCTCCGACACTGGTGACACAAACACTTCCTGGTCTATTGTGGAGTGGTCACTGTGTAAAAAGTAAACCTGAACATACCTTGCAAGGACAAAATACTTCTTCTGCTACACCTGTCCTCACAGAGTCCCCAGAATTGAGGTGGTGTGACTAAGGAAGGAAAAGCTGTGATTGAACTTTCCTGTTTCTCCTCACTCACTTTTGTATTTCTAATTCGCATCCTAATACACTTTTAAAATACATTTAGGCAAAAATGTCTGTGCAGCTGTTGTTACCTCAGACGGTAACATTGCCAAGCAGGGGCTGTGTTTCTCATACAGTTGCACATGGGGCTTTTAGCAGTTACTACATTTGTTATTACTACTACTAAGTCATGCATCATAAACCTTGAGTTCTTCATAGTACATTCATAGATAAGGTATAATTTACTTTGTGCTAACTTCTTATCACTGTTATTGATTTAGATTAATTTGGGAGGATTTATGGACAGCTAAAATTTCGAGCGAGCAGTCATTCAGCTGCTACGTAGAGCAATCTTTGAACTGCCCAGTCAATACTAGACAATTAATATGGGTTAAGAGGAGTTTAGTTTTTACAGAGGAGTTTGTTAAATAAGTTCTTAAGATACCACACAACAGTGAAGACGGTGGGGGCCTTGGCACAGGCAGTATGAGCTGCAGTTGTGTTTAGGCAGTTTATGGAAATTCAAACTTAGGGCAAATGACAGCCAGCCCCTATAAACCACCTTTCTTGGGAAAGAAAAAAATGTTTAGTCCTAAACAGCAGCTGGACTTTCCAGTGAAGACAATCAGTCCCTCCTCTTGGGGGAGTCTGCGGTGGCCTCTGGGCAGGTTGCCCCACCCTGCTGCATGGCAGAAATGTCACCGACCCCTAAACCCGTGTAAAGGGGATTGAAGCATTGAAGGAGTAGGAAGCACCGCGAGACCCCCACACAGAACTTCGCTCCGCTGGAAGTGGAGGCTGAGGGGTGGCCCCTGCTCTCCCGGCCGTCCCTGTCATGACGCGAAGCAGCCACTCCGCCCGGGGGGTCGTCAGGTCCCACGGAAGCCGCTCCCGCCCCCTCAGGCAGCGGATGCACTGCAGGCAGCGGAGAGCAAGCGGCGGCGGGGCGGGACCTGTTAGTGCTGACAGCTAGCAGTAGCCAATGGGAAATGAGGACGGGGTGGTGGGCGGACCTTGCGCCGAGCAGCCTCCGCGGTTCTATAAAGGCCGGTTCGAGGGGTCCCCTCCCAGAGTCGCTACTGCTGTACTTGGAGGTCAGAGCTGGAGTGTGTCGGGGTGCTGCTCTGCCGCTATGGGGAACACTGTGGCCAGGGAGGATTTCGAGTGGGTCTACACTGATCAGCCGCACGCTGACCGCCGCAAGGAGATTCTGGGTGAGGAGGAGGAGGGCTGGCCGCGGTGCCGCCGCTCCTTGAGCGGTCGGAGTGGCGGGGGACACACACGCGACACCCTACAAAATGGCTGCTGACTACCTGCGGATGGGGTTCGCTGAGACGGGCGGAGGGCCTGTCCTTTGCTGCTCGCCGCGGGGTGGGGAAGCAACTGTGGAGCGCAGAGGCCGAAGTCGGGCCGGGCCCGCGTGAGGGGAGCGGCGGCTGCGGACGTGGAGGCGGGAGCCACCGCCTTGGCGGCGCTAGCGGGGGAGGGGAGTCGGGGGGCGGCGGCTAAGGAGTAGGTTGCGGGGGGTAGCCATGCACTGCAAGTTGAGCCCGGGTCTCCAAGCGTTGTGTGGGTGTCCGTTCTGAGGTACGAAGTGAGGTACTGGTGGCTCCGGAAAGCGATCCCCTCGCCGAGAATCCTTGGTGCCAGTGGGGAGCGGGCCGCGTGAGTGATAAGGTGCCGGCTTGCCAGCATATGTTGGCTGTAACGAGAGGTCATCGCGGCTCCTAGTACTAGTGGCAAACAACCGTCTTTTCGAGCAAGGACAGTCCAGTTTAGCCCTTTTGCTGGGGCTTTTCTGAATGACTGGTGGGTTGTCAGTTCCAAGTCATTTCCTTCCTGGGCAGGCTGGATGTGGTGCTGGTGACTGCCATGTACGTGTCTAGTTGCTGAGCAACAGAAAAGGATAAATTATTTAATTCTGAAGAATCCTTTAGAGAAATTTCACAAGTAGGAAGGTGGGGCGTTTTTATTTGCCTTTGCAGGCAAATTCTAATTGGCAGGAAGGGAAGAAATGACTGTATCAGCTTTTGTAGTGTAATTATGTGTAGCACAGCTTCTAAGTAATTCTTTTTTGTTGTTGTTATTTAATTCTTTCCCATTTAGCTAAACACCCAGAAATAAAAGCATTGATGAAGCCAGACTACAACTTGATTTGGGTGGTTGTGCTGATGGTTCTTGCGCAGTTGACTGCATTTTATCTAGTTAAAGATTTGGACTGGAAGTGGGTAATCTTCTGGGCTTACGTTTTTGGAAGTTGTATCAGCCACTCCATGACTCTGGCTATTCATGAGATCTCTCACAACAGTGCGTTTGGCAACAGCAAAGCAATGTGGAATCGATGGTTTGGAATATTTGCTAACCTCCCTCTTGGGCTCCCATACTCTATATCCTTCAAGAGATACCACATGGATCATCATCGTTACTTGGGGGGTGATGGAATTGATGTGGACATTCCTACCAACTTTGAAGGCTGGTTTTTCTGCACACGTTTTAGAAAGTTCATATGGATTGTTCTTCAGCCTTTTTTCTATGCAATTAGACCTCTCTGCATCAATCCCAAACCTATTACTCGACTTGAAATAATCAATTTATTGGCTCAACTTTCCTTTGATGCTGTGGTATATTATTTATGGGGAGTCAAGTCCACTTTTTACATGCTTGCTGGTTCAGTACTTGGACTTGGATTGCATCCTATTTCAGGACACTTCATAGCTGAGCATTATATGTTTTTGAAAGGGCACGAGACTTATTCTTACTATGGGCCACTTAATATGCTTACTTTTAACGTTGGCTATCACAATGAACATCATGACTTCCCCAACATTCCGGGCAAGAGCCTTCCACTGGTAAGTTTCTTTCCATGGTTATTTTTTTTTCTTAAAATACAACCTCCTTTAACTTGAAAATCAGCTAGAACTCTGTTTCTGAATGGAATTGGTGAGATTTTAAAACAACCAAAGCCAAACAAGAAAAAAATTGTCAAACAAAAAGAAAAACAGTTAAGTGATGAAGGGGATGATGACTTATACTGTTTTAGCTTCCAATGCGCTAGCTGTCAAGCTGCTCCCATAAAAGAGGAGGGGAGGAAATGCATGTCTTACTCTGTGCACTAATTTTGCTTTTCTGTAGTTGCAACCAACCTTCTGTCTTTGATTTTGAAGAGATTTTGGAGAGTGTGGAAAACTAGTTAAGAAGTGGCAAATACTTTGCCTTTGAAATCTTAAGGACTGTATTATACTATTTTTTATCCTTCAGTCTCAATCATTCTCTGTTGGGGAAAAGGAATATTTGAGTTACTGCTAATGTCTGTCATACTGCTGACCAATGTTTAATGGCTTTTTGTTTGGAGCAGCTCAGTTTCCTCTATTAAGAACCTTTGGACCCTAAATAAGTAGTAGCTGTACATAGACAGAATTAAAGCTTCAGAGTTGAGACTTAGACCTGTCACATCTGAATGAGTAGCAGATGTGAGGTTTTTTCAAACCAGTTTCTTCCCATTTCCATCTTGGCTGGTTCCTTTTAACCAGGAACCTAATTTTCTGTATATATGTTTTCACAGTTGAGCATGGGAGCACAGGCTTCCACCTAAAACACCTCTTAAGTGAAGTGTTTTTCATTAGACGGATCTGCAATTTGACAGCAGCTCTGGTGTTGGTCTTGTGGCTGTTTCTGCACTTGGCAATGCTTAAAAGCTTGTGAGCTAGTACCCTTTAGTGGGATCTAAACTGGATTGCTACTTCTGTTGTCAGTGGTGGAACTGCTGATGTAATAACACTGTAGTAATTACTCCAGCACGTCTGTAGCAGGGCAGTTAAAGTCTGTAATTGGTTGAGACTGCTTTTGTGTTTTTAAAAAAAAAATAAAAATTTAAATTTCGTTTTTCAAATGCAACCAAAGTTGATTTAACTCAACCTTTGGTACCTAGGCCTGTGCTGGTGAACCAGTGTTTTGTTTCTTGCACTAGTAAGTAAGTTGTAAATGGGGAATGATTTTCTTTAAGAAGTATTTAATTGCAGAGGTAAATAACCAGCTCTACTACAGGTCTTGTAATCCAGAGCTTTGATAACAAAGCTGCCTTTTAAAACAGCGGTTAGACTGGACTCTGCAATGCTGTGTGCTAAAGAACACTGAAGTGCTGAACACTTGATTCCAACTAGGTTATTGGTGAGCTGAGACTAATCGCAGTTGGTTACAAGTACCAGGTTAGGTGCACTGTTCTGTAGATGTCATAATGCTTAAAAATGATCTTCAGCTTCAAACTAGGCATGCACATATATTGGGTTTGTTTGCTTATATGGATGATTAGTTTTAATTTTGTCTAAATCTATGGAATTTAGTGAAAGGTCCAGGTTTTTTTTTTTGTTCAGGTTTTTAAGGTTTTAGTTGGTTGGTCTTTGATGTTAGCAAGGTTATCCAACTGAAACTACAGCTCTTAGTTTAAGACAGTGATGTAAACAGCATATACTTATGAGAATAAAGTCTCTGGGAAGCATGTTTTATTCTTTAAGGTCTGTCTTCAGAAATGTGATGTCTTTTCTCCTGGAGGTACATGTAAAAGTATCTCTTTTTAGAGCTGTGAGTCAGCACAGGACTGAGTTAACCACTTCCACTAGGAAATAAACTGCTAGCTTTTGTGAGCTACATTGTTCCTGAGGTAGCACAGTGAATGGACTTCAGAGTCTCAGCTGAGTTCGTTCTGATTAGCTTCACTAGATAAAGTTTTACTTAATAACCAGGGGTTGCTTTTTCTTTTAAATGTTCATATTGTGGCATTAACCTTTCTTGTGGAATCTAATATCTGAATTTAAACTCTAGTGCTTGTCACTGAACAGAACTGTAAAGCTGTCAGAGCTGGTGCTAATATAAACAGTAAATAGACCTTGTATCTTTTCTTCAGGTGAAGAAAATAGCAGCTGAATACTATGACAACCTGCCACAGTATAACTCTTGGATAAAAGTACTGTATGACTTCGTGATGGATGATACGATCAGCCCATATTCACGCATGAAAAGGCACTTAAAGGGTGAAGTGAAGCAAGATTAAACTTCTGGCAACCAAAAAACTTTGTAACGTCTGCTTGCTTTAAAGTGGCTGGTATAAGGTTCCTTGCTAAAGCCCTTCACCAGTATCCGCATTTAAGACCTACAGCAACACAGCAATGCATTTTGTTGCATTTTGTAGCAGACTCCTACCAGCTATAACATTCCTTGCAGTCCTCAGACTCACTGGTTTAATGTGTCTTATGTTTGCCTAAGGATCAGTGTTAGACGCATCACTTTGTTACAGAATTGACTTTGGCAGACATTAAATCTATATAAAATACCTGAGTCCTAGTATTTTAAAAGTTCTCAATGTAGTAAACTGCCCACAACATGCTATTTAGGTGACTGTAGTGTTAAATTGCTATACTTACATGTTAATTTTAAACTAACATGATTTGTTAACTTAAACTTCCTGTTGGACCCCTTTCATAACTTCAGGGTGGAAGAGCTAAATCTGCACGGAGATGTTGGTTGGTTTGAAGTACCAAGTGTGTCATTTGAAGCACTGCTTTAAAGTTCCACCTCTTGTAGTGAAAGTACCAGGAAAGGAGCCATCTAAGATTGCTTGTGCGTTCTTCATGGAGAGTATTCATGGTATTGCCAGCTTTGTGTCCCTACCAACTGAGTGAGCTGCTTGTATTAGCAGATAGTTCCAGCAGTGAAAATTTAGAAACATACTGTGTAAGCCACTAAGTAACATAACTGATCAATTTTTTTAATGGAAAATTCTTGTTACAGTTTGTGTTTTTCCTGATTGGAAAGAAAAATTGTTAGGTTTGTCCTAATTGGCTCTGCTGTTACATGAGTTTTAAATGCTCTATCTATAAATATACTCATTTGGAAATTTGACTTGTATGGGAAACTATTGATTGAAACAGATACTGTTCTATCAAACAAGGGTAGCTACAGCCTCTGACAACTCTTAAGTGTATTAGTCATTTGTGTACACAGAAAAGTGTTGCTAAGTGATCTTTGATTTCTGCACCACTCAAGCCTGCAGTATCCCATAGAAATAAACACTTGTTTTTCTTACATATTAAAATGTGATGAGAGCACAGGTGGTGGTGCCAAATTTCCTGTGTAAGGAGTTAATGGGAGCAGAGCATTGACAGACTTGCTAAACACTGAAGAGTCTATATACCTCAGCAGTCAATTTGCCCTCTACCATCTAATGCATTGGTGGTGGCTTTAAGCTGTCAGAGGTGGCTATGCATCACCCTTAAACCCGGAATGACAATCCTATAGCTTGTTTTTAATTGAAAGATGGATTCTGAAGAAGGTGGAAGTCTTGGCTGCTGTCCGCAGTGGTCTACTGTAAGTAGCTTAATGTTTAGATGAGTCTTGCATTTTGTTGTCTGGTGGTTGATTTTGTGTTTTGTTTGTTGTTTTGTTGTTTTTTTTGAAGAAGCTGAGTGTCTGACAAGAATGTGTGGCAAGAATCTTAACCATTGTTTGACTTCAGCCCTGTTTTTAATGTGTGCATTGTTTGGGGTATGGGCCCTCATCTGTGGTCAAGCATTAGAAATGATAGGGAAGTATGCCAACCATTTGAGACTGCATTATGATGCCAAGAACATGTGAATTAGCCAGCATTTTGCTCAGGGTAATGTCAAAATATATTTTACCTAGAATTTATACATGAAATTAAAAAGCAAAGATTAGAGTGATATTGGGTGTATTTTTTTACTGTTCCACTTATGGGGCACTTAAACTTTTAGTGAAATATTGACGGGTTGGTTTTTTTTTAAAAGCAGATGCAAGAACTGTTGTGTTTGGTAGTGGTGTAGATGAACTGTAAAGAAGCATTACCTTGCCTTTCTATTCAGACCAAAATTACTTTGGTTGAAAGACAACTGTTTTGCAACTCATTAAGCTTATTTGTGTTTTTTTTTTTTTAGCTACTTCTGCATGAGTGCTCAATTTCAGAAGTGAAAGGTGGAATTAAATCTCTTGAGCTTTAGTTCTTTACTGTAGCTGGAGGATGCATGGAAAGTGTCTTCAAAATAGTTTTGCAGCTAAAAGCTAAAGTTAGGAAGTTCAGTTGCCCTACAGTTGAGAGTCAAAATTTTAGGCTTGTTTACCTTCTTCATGGAATCATTGGTGCCCCTTATCATCCTCCCAGCAGATTATACAAGCATGAATCACTGCTTTCACACAGGAATGAATTTGTAATCTTGTTGAAAATAGCAGATGTTGTTTGAAGGTGTTAGGACTATGATCATCCCTTCTGACTCTGATAAAACAGCATTTTAACTTCATGAGCAGCAGAATAGTGGGGATTTCTAAGATGAATTTCTATGCTTGTTATCATCTTTGAGACATTACTTATTGTCTGCCTGTTGGAAAACACTGGACAGAATTAATCTGAGTTTGGATCTAATCTGTGGTCTGATTCTTGCAAGCATTGCTAACTACCATTTTTAGACATGTAATTCCTGTGCCATGCACAACAGGCCTTAACATCTTAAGTAGTATGGATTTAGCCAGAAGCAGGTAATGTGAAATTTAGCCTGCACTGCAGCCCAAAAAACCCCAGCATAAGAAGCATTTCTGGGCCACTGGTGAAATGAATTAAAACTAGCTGGATTACTTGACTTGTGTTTATGTAATCTAAATGAACAATTAGTTTTGTCTTCAGTTGTGCTCATCATGTGGAGGTTATCCAGAGACATGTCACAGAAATAAAATGCATTACATTAAAAAAAAGCCCAAAATCTATTAGCTATCTAGTTACTGTTTTAAGGAATTGTATGTGTGTTTTCATTAATAATAAAATGTGGCTGGCAGAAACCTGACATACTTTATCTGAAAGTTGAAGAGAGCTTTTTACTAACCAGTGAAGAACAAATTAAACCTAGAGCATTAAAAACCCTGACAATTAACCTGATTGTAAGGTTTTGGTGTGGTTTACTTTTAATCTATTCAGATGGAATGAGTTAACTTCAGCCTTCTACATGCTTGTTAGGGTTTGTTTCTTTCCGAGTAACTAAAGCATCTTGCTAGTTTGTCATTTTGGCAAATCTCTCATTTACCTGAGTTTAACTGGCAAAGTGCAGTTGTATTTAACAGATCATCTGAATATTTTAGCTGCAGTGTGACTGCAGAGCTCTGAGTCGTCTTCAGGGCTTTCAGAGTAACTTAAAAGCTTATAGCATAGTGCCTTGTGTGGCTTTTAACCCCTCCCCAATTATCTGAAACTGCTTAAGTGGAGTAAGTAATTCATGCTGGAATCTGATCATACTAAGCATGAGCTTTCCCACAGGACAGGCGTGGGTATATTCCTCTTACAGAACAACCCTTGCCTCTGGCGTTCTTGTTTTGCTGTTGAACCTGTCTGTTCCACAGCACCAGCCAATTAATGTGTGTTAAGTGAGTGCATCTTTCTGCCTACGGAGCTCCATGCTTCCAGATCCAGGCTCATACTTCATACCTGAAACAACAGGTCAGTTCAGAAGCGGTTAAGACTTTTGGTTCTGTGTTTTGGAATTCCTCAAGTTTTTTAAATGTAGCCAGCAAGCACATAACACACACTTATGTTGGGAAGTGAACTGTGTTAGGTTAAATGCATGGTCAGATGAGCTCAGCTGTTCACTTCTGCCTCCTTGACTTTTATTCTTGCAACAGTGGTGTGTCACAGAAGACCTTAACTGTTGATGCATTATTTAATGATGAGGTTCAACAACCAATAGTTGGCTGCCATATTACTCCTGTAGGACAAACAGGAGAACAGTTGCTCTTGGGTAGCAGTTTTGCATGATAAGTGGTCTAAGACATAGCTTTTGGAAAGCATTCTTTTCTTAACTTGGAATAGTCTCTTTTAGCTTGCATGTTGCAAAGCATACCTTCTGGGCCTGCTGCGATTGCTTCTGCAAGGTTGCAGGAAAACAATCTAACAGGTGTGCTTAAATCATGTAGATGTGCCTTTGCTATAGCAACTTGAAACTGTTGACAATTCTCTACAGAGTTCTATTAAAAAAATCAGGTCTGCAGTAGTGTACAAGATTTGAATGAGAACAAAAAATGTTGCCTGAGCCAAGAATGAAGTTGTCATTTTTATTTGTCAGCTGACATTTCCCTCTGCCCCCTGTCCATGATTAAGTTACCATCTAATATGCTCTGGGACAGAATCATTCTTGTGATTTAGATACATGGCTAGCCTCAGGAAAAGGGAGTAAAGAATAGCATGATGAGCAATTTCTTGATCTTGTCACAACAGAGTCATGACTAGAGGGGAAAATTTCAAGGCCGATCTGCTAGGAGGGGTGGTAGCTGCATGTGCAGAATGAGGCTATGGCCTGTTACTGCATAAAAAGGCTTGCTCCTTAATGCAGGTCTCATTTTCTATGTACAACTGATCTTGCATTCCATTTCTTACCAAGTGAGATTTTTTTATTTAGTGTTAAGTACTGTAGACCATGTAAACTTTTTTCCACAAGAAGTAGTGATGTGGTTGCAGCACTTCTCTTCACAGTCAAGAGATCAGCTGCCTTCCTGTGCCTTGATGCACTTGTGGCCCAGAGCAGGTGAGGAAATGGGATATGCACACTTAACTGATCTGTCTGGTTCCACCCTTCTACTTCAGATCCTCTTGCAAAGACAAACCATCCTGCACCTCACTTTCCCTTCCACCATCACCAAGGCTAATATACAAGATGTCTGATGATTGAACATATGCTCTGTGTTAGTCTTGTAAGAGTTCTAAGCTTGAATTACTACTTGAATTAGTATTTAAATAGGAAATAGTAACACTGTTGTTACTCAGTCTTGCCCCATATATTCTCTGGGAACCATACCACTACAGGAGGGAAGGAGGGGAAAATTCATTGCTGAGTATGTCAGGACTTAAGGACTTTACTCCTTCATAAACTGTAGCACTCCTGAAGTAATGGTAGCAGGTTTTCTCTGTATAACTGTAAAGCAGGAATCATTGATGAGGTTATCTCCAACTCTAGAGAAGGACTTGCTTGCTACATTCTTTTTCCAAGAAAGGATGAGGAAATATTTCTAAACTGTGTCATTGAAGTTGTTTCACAGGTAGACTTTTATTAGTTCCTGAGTCCATATTATATAGCTTTGTAAACAATGTGTGCACAGACAGGTAAAAAGTGCTGGTCTTTAGAGTAGAATTAACATCTCTAAAGGTAGATTGGGTGACAGTTTCAATGGGGCTCCTACTTGATGCTCTTTTCACTGGTCAGCTCTTGGTTGACTATTAATGTACTCTGTTCTCTATTTACTTTCACACAGTTGTAGTTTCCCAAGAAGTGAAACTCTTATTTAAAGGTGGTAAAAAGACCTCTAAAGTTGTGTATTTAGATTCCAGACAGAAAGTGTTTTAACATAATTCTTATATAGCTGTGTATGTGACATCTAGGTACAGTTTCACACTGAAAGTTGTCACTTGAGTGGTCTGTACTAACTGCAGTGCCTCACAGTAATGAATATTCACAAGTGAAAGTACTAAGACCAAATGATCCTTCATCTTGGGTTTCTTGGAATCGGTAATTCCTGAAGCTCCCAGCCTGCTTTACAGTTACAAGCAGGCACATGATGTGTTTTATCTGTAGGGATGCAATTTATTAGTCATACAGGTCATAACCTGAGTCACTGAATCTCAAGTTTTCCTAAAAGAAGGGAGGGGCTATCAGACCATCTTGTTAAAAAATCAGTGGGAAGCACAAGCTCATTTTTAAGTGAAATACAACAGTCTTCCACATTTGCCTTTGGGAAGAATGTGAAAGTTTTTTCAGGTGGCAATTCAGAGCAGAATCTAACACATGGCATCATTTCCTCTCAAGGCATAAGTTTATCTAATTGTTCAGGGTCACATGAAGCAGAGCATGGCAGTTTGTTTAAATTTATGACTTGAGCAAGGAATACATGATCTCATCCTTTTCTGATGTTCAATAGGCAGGGGAATGCTTACAGAATAAACACTGCTTACAAAATCTGATTTTTCTCTTATGTGGAAACTTTTTGTGATTTTTTTTTAAATTATTTACAGTTGGTGTTATCAAACTCAAATTTGCTAGGAGAAATCATCCATTTCCTTTTCTGATCATTGGCTGATAACTGCAGTGCTTTTAGGAAGAACTGGACTGATTAAAGCCAGGAAGTGAGCTTAATGATTAAAATTCTAGGAAGGCCTGAAGGCTTCAGACACTAAACAGCTATTTTCTGTCACATTTCAGTGTTTGGTCTTAGCTCCGTTAACTTTTAGCATCAGCAAACTGAGAATTATGGTCTTCTTTCCAAGATGGAATTTCTTGTATGTAAAAACAAATTGCTTGAGGTTTTTGGCCTGTTTCTTGAAACAGGAACATTTTCCTTTTTCTAGAGGACATCAAAACGTTAGGGTTATGAAACTCAAATCTGGTTTATAGATTATTTTTGTTGTTGTTGCAGATCTGTCTGTAAAAAAAAATATTTAGGAAACAGCTTCTTGGATACCTGTTTCAAATCTTTCTTTGGTGTAGCTGTTAAATTGTAATAACAGCACTTAACCACATTTCTAAACTTCACTCCTATATCACCTCACCAGAAGCTGTCCTGAAGTTAAGGGAAAAGGTGTTAGAAGCTCTGAGAACCTGTGCTGGCATAATCGTAGTGTGTCACTGTAGCTGGAAAAAGTGCATAAGAAACAATGAAATACATTCCCAGTCAGCTTCTACAGTTTTGCTCTTCCCTTAGCTGTTTAAAACAGCTATGGGAGCAGTGTAAATACTCTGAAGGGTTAGTCAGTCTGTCTGTCTCTCACAGTGATTTCTGATTAAGGGCACCAAATATATCAGAATGGTATTAGCTCTTCAGCACTAAAAGCCTTCGCATATAGAATGTAAATAGTGAAAAACAGGAAAAATGCATTTGTCTTTTATTGTAGAAATAGTTTAATTAAGGATTGTTTAGAGCAGTAGGTTACTGTCCAAGTACACAAACTGCTTTCCAACCCATTTCTAGACATCAGGTATGCGTTATACAAGACTCTCCAGCAGCGTGAATAGGTCACTTTGGGGAATTGTCCAGATGTATCACCTGCACAGTGACTGACGCAGTTCTTCATACATTATTTGATCCTAAGAGAAGCAAGATGAGAGGAAAAAAAATTCAGACAACAGTAAAAAAACCCCATACTATGCTTAAAAGTGATTATGCATTTTTACAGAGTGAAACAACTGTATAAGCCACTAGCTATATTTTAAATTTACACATGAAAACCCAAGTAAGCTTACTACCTGGCTCAAAAATGAGGTTCTCCAGTGATCTGCCAAAGGCTTCTGCTAATGACATAGTTCTTACACTTAATATTGCCTACTAGGTTTAGACTGCAGCTTCATTAGGAAGCTCTTTACCAGGGGAGCTGTTGATTTGACACTCCATTCCCCCATCTTTTTCTGGCACAATGAACAGAAGATCATTTCTTACTAGTCCTACTTACCTGTAATAGTTTCTTAACCTTTTCACTAGCCACTGAAACAGTTCTGAGGAGCAGAACACTAAGAAATGCTAATTGCCACTGAAATAACTGACTTCAGGTGATGCCTGTCCATAGCTTTAAGAACAACTTTTTCTGGTTTAGTCAACCATTTAAGTCAAAAGTGAACTCGGAGATGTGTATGGGAAGGAAGAGTCAGAGGCACAACTAGGGAGATGCTGCTTTTCTTTCCAATATGCAGAGTTTTTGATAAATTGAATTTGTTTAGCAGGTAGGAAGCAGCATCTGGAAATAGAGATGTATTTCAGGATATGTTAACTGAAAATTCTTCAGATGGATGTAACTGAAATATAGGGCTTAGAGACATAATATTTAAGCTGCTGTTGAGATAGAGGATGATGTTTCTGATTAACCAGGAATATGTCCTAACACTTAAAATATCCCTAACCAAAGAATGATTCAAGTTTTTGTGGCTGTTGCTTCAGAACTGTTTGCATAATCATTAGCAAAGGAAATAACCAATGTCACCTTTTAAAGGGTACTAGAAATAAAGATAAAATTTTAAAAAACATCACTAACTGTCTAAATACAGTAGTAATGAAGGGAAATACCTTCTGTCTGGCTAGTGTTCAAAGTTAATGTGTTTTGTCTGCAGGGTACTCTTGGCAACACAGAGGCCTCTATACACAAAAGCTTTGTAGCAGTAACAATTCCTACAGACATTAATGTCTTAATTATAGTAATTGAGAAGATTTAACAGCTTTCCTTCCAGTCATTAAAAAGACCCAGGACATAAGGAAACTATATATTATTCATTTTGCACATTAACAGAAATGGTTGAGCATCTTTGGGTACTGTAACCATCTAGGGGAAAGAAGGGTGGTGGCAAGGTGTGGCACACTCTGGAAGCCTTCACTTTTAACTCGGAATTCTGCAGACTGAAGCAGTTAAGGCCAAGCCAACTACTAGCCTGGAAATGTAAATGAGAAGTCCAAGGTGCCTTACTGAAAGGAAGCCTTGCTAGCATGGTGAACTATTTACACACAACGTTAATGGCTCCTGAAAAGGGAGCCTTTAATTTGTCAAAAAGATCAGGTTTGTTTTAAAGCAGAGAAAGGTAGTGTCAGTTTGTAATACCTGCAAGTACACTGTAACTGCTCCCCCCAATCCCCAGGGGAGTAATGAGTCTCACCTACTTGGAGCTTATTTTACCTTTTTTGATACTGAAGATTTCACTTTCCTAAAAGCTTCTTCAATGTGTTTACGGGAAATCTTGATTTCTCCTTAAAGAACAAAGCGTAAAAAAAATCAGGCAAGTTACAATCAAACAACTGTTGCATCTACTTCAAGGCAGCATTCATGAAGCTTAACTAGCTGCATGTGCTAGTCAGGTGTTCAAGAGACTACTGCATTAGATCTGTTACCACTGTTTTATCAGACTGTATGTATCTACCTTTAGTCCCTCTGTCCCCTGTACTTTCAGCCAAAGATTACTCATTTCAGAAAGATTAGTGTTTCCCTATGCAGATGGCAAATTTCATTC
Source organism: Upupa epops (assembly GCA_013397515.1). Taxonomy (NCBI): domain Eukaryota; kingdom Metazoa; phylum Chordata; class Aves; order Bucerotiformes; family Upupidae; genus Upupa; species Upupa epops. The sequence continues at coordinate 289,488 of VZRI01008218.1, forward strand.
TCAAAGATGGTGAGTGAAATATTAAATCCAGTTTGACTTCCAAGTCTCTTAACCCTTCTGGAAGCTAATGTCTCAAATCCTGGTGCTGGGCTTTTTTCACATTGAACATTAAGCTTTTTTTAGTTATTTGGTAAGTACCTAGATAACACTGTAATATTCCAATTATACTGCAAGACACTCAACTCTTAATTTTTTCCATGCTGTGTCTGGCATTACCCAGAACTGATGAAATCTTTCCCTCTTACACCTCCCTGCAGTGTATGCAGATTGCCGTTTTGATCTTAATGTAAGAGTCACAGCCTTTTGAACAGGTGTCTTTTTTCAGAATGCTAACTCTGTAAGCACATCTCAAATAAATAATGGATTTCTCTGCTCTCATAAGCAAATGCCTTGTTTAATCTAGACCTAAGAACCCCAAGATACTTGTACTATACAGATTCATGACAGTGCTAAATAGTATCAGAAGTGATGGGTACAGAAAAGTGTTTTTAGAGTATTTTTTGTGCATTTTATGTATTCCATGGAGTTTTTTGCTTCTAGATACGCACTGCCTTTGTGTTCATCACAGAATCATTTTGGAGTGGAAAAGACCTTTATGCACATCAAGTACAATCATTAACTCAATTGTCCCAAGGTCACTGTTACACCATGTCCTTAAGCTTCTAAACACATCCAGGGATGGTGATTCAACCCTCCCTGGGCAGCCTGTTCCAAGGTCTGATGACCCTTTCAATAAAGCAGCTTTTCCTAATGTGTAACCTGAACTTTCCTTGGTGCAGTGGGATATGTTGACATAAAGAATCCATTTTAATGGGGTTTCTTATTAATATACCAGCAGAAGATTTTTGTAAAACTCTGACATCAAATATAACAAGATAAAAAGCAGGACTTGTAGATTAAGGTATAAATCTAAAAACCAGTAAATTATTATTACTTGCTTTAAAGAGGAAGGTTGAAGTTCACTGACATAGCCTTGCTGTTCTTTCTTAGCTCAGTTATCTAAAGCTCATATTCAAGATACCCACACAAAAGTTATTACAGTATTAATAAAGGCATAAATTTGAAATACCATACTTCAATTTTTTTCTTAATATAACTAGGGTTTCCTTGAGTCTTTCATAGGAACCAAATGACTTTAGAATTGAATCAGAAGTCCATAAAATGAAGTGATAATAATTTCATTTTGCTTTCACTTTTGTTTTGTAACTGTTTGATCAAGTTGTGAAACAATTTACAGCCTCTGTGGTAGGGAGGGAGAAAAGGAAAAAGAAAATAACAGACAGAACACTTGCTTCACAAACTTGGGAGTTTGAAGAGTCCAGGATCATCTACAGAGTGTCAAAAGTTGGGGCAATGATAAGGAATTCCAGAGGGACCTGGAGGGAGTCTTTTGAAGGATCCTCCCTTTCTTTCTCCAGACAAACTGCATCATCTCAGCTCCTAGACTGCAGTGACTAATATGGTTTTCTCTTCTCAGACTGTCCAAGTTGGAGCAGAATTTAAAAATGCTTTTAAGAAACATCAGCATACCTTTCCATTTCACTGTAAGAAAGTCCCTTCAAGCAAATCACTGTTGAAAATTAAAAAACAAAAACCATACCCACAAGTTTATTCTGTAGGGACAATACCAGGTCTAACCAAGGAATTTGCAACAGTTTGTATAGAATAGAAAGGATCAGCACTGATCTCAGTGGGGTGATTTCGTAGTGCTGACTGAGGAGGGGACAGCACCCAACAGTCATATACAGGGTGTGGAAGGGGAGTCAGTTGAGTAAGTGCTGTGGTAACACTGAAAGAAGAAATGCTTCAGCAGTCTGTGCATGCACATTATTAACCCTTTGAAGAGCCACATGAACAAGGTCTCAAATCAAGAACTACTTTACATGCTTTTGTACCAGCCAGGGCTGCCACCCTGGAAATTCAAACCCAAGGATATCCGATATAAGCAGCTGCCATAAACATGCAGATCAAGCTGTGCATATATTATGGACTTGCTGGCTGCCAACACATCCCTACACTAAGTGCTCAGGATGCAATCCTAAATGTGAAGGCTGAACCCAAGTGATGCAGGTCTTTGAATAAAGCCTGCTGTATTCTGGATAATTACAAAACCAAATGTGACAAATTCAGAAATTCTCAGATCAAGAGCTTTTTCCATCTACACCAAGATAAATGGGGAACAAAGCCACACAGCAGTAAAAGAGTTATAGTTTGCTTTTTTTTTCAATTTCCCCTCTAATATGAGCATGCTAGTTCTCTCAAAACAAGAAATACAAACATTCTACTCCGTTAACCTATTGTTCTAAAACAACAGATGAGGCTAGACCAAAAAGGAGGCCATTAAAGTTTCAGCAGGACTCTTCAACACAATAAAAGCCTAATGAATTTTCCAAAGACATCATCCAAAAAGTCACAATTCCATCTGAGCTTTGTATTTTAAGTTGAGAAAATAAAAAGATGAAACTACTGGCAAAAAATCCATATACACACACATTTTATGTATAAGTTTCAGTTTCCAAATATGTTTTCCTATCTGCACAGAAGAAAAAAGTAATTTAAAAACCAGGAAAATACAATTTAAAAGCACAGAGATTTGCTTCAGAGATGCTTGTGTGTTCTTCAAACAAATCTGGTTTGTGTTTATCTCAGAAGCCAATCATATGTACAGCATACACATCTTTACGCTTGTCTTCAATTACCTGAAATACTTTACACTTCAATCTTCAGTTAAGGTTGTTGTAAAGGTTTCTTACCTTTCTTGCTTTGAGTACTCTGCAGGGCCATTTCCTGTCTCAAGGCACAAACTGAAGCTTCACGCACCAGAGCAGAAAGGTCTGCCCCTCTAGAGATACAAACAGAATAGATTATTTCAGGGTAAATTTCTCTTGTCTTCCTGATGCCATTTAGAAAGCAAGACAGCAAAAATGATGGTAAGAAACTGGTTGTGTTGTAACAAAGCACAGAGGCCTAAGGACTACCCAGTGGGAATATGACACAATTTTTTAGTTATTACAAAATGGAGTTGCCATGCTCAAAGCTGCATCGCTGTTAACATGCTCTTGATGGAACAGTATCCACCAAGTGTGGTCAGATCAGCATTTCCAAACATTTCTTTTCAGATGCTGAACTTTCACAAGCCTTCCAGCTGGTGAAAGGCAGGCAATGAATCAAAGAAATTTTCAGTGAGCTCCCAATGATTCACTTGGAGGTGCTATGAATCCTGCTGCATTAACAAACAAAACTAAACCCTGAAGAACAAGCAACCAAACTCACCCAAATGCCCCCTTGTCCCAAACAAAACCCAACAAACCAAACCCCAAAACACAAACCCAAACAGAACAACGAACAACAAAACATGAGAGGAAAAAATAAAGTGTGAAAAGGGTGAAGAAAAATATTTCTTTCCCAAGCATGAAACCAGACACTACAGAAATAGTTACTTGTAATAGTCTCCGTATCTAAAATTCAAAGCCAATACTGTGACTAGTGTGAAATATGCTTTTGTGAATTCCAGAAAATTAGTAGCTATTAATAAATAATTTAATAGCTAATTAATAAATTAATGCTTGCTAAAGTTTTTCAGAATGCAGTTGCTAAATATCTGATAGATACAGCTGTCTAGCTTTCCCTAAAACCACACCTTGGTTTCCCAAAGCGCAAACTGTAATAAGCCCTCATTACTTGATCACACATGGTGTATTCAACTGTGTGAAAGAACAAGTTGGTTAGGGTTGTTTAACAAATTTTCTTTCATCATCACTATATATGAATCTGCAATGTAAAGAGAGCTCTTTTATTCTCAGATTACACAAGAATTATGAAACAAAAATCAGTGAAAAGCAAGTGGCCTCTACTGAAGCATGTGTACAACATGAACAAGGCTATCCACATGCAACAGACTTTCATATCCTTGGAAAAAAAGCACAAGTGAAAGCAAGAAAAATAGTGTAAAAGAAGAGGCTAAAAGGTAAGAGATCCTTTAAGTAAAAAGCACGTAATACACATTATCATGCATCAGAAGACTTTTGGCACTGCACGTTAAAATAAAAACTAGAAGCTACTCACGTATAACAATCACAATGTTGACTGTAAGCAATTTCTTCAAGGCTTACATCAGTGTCTAGTGGAGGCCTGGTGCCACCCTAAAGGTGATAATAAGAGGAAGCTAAAATAAAGAGTGTTTTTTTGGGTTTTGTTTTGGATTTTTTTGTTGGTTTGTTTGGTTTTTTTTACACATACCATCCCCAACCACTAATCTTATAGAGGTCTGCCAAATTCCCTGAAATATCCAGAAAGATTATTTTTAATCCCAAACTGATAAAAAGGACAACCAGCTTTATAACAGTCCTGAAGTAATATGTATGGATAAATAAAATTAAACTTCCCAGCGACAAATTACATTTCCTCTAAGAAAAATGATGGCCAGAGCATATTCAGATGGCTAAGCAATAACATGTAGATTTAATCTTATTACCTTTAAGACAGGTCTATCTTCTGTGTTTAGACATACATTTTCAAACTTAGAATTTTTTCATTCTGGATTTAATAAAAATTTACATATATTGTAGACATTCCTGTAGTTTTTTGATACTACTCTTCCATGTTACTACTGCTTCTTCCACAGAGATCCCACAAGTGGTTATTATTTGTGCATCTCCAACAGCAAAACTTCATTAAAAATTCCAAGCTGTATTTGAAACTAGCCAACAAAACGTTCACACACTGTAAGCATGCAAATCTCCCTATTACCCTTTGAAAAGAGTAAAGCAGTATAGACATTCTAGCTCTCTATAGTATTGAACTATGCCTGAGCTTCTTTTCTGATACAGTTTATACATTTCCAACAGAAATAAATTTTCCAGAAATGCACAGATCCATATAATTCTTTTATTACTTTTCTAGGTTAACTAAAAGACCCCATATCTACATTTGCTTCATAAGAAAAACAATAAGATGTATAGAAACTGGCAAGTTAAAACCTGCAAATACTTAACCCACAGTAGAATAATGAAGGCCTAGGTAGAACAAGAGATCAATCTTCAATGAATCTTTGGTAGGACACCAGTTAGAAAAGGGGAAAAAAATTCTAACCAAACAAAACCACCCCAAAACCCAACAAAGGAACAGCCTGGTTTTGAAACAACTTGAGAGACTTTAACCTAGAAACAAAGAAGCCTCACACTCCCCATGTCACAAGGGATCATTCAGTAATTGTTGCACACGACTCCCAAGTGAGAGGGACACCTTCTCTGCTAAAAATAAACACTATTGCCAGGAGTAGCAACATACATTGCGCTTTTTTTTGAGTAAAATGATCTGCGTACTCTGGAGACAAGCTCAGTACTGGAAAATCTTGACACAGCTTGTGTAAGTGCCCTAATAATTCAAACATGTGAGGACATCATTCTCTTGCATAACTAATAAACAATTTCAAAATGACTGATTTGTCCAACTTGATTGAAAAGTGTTTCACAACAAAGCTTCAACCTACGTTAAGGCAGTCTTCTTCCTCCCCCTAACTGCCTTTTCTACTCGTGCTGCCTTTGTAATCACATCCAGCATTGATTCTCAGTTTGCACATCCTGTGCATGTATTCCTCCAGTATCTCTGGGAATGCATACCAACACCCAGAAGCCAGTCACATTTGAACTAAACATCCTGTTTAGTTCACCTAGCCCTGAAGTCATGCTTAGGCAAGTGTTCCTGTGCACAGTTTTTTCAAATTTCCAAGCCTAGAATACATGGATTAAGTCCTGACATGGAATGAACACAGACACACCAAAGAGAAAGATTCATTCAGAGTGTTTGTATCTCATTTCTGCTGGCTGCTTAATTAAGAGCAGGAAAATAAATCTATTAAATACTTAACACTTCATTCATTATAAAGATTTGTAATCAAAATATGGACTACTACAAATTGCATACACATGGAACTGTCTGGCATTTCTAAAAGAACATGCCCTGATAATCAAGGACAGGATCCACAGGCACCAAGCTGGTAAACACTGTGCAATGTATTGCTTGTATTACAAGATGACCCATAATCGGACAGGGCCACAGCAAAGACATTCTGTCAGAAGACCACAGATACACAAATAGGCTCTGATAACAAGATAACAAGGTTACCATATCCCACGTATCACTCCTCTTGGCATTATCACAAGAGGAACCACAGACACAAATAGGCCAAGAGAGAAAGAGCAAAGATACTTCTCAGCATTCTCACCCACAATTTACCATAGCTGAAGTAAGCACAATTCTGAACTGTTTGGTTCTTAAAGGCAATCCAGAAAACATTTCTAATAACCTGTTTGCCATCACTAGCCAAGAAGCCACCGAGAGATGCAACAAGGACTCAACACAGAATTCCTCATCCTTGGTGCTGGACACAAGGGATCCTGGCCCTATTACTTGGAATCATACATCTTGGTCACTGTATGTGGCTGGGAGACTATGAGCAAATGATATCTATGAGACAGTGAGAAACAGCAGTTTTAAAAGAGCTTTCCCCTCCCTTGAAATCTTGCACCAAGCTTTACTGAACTATTTTCCTGCATCACTAATGACACTGAAAGCACTTGAGACTTTTACAAATCTCCAAAGATTCCACAGCATAAATTAAGGAGAGGAAGTCTCAACACCCGTGTGCTAAAAAACCAGAGCAGATACAAACTCTGCTGTGTTTAGACGTTATAGTCTGATCCTTACCACCTACTTCTTCCTGAAGAACAAGGTCATTCAGATCAATCACATTAGCCCAATTTCTGGAGAACACCTTGCATTGTTTTTAAAAATAAATTGGGTAAAATAAACCTCATAAATCCTTACAGTATGTAAAAAAAGTTATCTGTCATTATGTGGATCAAAATCTCTCTAGGACTTTCACAGGTTAACTTTAACTTAGAGGGCTGTAAAAAGTTTTAACTGACATAATTTTTATAAATCTTAGAAACAATAAACTGGTTGACTGCTCACAGAAGTTGGAAGCACACTTCACTTCTTTCCTCCATGAAGTAATGCATAGAACAGCTGAAGGAAAATGTAAAGCCCTGAATTTGCAATGACTGACATTTAAATAAGAGTTTTGGCATGGAAGAATGCGCTCAAATGAGTTCTCAATTTCTGAATCCTTCTGTGGGATTAACTATTGCCTACACCACAGGTTTTATGCTTACACAAGTCTGAATATCTTTACAAAATGGCTAAATAATTTTTTCCGTAGTGTTCGTAACACTGTGCTATCCTTTTTCTGTAGTGAAGACTCAGTTTCTACTCTGCAGCTCAAAAAAACCCCCAAATTGGATAGAATACCTGCTGTTAACAATCAGTCTTGATCTACTAGAAAAAGCAGGAATTACCTGAGTAGTTCATAACACTCTGTACTTTCTTTTAAGGCCTTGATTTCTGCTGGAGAACACTTTGAGAAGTTTATAATCCAAATCTGAAGTGGCAGATTGTGGCATTAAACCATGGGAGGACCCATGAAGGCAGATTTTCTACATTTACTTTGGCCTACAACCTCTGTCATCATGAGCTTCCTTTAATCCTAACACAAGTGTAACTATTACTGCTGAACAAATACAGCTGGAGCTTGTGAATCATTTCAGTGAATGTATGGAAACCCCCTTAAAAAGCTTACAAAACTCTTCTAGGCCTATTACTCACACAGATAGGAATCTTTTAATTAAATCTGTTCAAACTGTGACTATAAAAGGCAGTAGCTTCTGAGCTGAACAGGTTTACTTTACTCAAGACTTATCTTGCAAGTCTCAGAAAACTTAACAGCAACTGTGGTTGATAGTTTATTTTTATGACCTCATGTAAGGAAGGTGTTCAATGAGACAGGATCCTGCAACTCTCTGTAAAATTTAATTTGTCTTAAATCACTCCACCAAGCTTTGAGTTAAGGATTTATTTCCAAATACTCACTTTAGTGATGGTCTTTAAAATGGCAAGTCGATCTTCAGGTGGTGGCAAACCCACATAAAGTGTTTTATCCAGTCGGCCAGGGCGCAGGATAGCTGGGTCAATAATATCTTGGGGGGAAAAAATATGAAGAAATTAAATATATCCTTAGGAAAGTGTACACATGAGAATGAATATATGCACACTTGAACTGATACTCAAACAAGTATTTGCATTATGATGTGAAGCTATAAGCATTAAGAACACCTGATTTCAGTAATTTTATCTCCTGTCAAGTAAGGGCTTCTATTACCCATAAATAAAAGTTTAATCTCTTCACAAATGAAGACAACTGAGTCTTTTATAGTACAGTACTAGAACATTTTTGCTGTTATACTTTGTGTGGTCAAGTGAGGAATTTCACATTAATTCATAACAAGGGAAAAGAATTATTCCAGTTGGCCCATTGGAAGGAATTCTATCAACTGCTGCAAATCTGTCTGAAAGGCACAGTGATAAATTAAGAACAAGTATAGTGAGGCAATCACAGGCGTTCATATATAAACTTGATTTTACTGGTTTATTTGCACTTCTACTACACAGTAATTTTCTGAAGGGTAAAGTAGGAAAGCCAAGACAAAAAGACTTGCAAGCACACAATTTGTCTCTCAGGAAGAAAAACAAACTCCAATTTTTTTCATTATGTGGAGAATAACAATTTTTCATTCATTCAAAGCTTAAATATAACAGAAGTATCTATCAGTTTTTTAGCACCACAGTCTTCAACACTGAACTTCCACAAAGGATATAAATTCTAAGGACTACTGGTCTAACAAATACATAACAGAGCATATGATCTGGGAAAAACCTCAGTTCCTGTCCAATTTCAGCTGACACTGCCCAGGTCATGTTGCTAAATGCTTCTTGGTGCCCCATGTTTCCCACCAACTGAAAATGATGACAGCATTGCTTGGCATTCACTACTGGGTCACTATACCTGGAGGTATTTAACAGACATAGAGATGGGGCATTTAGGGACATGGTTTAGTGTTAACTTGGCAGTACTAGGTCAATGGTTGAACTTAAAGACCTTAAAGGTCATTTCTAACCTGAATAATTCTCATTGCTTAAACTCACATTTTCTATCTGTTTAAAGAACTGAATAATCCACCCCTTTTAGGAATTCCAAAGCATTTAGTCCTGATAAATCATGTCTCTGTATCTACTATCTCAAAACTTATCTAAGCAGAAGAGTAAACTGATTTTAGATATATTTAACATTACAATGAAGTTAAGTTAAGTTTGAAAGCCTATTATAATCTCTCCAATTGGGAAGCTAAACATGAAAGTGTGGCAACACACAGCACTTCTTTTTCAAGTAATTGTTTCACAGAGAGAATATACTCTAGTACAGAACATGTATAGTTAGTAATTTTCTGTCTTAGCTTTCTGTGCAGACAATAATGTTGACTATACCATTAGAAGACAGTAGGGCTATCCTCCAAATAATGTGGCATTACTGCATAAGACATTTAGAAAACATCCAGTCCTTGCTTTGCTTTTACAGGTTAAAACAAGCTCTACTGGCCTCTACAAAATGATGTAACATTGTAGTGTGCTACACTGCTCTACAAACTACTGCAACCTTTTATTCTCGCCATTAGATTCTACTGAAAGTATCCTTGCATGAGTCCCTATAATGTAACATTCTAGTCCATCAGCCTCACACTCAAAGAAAACTGGAAAAGACCTTAAAGATCATCCAGTTCAACCTAAAACGAACCAAGTAAACCTAAACATCTGACATCTAGATCATGCCACTCAGCACTTCATCCAGCCTAACTTTAAACACCTCCAGAGACGGTGACCCAACCACCTCTGTGGGCAGCCCATTCCAAAATTTGATCACTCTTTCAGTGAAAAACCTTCTCCTAATGTCAAGTCTAAACCTCCCCCGATGGAGCTTAAGACTGTGACCCCTTGTCCTGTCTCCAGTGTCCAGGGAAAAAAGACCACATTATGAAGATGAGATGACAAAGTTTGCTCAACAGATCAATTACAAACACAAATACTCTCAATAGGGATTACATGAAACATGTAATTTTCTTTTTCTTTCCTTTTTTAGGATTTTCTTTTCTCAGTTGATTACTCACATCACACTCAACATTTACAAAAGTTCAGTGCAAACCAGTAACAACGACCACTGTGCTGAGTCCCATCAAACTTCTATACTCAGTACAGCTTTTAAAACTATACTTGAAGTAAGCAAGACCTAGGTCTTCACACTCCTAACATTCCAGAGCACAGCCTCATAAATCCTAAAAGGTTTTCTGAGACTCCAGATGAACCCTGCAGGTAATAACCTTGGTCCAACATAACAAATGCACTCTACTAAAGTTACCATGAAAGATATGTAACATTCAAGGGCCAGTGAAAAGGCAGAAATACAGGTCATGTGAATTAGAATCCTGAAAGAAATTGTTTCATGGCTCATGTATTGGGTGCTTTTCTTAGATCTTATCTTACCCTTCAATTCAGCAACATGTATAAACAGGTAAAACAATAACAAACAAAAAACCCAATCTAAAACTGTAACTATTGCCAGAGACCAAAGATTGTTATTCTACTATGTTTCAAAGCATGTGGTTCAGGTGAATAGCTCTACAAAACTAATATAAACTTGGTAAATAAAAGTATGACTCACTGAAACTAAGACTATGCTCTAAGAAAAAAGTAGAGGGGGAATTCTGCAACAACTGATTTTAAAAAGCTAGAGAATAAGACCACGAATAAAAGCAAAGACATAATCCAAATTTATTTCAAGCTCAAAATCACTATAATTTTATTGTCTGTTTCCTCAGATTACACACAGTCCCTTCAATCTCACAATAAATGCTGGCAGTGCCTTGGTCAGCACTTATTTAAAGAGCTTATAAATCACAGAATCATCACAGTTCCAAAGGACCTCCCTAAGTCACAGAGTCCAACCATACCCACACCAACAAAAAAACCTAAATACCTGACAGATTAAAAAAAAAAAACAAAACAAAACACAAAATAACCCCCTCCATGCCTACCACTATAGCTTTTTGAGTGTGTCTACAAGCTTAAGCACCTCCAGGGATGGTGACTCCACCACCTCCCTGGGAAGGCCCTTCCAGTGTCTCGCCACTCTTTCTGTAAAGATTTTCTTCCTACGGTCTAATCTAAACCTCCCCTGCCTCAACTTCAGACCACTGCCCCTGGTGCTGTCATTAGTTACTAGGGAGAACTGGCCAACACCCACCTCTCTACAACTCCCATAGGTAGTTATAGAGGGCAGTGAGGTCCCTGCTCAGCCTACTCTTCTCAACTAAACCTGATCAGCCCCCTCAGCCTCTCCTTGTATGACTTGTTCTCTAAAGCCCTCATGAGCTTGGTAGCTCTCCTTTGAACACATTTCAGCATTTCCATGTCTTTCCTATAATGAGGGACCCAGAACTAAACACAGTACTCAAGATGACGCCTCACAAGGGCCCAGTACAAGGGCACAACAACAACTTCTCCTGCTGACCACACTATTCCTGATACAGGCTAGGATCCTGTTGGCCTTTTTGGCCACCTGGGCACACAGTTCAAGTTCTGTGGAGGAGAGGAAAAAACAGAAAGCAGCAGTATCCATCACAGTGGTAAGCAGAAAAATATGGGAAATGACAGACCTTAGTTAGCTTAATGGGTTTGTAAGTATTTAGTCCCAGATTTAGAGAAGTAAGTAGAGTGGAAAAGAATACAATTATTCTGACCCATAAAGTTTATTTCTTCCTCTCTTTTTTTCCTCTCCTTCCTACTTCTTTTTGATGACACTGAGTGCCTGAAATATAATCCCCTTCAGACAAAGTTTGACATTATTTCACATTTTTTCTCCATTTAGGTAGAAAGAGACTGAGTTGGGAATACTACATCCCTGCTAATTTAGTAGTCGAGAAAAACCTACAGAGGACTTTTAAAGTCACTACGTGCAAAAAACATTTAAAACATTCTACTTTTAAGGACAGATCAAAGGCTTATTTCAGTGCTGCCAGAATAAGAATTACCACTTGCAGACAAAGGAACCAATGGATTGTGTCTGCCCTTCTGGCAAAATGGGAATTACAGTTTTCTAAGACCTTAAAGGCTATCATTAAAAAAAATACAAAGTTAAAGGCAATCTTCAGCTATGCACAGAACTTGCACATTTATTTATACCCTTCAATTTGGTTTGTACATTAGTTATCATTGCCTTTGTGTTTTCTTTGGCATTTTAACCTCAAATTCACTTTTTTCAATCAATGTCACTGGCTAATAATACACTGTTGAGTTCATGCCTTACAGATTTCCCAGCTTCCCAAATATTAGTACAACCTTCAATACTCAAAGTGTTAAAATTACAATACTACCATCACTGCAGCTGAACAAGACAACTGGGACTTTTTAAAACTGAGAAAATCTCACAGTAAAAATCCCCAAACTGTTACAGAGGTGCTTTATATGGTAAAGTAGTGTCCCATCTACACCTGTGGTACATCTGAGGTGGCATGACAGGAAGTCATTCTGGATATTTCCTCAACTTTGGAAGTGTTGGAATTCATCCTGACAGCCACTGGTCAGATATAATGATGTGTTTACTGTCATCAGTAATTAGATCTGAAGCCCTTCAGAGACACCGACAAGTAAGGCTGCTTGATACGAACACTTGCACTAACACAACTTAGCAGGAGTCTCTTACCTAAGGGAACTGGATGACATCAGTACTACGGCTCTTGGTACATCCAGTGTTATCTATAAATAGACACGCTACATTGACTAACCTTATTCTCCTTTCTGCATTTCATTAGATAGGTAACAATCCTCCAGCTCATGCCAGGAAAACACATAACTTTAAATCAAATAATTTCTACAAGCAGATACAGATTAAGCATCTACTGCTTCTATTTCATCATGTATACCATGCAGAAGCCTTGACAACCTGTCATGATGCAAAGAATTCAAGAGACAGGACAATTTTCTTCTAAATCTTTGAATTTTTTGATCACTGACAAAAACCCAAACATACCCTCCCACAGTTGCCTATTTTAGGTGATTTTAGACCAAATTTTCATTAACCTATGGGACCCAAGCAGTTTGTTAAATCTCTTCCAATTTCATCCAATTCTATCCAAAGTAGCCATGATACTACGTTTGTGCTACCAGGATGAGTTTGAACAAAGCCAAGTGCAGCCTCCTACATTTTGGCCACAATAACCCTACACAGCACTACAGACTGAGGGATGAGTGGCTGGATAATGGCCCAGCACAGAGCAACCTGGGAGTACTGGCTGACAACCAGCTGAACATGAGCCAACAGTGTGCCCAGGTGGCACAATAGGCCAACAGCATCCTTGCTTATATCAGGAATAGCATGGCCAGCAAGACTAGGGGCATAATATTCTTCCTGTACTGGGCACTGGTGAGGCTTCACCTTGAGTACTGGGGGCAGTTCTGGGCCCCTCGCTTCAAGACACTGAAATGCTAGAGTGGGTCCAGAGGAGAGCAATGAGGCTGGTGAAAGGACTATAAGGAAAGTCTTCTGAGGAAAGGCTGAGGGAGGTGTGATTGTTTAACCTGGAGGAAACTCAGAAGGGACCTTATCACTCTCTGTAACTACCTGAATGGAAACTGTAGTCAGGTGAGGGTCAGGCTCTTCTCCCAAGCAACTAGTGACAGGATGAGAGGGTAGGGCCTAAAGCTCTGCCACAGGAGGTTTAGGCTGGATGCTAGGAAGCACTTCCTTATGGAAGTCAGAGGTGTTTAAGAAAAGACTGGACATAGCACTTAGTGCCATGGTCTAGGTTGTAGTGGTATTAGGTCATAGGCTGGACTTGATGATCTTACAAAGTTTTTTCCAGACTAAATAATTCTGTGATTGTCATCTTGTTCCTATTTAATACAAGCAGGTATGAAACAACTGTGTCTTGTCATTATCAGTAATTTGCCTAAGAGATGGGCTCTAGGTGCAAAAAACTCTTGCATCATCACCAGTATGGTTTTACCAAGGTAAATTAATAACCTTCTATTTAATTCCAATTGCAATGATCACAGAAATGCTCAAAACCAGGAAGTGCAACATCTTCACACATGCTTCTCTCTACATTGATAACAAATTACTTCTCTCAGTATCTAGGTGGAGTTCAAATTCAAAAAGAGAAATTTCTTGCTATGTATAAACCCCACATGGCTTCTCCAGAATAAAAAACTAAAATAAAAAAAAGTTTATGATTTACCTGGCCTGTTTGTGGCAGCCATAATGAAAACCTGCTGTCGATTCTCCAAACCATCCATCTCTGTGAGTAACTGGTTAACTACTCGAACACTGGCTCCTGACTTTAAAAGAAGAAACTTGTTAACAAACCTGAGGAAACAGTCGGGATGTATTTCAAAATAAAAGAAGCAAAAGACCCACTAGCTCCCTACCCTGAAATGCATACGAAGAAAGTTCTTTTTAACATGCTTTCAATGTAGCTACATTCTGAATTTCTTCTATCACATTCTCAGCATGTTTCCACCCCAAATTCATGCTACCTATACATGTGCTACACATTTTAACACGTGGCAAACTTTATCTTCTTAAAAATGAAGGACTCACTTAAACACACACAGGTATTTACACTAATCATTCTCACATCTTCTCAATATTGAGGTTTTGGAGGGTGCAAGAAGCTACTCAGAGCTACACAGTACTTGAGAGGTACTCAAGAATTAAATATCAAGTCCACAGGAGTGACATGTATAACAAATGAAATATAGTGAAGCCAAAGTACCCTTCAGTCTCCTTCTAGGCCACCATTTAACCATAACTACTGTGATGTCTAGTACTGGACGCATTCTTTTATGTATCTGTGGTAAGATCATTTAAGGAGTCTGAACTTTCACAGCATCATTAAGGCTGGAAAAGAACTCTGAGAAAAAGTCCAGCCTATGACCTAACATCACTACATTGGTTAGATCATGGCACCAAGTGCCATGTCCAGTCTTTCCTTAAACACCTCCAGGGATAATGACTTCACCACCTCCCTGGGCAGTCCATTCCAGTGTCTGACCACCCTTTCTGTGAGTGTTTCAGCTTGCCTATCCTTCATTGGAAGTGAACTACACAAATTCAGGAAGATATGATTCAGAAACAGCTGTTCAAACTTCCTTTTTCTTATGAACTCAACTACAATAGTCCTTGTGTTGAAGTCATTAATCTGAGCAGTATTGTCTGTTGAAGAAATTCAACTTTTCTTTCAGCCATCCAAGTACATCCACCACTACAGTATCATAAAGTAGCTACACATCCTCTGCATAAAAACCTTTGGTTTTCCCTTCAACATACTAACCATTTGCACTAACTGCTGCCCTCATTAAAGCAGAAGTTACTCCTTAACTATCAAGGAGGAGGTAGTTCCTATTCCAAAACAATAATAACAGAAAGAACTTTGGTACCTGATTGTTGCTCTTGGGAGATCCTGAATGTAGTACTCTTCCATGTACTTCTGTTGCTAGCACAATGCCACAAAAGCTGTAACTGAGCTCATTTATTTATGGAGATATTAAAGTAGACTTACTTCACGGTCAGACCTCCGAGGGCACAAAGCATCAACTTCATCAAAAAATATAACACAAGGGGCTGAATTCCTGGCACGTTGAAATACCTGACGTACAGCACGTTCACTTTCACCAACATACTAAAACAGATGAAAAAATCACAGTGAAACAATGCCCAAGACATGAAGATTTTGTTTGAAAAAAAAAGAAAAACAAATTCACAGTTTGAAACACTACTTGAGGTGCTCTGTAAGGGAAAAGTGCAACCTGCTCATCAGTTTACTTCTGGTAACAGTCTACTGTCTGCATTTCCTTACTGATTAAGATTTACATGGGAATTAGTTGTCACTGAAGTATATTCAAAGTTTAATAGAATTCCTGCTTTCTGGCAATTGAATCTTAACTTGACATCATTCTGATGAATCATCACCGAAGGACCTCATTGTTCCTCATTTGTACATAAACAAACCCAGTGAGCAATTTGAACACAATGCACACTGAAGTTCATGTATTAGCTGCCTGAAGATAGGGAGGTTGACAGTAGAACTGAAAAATTAAGACAGAGTATCGCTGTGAATGACAACTTGCAGGGATTGGGGTTGCCAAGCTGTAAATCCAAACAGTCTGAATCACAGCCAGGATTTACATTTCATGCCTGTATCAGTATGTAGAGTACACATTAAAAAAATGCCTGGAAAAAGAATATTCAAACTCAGTATTTTGGCTTTAGCTTCCACATTACTGATGAACATGTAACTGCTATATTCTTCCAAGATGTGGGCTGCAGCCATCTTGCTCAGTTAAACACATTCTTTTACCTTTTAAGTCCAGTGCTTCAAAAACTGAAACTACAGCACTTTTATCTGTTAGTATTTAAAATTCTCAAAAATTACTTAGATCAACTAAAAAACCCACACTGCTTTCCAAGGTTTCAAACTTCCCTTAAGAAGCTAAAATGATTGGCAAAAGATATTTTCCAAACTTGAAAGTTAAAATTTTGTTTCGCTTAGTGAAAGCTGATTTGCCACCCCTGTCACCAACTGTTTTCACCATAGATTTCTATTTCTTTTTCTTTTTCCTTATCTACATATGTGTATAGTTGGTCATGAAGAAACCTTACTTAAGCCAGGAAGGTTCTATCTGCCAGATGATTTAAACCAAGATACTTGAACTATTTTTCCTTTTCACATGAGTAACTTCACTGCTAAAAGCTTTAAGCAGAGGCTAAAACAGGTAACTTCAGTTTAGCGAGTATCATTTGTGCTATTATCAAGAATTCTGCTTGCCCCACACTTTGGACAAGAGCTCCATAAATAATAAATCACAATGATTAGTGCATACCATGTTCAGCAGTTCAGGACCTTTCACAGATATGAAGTTCAGTCCAGACTCATTTGCCACAGCCTGTCACAAAAAAACCCAGCAGATGTATACATAAACCATGCATTTTTTTATGTTATCTTTTGTTCTGTAATAAACATACTAAGGGAAAGAACATAGTTATCAACTGTTTATAAAACACAGAGACAGTATAAAGTATAATTATATGCAATTAAGAGTGGGGGTGGGGGGGGAGAATTTAGCAAGGTGTTCTCTCTCTTTAATGAGAGAGTGCTCCAGATTCACAGGGCACCCTCCTCCCCTGTATCAACTGAAGGATTCTCAGTAATTACAAGGAATTAAAGAGATAATCAACTCCACAGGAGCATTTGAAGATAAAAATGAATGACAAACTGGAAATTTTCTTATTATATGCATTTACATGGGGAGGCCATAAAACCCAAAATACTCAGGGTCAAGCAAAACAAAAACATTTTGAGTTAAATAAATAAATAGACTACTTTGAAGTATACAATTTAGTTACACTTAAATATTCCAAATAAGTGGTTATCTAATAGAGTTTCTTGACACCTCTGCAACTTTTTTCTTAACCAATTTCACTCCTTCAAGTCTCGCAGTAACTCTAAATTCAAGAAAAATTGTAACTTTACTACAAGAAAGATCAAGTAACATTAGTACAGAGACCCAAATCTTATTTGGTGCAAAAGCCCGACTTCCAGAAGGCTTCATCCAGGCTGACCCATTCCTACCAAATTATCCACTACAAGAAGATTGTCTGTTATTTTTTAACACATTTAGAAATGTATTACCTTAGCTAACAGTGTTTTGCCACATCCAGGAGGCCCTGCTAGCAGCACACCAGCTGGAGTAGTCAGGCCCAGAGCTTCAAACTGCTCTGGGTTTCGTACAGGTGCCTATAAAAGAAACAATAATTATCTGTGGCAAAAAAATAACATGGAACTTTTTAATTACAACAGGACATAAAAACTGTTTATAGGCTAAAAAAATTGAACAGTCGATCAGCATCTTATTACCTTGCACTGACACACACCCTACAACAGGAGAAATAGGACTATTCAGATGCAAAGATTTTATTTAAGTTCTTAGCTTATGGTGTTAATGTTACTTATCTGACTAGCAGTGGCAATGCCACCCTTCCATCTAAGCAGTCTCCAATTCTTTCTTGTAATAGCTTCCTAACTAAGGTTATTGGTAAAGAACTTTTAGAACACTAAAGATTCAGAAATAATGAACATAATGAAAACTGAAAACATTAATATAGTAAGTAAAATATTAAACACACAATCAGACTTGCAATCAATTTGAAAGCAAATTACACAAGTCTGATTATTTAAATCAGGAATTTGCACAATTTCTAGTTTGCAACACGTTAGAACTCATGGTCATTGAATCACATGTTAACTACATATAGCAAAAATCACACCAAGCAACAAAGAAGCATAGCTCAATTTCTTGCAAAGAGAAAAGCCCAAAACACAAAGGTGGTTAAGTAAGGTTAAGCCATACCAATATTGCCATAGTCAGTTCTTCCCGAACATCTTCCAGGGCTCCAATATCTGCCCATGTCACATCAGGAATTGTGACAAAGCCTTCTCTCTTGGCAGAGGGTTGCACTGACGACAGTGCAACAATGAAGTCATTCATCTCAATGCACAGTTTTTGCAGCTGCTCCTCAGGCAATGGGTCCTGCTTCTTCAGCAAATCGACAAGTCTCTGCAATTCGTCCTTCGGGTACACAGAAAGAGAGAAAACCTCATGTGCTGGATTCAATTTTAAAAACCATTTTTTGAAGGGCTCTTACAAAGCAATACTTTTCTTCTACTGTAATATTAATTAACATAAAACAAGTTATGGATATTATCCTTAATGACAATAAAATGTGTAGAACAATATAAAAAAATTACATTTATGTTAAAAAATGTTCCAGGAAAACATTATGTACATTTAACACTTGTGAAAGCCCCAAGCTTGACTACAATATTGATTTAGATGCTCCTGAAGCAGAGCTAGCACATGTATTTTGTCTTCATATTATTCCTACTGCTTCTCAAACTGATTTAAGAGAAAGCTCTTTCCATGCTGAAATTTCCAAAGTATGCAGTAATTAGATATACTAATTCTGGTTTTAGTAAGAAATTGCTCTCAAGGAAAAGTGAACAACTCTGCTGAACAGCACAATTTCAACAATTTGAAGAATACTCAGTCACATATAATACTTTAAAACACATTTATAGATGATAGCCTTTTTTTTCATTTAACACAAGTTACTAGCTTATTTCCTCAGGCTGATGAAATCTCATTTTGTAACCAGCCACTGATAAAAGTCTGGGCAAAGAGAACAGACACAGGGTAAAACTTTCCAGCACTGCTCCATCTTATACCACCCCAGCATGTACATTCAAATTTTTCCCAATCATTTCCTTATGGGGGAAAGTATCTTGAGAAAATACTTGATCAAATAGCTTGATATCTTCATAACATAAATACATCTCTTCTAATGCGGAAAAAGCAGTATCAACAGTATTAAGGGATAAGTATCACCTTCTCTTTGTTGACACTAAGGCAGTTCTGCAACTGACCACAAAGGAAGTGTTTATTGTGCCCGATATTCCTTTTTAAGCCCTCCCTCCACTTCTTAACAGGACTATTAAGAGAAATACTGAAACAGCCCAGAACTGAGACTACTGCATTTGTTTACCTGAATTGTGTGAATTATTTTTGAAGGTCCTGTATGTTTATTTTTCATTATAAACATAATATAATGGTTTTAGCGACAATACCTTGTATTGGGCTATGTTAACCTCCTGTCAGCTATCAAAACATGTTTCTGTTAGGATTAGACTTCCTCACCCTCAATAACCCCTTTGATCATGGTGATGTTGATAAAAGCTGTAACCTGCTCCTCCCTGCTTTCTTTTGGCTCCACCAGGCCCAAGGAAACACATGCAGCATGATCATGTGCCCTAATAAAAAGGCTTACTACAGCTTTTACAGCAATCAATAAAAAATGGTATAAAGAGTTTTCTTTGACAGTCCTTCTAAAAGCAGAATTTGAGTACAAAGTGGATTTAAAAGCACTTTGTTTTACTTCTCCAGACAAATCTTCAAGGCAGACCACAAAAAGCAAAGACACATACACTTCCAATTTTGGGAAGCAGGGTCAAGAATTTCTATATAAAAAAGCTCAGAACGTTACTTGGGACCACAGAATAATTTTGGCAGTGGAAATGCTCTTTTCTGCAACAGAGATCCAGCTATACAGCATATTAACAGGTACTTTCTCTGTAGCTCAAATCACATTAATAATAACTTTCCCGTTTGATAGATATTTCTTCCTCAAACTTGCTATAGGTACTAGACACCACATGCTCTTTTCTCCAAGTAATCACACAGCTGGAAGGAAAAGGAGGACCTGTAAATGATTTTAAACTTTGGCTAACTATAGCAGGTCAGGGAAGAGCCTCAGGCATCATTGTAGGTATTTCAATGAGGACACAACAAACTCACTTGGTAAAAAAGCCTCAGTGCACATCTGAGATTGTTAAAACTCTTTTACAGTCAATACACTTTTGAAAACAGATACAGCCACTACTGTGGTCATTATTTTAACATATGATCTGCTAGAAAACAACAACACAAGTCAAAAGAAACAATTAAAGCATAAAGGGAAAAAAACTACAGCCTGTAACAGTTTTTAGAAGGTGTGGGGTTTGGAGCCACTTATTCAGACACATTATATGGGTCATCAGGAGTTACACTTCTAGCTTAGGAGCTGGTATTTCTAAATCTAAATTTATTTTGTTTGTCATAGAATGTACAAGGAATAAATACCTGAGGAGGAAGTTCCAGTAGTTTGGTATCTTCTTCCACTAGGAGGTCTGTTCCTATCCCCATGTTTTCCTCAGCTGTATTTCCTCCAGTGCGTATGTGTTTCCTTTTCTGCTCCACAGATTTTATCAGGACTCTGTTCACTGTGCACATAGCTGCTTCGCGACAAAGTGCCATCAGATCAGCACCTACATAACCTGGAGTCAGTCGTGCTAAATGACGAAATTCAAAGGTCTCTGGAAGTTTAAGCTTTCGACACAATGTCCGAAGAATTCTAATTGAGTATGAAGAAAAAGAACAACAAAATAAAGATGGAGCTATGGCTTCAGTTCACATGAATTGAGGTATTACATGATAATAGTTTTCACTCAGCTAGGAAGTAATCAGCATTGAAACCCACAAACCTATGCTATGCAATTTCTTTCACTTATTAAACAAAACCCAACAGTATCAAATGGGCAATGTCATTCAGTAGATTAAACCTGCTTTTGGTCAATCTGAATTTTACAGATTCTTTAAACCTTAGTTTAAGACTCAAAATTAGCAAGAGTAGATTTGAGAGTGTACCACAGGGACTCCCACAAGTTATCCATCAAGACATTGTAACTTTATAGTCCTAACAACCTTAGTCTGCATTGTCTGCTCCATCCCACTTTTCTTTACTTAATAAAGAATATCTAAAATAAACTATTCTGGAAGGATGAAACGAGAACAGACTATGAGGAACTCTGTCTTTTAATGTTCAGCATCTTTCCTCTACTGTTGTTGTTGGAATGTAACTGCAGATACTCCATGCATAGCCAGCAGAATTCCCAAGAAGCAACACACAGCTTCTGTGTACAGCTTGTATGTTACCTCATTCTCATATCTAAGGACGTAGTCTTACTGATAAGACAAAGCAGCTCTAACCAACAGAAAAGCGCCATGCTTCATACTTGTTTTTTTAAGAAGAGTTTTTCAGTCTGTATCAAGGCTGAACCTTAAAAAAACTCTCTTGAAGTCCACCAAGACCTACTGGTGTTCTTATAAGCCAAAGACAACATAAAACTACATGAACAGATTAAAAAGACAGCTAGTCACTGCATAAACACTGAGGAACCGTGAGCAGAAGGATCAAATCAACTTGTTTTAAACAGCAAAACATCACTCCAGTGGAAAAATATTTTCAAAAGACAGTAAGACCCAGAGTAATGAGGATCATTAATATACCTTCTAGTTCCAATGTTCCAAAACTAGCCTAAATTATTTCCAGCTCAATTCATGTAACTAGCAAAGAGTTATGAACAGAGCTAGTTACTTAACTACTAAAAAGTCAGAAATTTTATCTGCTTGCCTCCCCCACTAAGACGTTTTGCCATATCTCAATTCTATATTAGAGATATTAGCTTGGCTCTCAATAATTCTTCAGCCTAATAACAGCTGCAGCTAAATCAAGTGACTCAAAGTGAAAAAAGTTAAGAAGCGTACATGGCTCATTCTAAACTAGTGTCCTATGTATATTGCTCTTCCTCATATGCTTCATAGATGCACAAGAAAACCCTGTAAGTAAAGCAAGATCTCCAGGTACATGTTGTATCATAGAATCATTAGGGATCAGAAGGGACCTTGAAAGATCATCTAGTCCAATCCCCCTGCCACAGCAGGCTCATCTAGACCAAGTTACACAGGAAAAGATCCAGCGAGTCTTGAACACCTCCAGAGAAGGAGACTCCACAACCACCCTGGGCAGCCTGTTCCAATGCTCTGTTACCCTCACTGTGTAGAAGTTTCTTCTAATATTTATTTGGAATCTCCAATTTCCAGCTTGCATTCACTGCCCCTTGTCCTGTCACTAGATGACCTTCAGAAGAGCCTTGGCTTCATCCTCTTGACACCCACCCCTCAAATATTTATAGACATTTATGAGGACACTGCTCAGCATCATACTATTCCACCTCCCTAAGGCTGCAGAACCAGAGCTAAGCAGTTCACATCATGCCTTCAGTAAGATCAATTTATTATGTGGTAAATAAAGGAATTCTGCCTCTATTTTTTTCTGTTTAAAAAAGGAATAAATCACCCTCAAAAAATAAAAATAATCACCATAACAAAACAGAAAAACAGGGGAGAGGTGTTAATCTAAAAAAGAAAAAAATCTACAGCTTCTGTAAGCCTACACCTCCAGGAACACAAATACAATTGTACCAAACTGACTGTGCTCTAAATGGTGAGCTCTGTCTCTCCACTCCATGATGGCTTTCCCAATCATAACCCCTATACATGGAAACTACTATTTCTGGAAATATCTTATTTTTAATATGAACCTAAGAAATTTCATAGAATCAAAACTGTTAGCTCTTCAGTTCTACATCTAACCTCTCGCATGTCTTCACACAACTAACTGAGTAATATAATTGCTACAAGGCCATAGACCTGGAACAAGAAGAAAAACAATGAAAAAAAAAAAAAGACGACATAGCCAGAAGAGAGACAAGGAGAATGGAATAATGCTCAGTAAATAGTTTTGACAATACAAAGTGAGCAATGCTGCAAGCAGAATAATTTGCTTTTTCAAGTAACGTTAGTTGAGCTAAAAGGAACTTATCCTTTAAGCTTTCTTTCCTTCCCATAACAAGATAAGCCATAGTTGGTTTTGCACTTCCCTTCCTGTGTTTTCTGCTGTTAGGGAAATGAGTGACTGTTCCTTTTAAAATAAAAAAGCTATTAACTTTTTTTTTTTAATCTAGTCTTACAGTCAAGGATCTTTGGAGTAAAAAGGGCCTGTTACACAAAACAGGATGACTGCAGCTCAGCCTAATGCCTGGACAGCTGTATTTCCTTGCAGAATCCACTGGGAAAAATCTAGGCCTGTTGCTTAAGAGGAATAACAGTTCTTAATTTGAAAGTTAGATAGAGAATGCCTAAGCACAATGTTATCTTCCTGAACACCACAAAAAGATTTAATTCCATCGCCTATACTGTTAAGGCACCTGAAAATCCATTAACGTAATGGTAAAAGCAGATCTGTGAACAAGAAAGGAAACCTCCCGATATGTAGACACAGCTACCAAAACAAAGATTACACTTAATGTCTTCTGTACTTTTCAGTATGTGCTGATCCATTGGAGTGCACAGGCACAAGTAGGACTAAACACAAAACATTTTTTAATTTGTATGTCAGTTTATACAGTGTTTCCTTATTTGTTGATTAATCAAAAAGAAGCTTAAACTTTGTAACATACTTTTCTCTTGCTGCTTCATCTGGGATCCCTAAACAAATTTCTCGATCAAATCTCCCAGCTCGCCTCAGTGCTGGGTCCAGGGAGTCAGGTCTGTTAGTTGCTCCGATAACAAGAACCTGAGTAGTGGCAGCCACATTATTCAAGTCTGAAGGAAAGAAGGAAGGAAGTTAGTACTCGTACTCACCACATACTCACCATCTGACTTTCTAATACCTGTGAGATTCTTTCCACAACACAAAGTACATGAACAGCAAAGATAAGCTAACCAACAGTCATACTCAACTGCCATTTATCCTTTTTTATACTACCTAGAATCTGTATTTTGTACAACCAAGCCCAAATAAACATTTCAAATAATAGGTATTTGAATAGCAAATAATAGGTATTTGAATAGCAAATAATTCCCACTGCAACTGTTTATACAACAGATAAGCTTATATAATGCTGGAGACCACTGTGAAAATTATGTAGTGACATCCACTCAAAGCTACCAAAATATTCCCATCACCCAAGTAAACTATGTCAAAATAAAAAAAATAAATATTTACACTATCTCCACTAAAGTAACCTCAGTCACTACTAAAGGAAAGACGTCAGTGAGTCTGGTAAGTAGAAAATTTAGCTTCACATAGTTCCTGAGACTCACCATCCATACAGGTTAGAAACTGAGCAACAATTCTTCGCTCCATGTCCTTTGATGCAACTTCTCTTTTTGGGGTAATCGCATCAATCTCGTCAATGAAAAGCACACATGGTGCACTGGACTAGCAAGAAGAAATAATTACAAAATTACATTGATAGTATATCACAAAAGAGAAATAAATTTATTAGATTTTCTGTTCAATAACTATTGTTGCAAGCCTACTGCATATTCAACCTGTCCTGGAACAATTCTGTTATTGAATAACTGGACAGCCACCAGACTGAGAAACTGTGCTGAGCTGAGGCTATGAAATAATGGAGGCATGAGGATCAAAATGTCTCTACATGTTCTTGGAAACATACATGGAACTCTAAGTTGCTGCATGCTTTTTATAATATTCTAGTGTGACTGCTTACTTGCTTAAGTCCAAAAAGAGAAAATCAGGCAGGAAAATTATTCATTTGCTTTGTCAGTGACAATAAAGCTGTGAAATTTCAAGAAGTAGCATTGTATATATTATTTTGCTATAATGAAACAAAAAGAACATTAGATGGTCATGAAAAGTATCTTCCATCTTCAAAAGGTTACTATAAAGCCTCTCCATGCTCACAAATGTGCAATGAGCAACTCCTACAGCTGCACTAGAATTCCAAGTACTTCATGTTCAGAAAGCCAACACTAACATAGACTAATAATTAGTGTAACTAGAAAAATACTGTGTAAATTACATTAGATTATTAATATCTCAAAAAGCACTAGTAGTGCAAAAGAATAGCTAGGGAAAACGTTAGAATCATCTTCAAAAAAGTCCCACATAAAAAAAGTACTCGAAAGCCCAGGCATTCAGTGTTACCAGGTGCCAACTGCACCATCTAGTGGTCCTCCACTGTCCCGCTATCTCACAGGAAAAAAATGCAGCTAAGCTGTGAAAGATTCCACAGCACATGTGGAGGTACACTGTTTTTCCCGGCACAAAAGTCGGTAGAAAAATTAAGCGGAATTTAAGTGAGGAACTATAAGAAAGACAACAGATTTTGTCTTTAAATGTATAAAAATATGTTTAATGTCTTCAAAATTAAAATTTCTAAAAGGTCTGGGCAATCACTTATTTTAATCTAAACACCACCTTAACAAGGCTTTCTAAAAATCAAAATGCAGTATGAGCTGGAAACGTAATAATCTCTCAGCTTCACAGTCAATGCTTTTGCCCAGTGTAGCATTATTGTTTATAGAAACATACTCTAAACACCTATATACACTTGTGGGGGAGAGTGGAAAAATGGGATAAAGTTGAAAATATTCTCAGCTCTCTGAAAACTATCCTGATGAAATATAACATCAGTTACACACTGAAACCAAGAAATACCTGTATTTGCTTAAAGTAAAATAATCTCAACCTGTCTACTTCTCTTTGCTTCTTACTAAGTCTGGAGGTCACACCAAAACCAGATTTCTACTTGCCTCCTGCTCATATAGTATTTGTCCCAAATTTCTCATGTCATTCCTAAACCCATGAAGTCTTAAATCTGCCACATTCAGCCAAGTTACAAGCCATAGAAACGCAACAAAATCAAGTCTGTAACAAAAAAAAAGAATACCAAACTGCTCTCATGTCTTCTATTTTTATAGATGAGGGCAGGCAGCTCCAAATGGGTAATTAATTTATGATGCTCTGTTTACATTGGTGTGATGAACTGTCTTTTGTCAAGATTTCAGAATAGTAATTTGTGACAGTATGACATGTGGGACACAGGGATTCTGGTCACAGAAGATGAGACACTATGACTTGTGCACAGCAATACAAAGATTCACTCACTAATAGTCACTCAGATTTGAACTACAGCAGCCAAGTACAAATTGCTACACAGAGAAAGGCAAACAATTCACACTGTTATTTCCAATGGATGTCTCACCACAGCCTGCTCAAACAATTCTCTCAGTTTCTGTTCAGATTCCCCTGACACCCCAGATACCATCTCTGTTGCTGCCACCTTCAGCATTGGGAGCTCAAGTTCCTGAAAGAGACAAGGAACACTATATGATGTATGAAGAGGTCAGAAACATTGGCTGTCCTAGAGCACCAGTATTTTCCAATAGGTCACCTTTTATGCCCGAAGATGGCGTAATCAAGACTAAATCTTAAAGAGCTTTTAGAAAAGTTGAGTAATATTCTCAAATTTTAAATTAGTTTGGGCCATTTGGCCAAGTGAAATGGATACAAACACCAGGTTTGCCTAATTCAGTCAGAGAATGACTGCACTGTCAAGCGGCCTTGCATCTTGGTCCCAACACAATCCGTTACAACACAGTTGAGAAAATTATCTTTCAAATGGGGAAGAGATCCCCACTAGGTTTGGGTCCTTTAGACTTGCTCCAGAAAAATCTGGTTAATGCAGTACAATAAGATACCTGTAAAGCTCACTCAAGGTTTTCTGCTCTTACAAAGAAAGAAAGAAATGAAACAGCACAGTAGCGTCACAGACAGTTGCAGCGTATTTCAAGCTCTTTAAACTACATCTAGATAAAAAAAGATCTTAATTTCACAGAATCGTAGGATTATTTGGGTTGGAAGGGACCTTAAAGATCACTAGTTCCAAACCTCCTGCAATGGGCAAGGACATGTTGCTCAAAGTTCCATCCAGCTTGACCCTGAACACTTGTAGGGAGGGGGCATCACAACAACTCTGAGCAACCTGTTCCAGTGCCTCACTTTCTAATTTTTAATCTACATCTTCTCTATCAGTTTCAAACTGTTACCTCATGTCCCACCACTACACTCACTGATAGAGTCCCTCCCCGTCTTTCCTGTAGATCCCTTGTAAGTACTGGAAGGTCTCCCTCAACCTCAAGTATCTTTTGACAGGGAACGGAACTTATAATACAACTGAATTTCTGGGTTCAACTTATACAAATCAAGGCCATGAAAGGAACAACCTGGGGCTTGAAGGAGGTCATTTTCCTTAAATGACACTACTGAAAAATCTCTTAAGAATAATTATTATTTAAGAAGTAGTCATTACATTTCTTTAATTTTCAAAAATTTTTACTTGTGCCATGTTTCCTCCCCTAAATTTAATGCCCTTCCAGGACAGAAATATCCACTTCAATATTGAATCCACAGACTAATTCAATAGGTACTTTTTTACAGCAGGAAAAAACTCCCACAAATCTTCTTAATTAAAACACTTGAAGCATAATGCTAAAGGGTTCTAAGCGATATTTAAGGTATAAATATCGCTGTTTTCTCTCAGAGATTATGTGGTACAATTTTATAAACTTAAATGTATATACATGTAAATTATGACACGCAACATTTAAGGACCAACTCTAATCAAAGAAAAAGAAATATCCATGGTTATCACTGAAAGGCTCTTAAGATTTGCATCCAAAACAAGCTCAGAGCAGTGCAGGAGCCTCATCACATGCCAAACTATTAACACAAATAATGTTATATGTTCCGAAATCATTATTTTGACACAACCAAGACAACATCCAGGTTCTGAATTCAGAAACCACTGTTTAATGTATGTCACCCAACAATCAATATAATGCCTCCCAGACCTAAAACATTATGAGATAAATTCAACCCCAAATATCTTGATGGCCTTCTCAATACCTTTACTGCTGTCATGGAATGCCTCAGAACAATTAACTCAAACCTAAGAGGTGACATAGTAACAGGGGTTAAACACATGGTGTTCTATCAAGTACAGATTCATATGTAATTTAAACAAAGGAAGTGAATATTAATGTATTTTAGATGAAGACAGGAAGGAGAGAAATGAGACAAAAAAGAGGAAAGATCTGGTCTATGATGACAATTACTTTTTCTCTCTCAAAACACAATTCAGAAAAAAAACCCTAAATTTAAAGCTATCTCACCCCAGCAATTGCCTGTGCAAGTAGTGTCTTTCCACATCCTGGTGGTCCATGTAAAAGAAAGCCGCGAGGTGGAACCACACCTAAGTGATGATAGACTTCGGGATGACAGACATGAATGAGCATCTTGCATATTTCCTGTTTAAGAACAAGAGAAGCCTCCATTTAAATTGCAAATATTAGTAATACAGATAGATAATATAAAAAAAACCAAACTAAAGCAACTGTTTATAAATGTAATTTCAGTGACTGCTTTCAGAAAGATTAATCAAAGCACACAAAACAAATAAAACTTTGTTGCTGCTGGTAAAAGCAGCTATTTTCAATGCTGTGCGGATGAATTCTGTCATTTTTTTGTGCAGCATTTTACTAAGTGCATTCTGCATCCCAGAAATACAATTTTCACTAACCTTTAAAGTTTCATCATTGCCTCCTACATCATCAAATGTCACTGGAGGGTGGTACAGCTCTGGTCCCTTTCTTCTAACTGTTAAGGAGGAAAAGTCATGCAAATTTAGACATGGTGTAATAGCAGTTCCTCACAGCAAACAAAAAAGTACTCAACCTAACAGGTATTACTTTTAGGTAGCAGACACAGGATTGAAATTTTTTTACTATAGCATTAAGCCTAAGTTTCTTTAAAAAAATAACAGAAACACTACTCAAGATCATTTCTCTGAACCTCAGCAAACACTTGTCTAGTACCATTCATTGGTCAACCATCAAATCTCAGACTGGAACATCACATCAAAAATAACTTACCTTTCTCAAGTAAAACAGATTCAATTTCTCCATCCACTCCATCTTCTTTTTTTCTTTTTGCTCTCTTACCCCTTGTCTTTTTTCTTTCACTCTCCAAGACAGGAAGTTCTGTTGATTTCTAAGGCATAAAACCAGATTTAGATATACAAAACCATCATTAAGGTCCTTAAGTTATTCTATGATTTCAGTGAATTCAGCACATATTTAAAAGAACAAAGCATGCCTGTGACACTCAACTTAGACCTATTATGTGAATAAAGATAAGCGAGACATGAATGTAAACCTTTCTTTCTATAAAGAATCCAGTTTGGTTAATTAAGATTTGCTTCTTTTTCATACAATTTTCAATAGCTAAAAGTTATATTCTATAAAAGACATACATTGCAGGGGAGTGTGGTACCAAGAAATCATAAAGTGGACAGTAAGTTTTGATGAGGAATAGGACCTACTTTTGACTGCTTTTTAAATCAAATCAATTTCCTTTCAACTTCTCCAATTCCACTCCAAAAACTTCGGCTTTCCCCAGGCTCACTAGGACTTAATCACTGTCTAAGGCAGACCACATGCTCTAGCTACAGCAAGCCACACAATTCCTCTCTAGCAAAGAGAATAACAGCTGAATCCTACTTATCTTTCAGTACGGGCATTAACCTGGGTCTCCCTAATACTGAGCACTACATAATCCTCAAAAAACTGTGGAAGAAATTCATACTTCTGTGGCTTCTAACCTCCCATACAAACATACCTGAAATGGGCCAGAAGGCTCCAAAATCACTTCTGATCCAGCAGAACTATGGCCTTTCTTCTTTAGAAACCAAGCTAAAAACAAGTACTCCACTGAGTTCACCATCTTTCAACTAAGCGTGCTTATTTCTAATAAAAACAGTTATTTTCAAAATCCCAAGAGGAAAACACAGTCCTTTTGGACTTAGTATCATACATCAAATTACACTGGAATTTATTATCAAACTTGTTATTTATATCACATTGGGCTTTAAAACACAATACCTCAGAAATCAGTTTTTTCTCATCTCCTCCTCCATCCTCTGAAAGGTCAATAAAAAAGTCTTTTCCATGTGGAGTTTTATCAATGAACCAGCCACCATCAGAGATGTGTGTTTCAGCTCTTGTTTCTGCTGAGAAGGTGCTTGTTTGAGGTGCTATTTGCACTAAAGCGGGGGTTTCCACTGTTCCATTTTTTGGAGTGGTTGGAATGGCATCAGGGTTTCCTTTCTTGTATAAGCTCAGCAGGGAACTGTTCATGTGATTTGTAGACTGTAGAATCATGGATTTAAACAGAAAGTGCACAGGTTATAACTTGGATTATTTAATAATATTTAATTATTTAATAAACATCATCCAATTTTAGCCCTCCTGGAGAAAGTAGTCATGCATCTTCCAATCCACACTCCTGAAAATCAAACATCTGCTGGTTAAAGAAGCAGCAGCTTTTGCAATCTCCCCAGGAAATGAGCCCTGTTAATTTTAGTAATAGGTATGTCAGCACCTTCAATCACGTCAATCATTTGATAGCCAAGGCTATCAGGACCTCAGTGTACTTTCTCAAAAGTTATTTCCCACCACAGGTGCTTCCTTTGACTTCAGAAAATAGGGTCTTTTTCACTCTGTAGATTCTCAGTTGGAATTGCCAGCTCTGACCACACCTTGTCTTCATTTCTGCTTTTAAACTCTCCAAGTGCATTGTGATTACACAATATAGGATCATGCCATATGCAAATTCAATCACAACAAAATATAACTTACTAGATCTTCGGGATAATCTTCAGAATCAGAGTAGTCTGTGGCATCTCCTCCAGTCCTTTACATGGAAGGAAGACAAAAACAGTTGATGTAGCAAAGCAGATCTGAGACACCCGGAAAAGAAATGCCATTTCCACACTGTTTCCCCATAACCATGGTATATAGCCCAAGACTGGCTAAAGGTTTTTGACCTGTATTCCCTAACATCACTACAAAGATAAAAAAAATACATCCACTCCAAGTCTGTGATGAGTTAGATCAACTCGGTGACCTGGCTGAAAGACAGGGCTAAACCAAACCGAACTAGCATCTATCTGATTCAGGTCACCAAGAGATCACAATCACCAATGCTGGCACAAAGGAAGCAGTAGGGAACAAGTCCTGAACCACATTAGTCTTTCTGACAACAAGGCCCTAAATTGCCATGAGACCTTTAATATTTGCCATAGGTTAAAGAAAACAGAATTGCCCGTGAGACCATGCACAGGGTTAGGAATGAGGAAATTTTAATTCCAATCTCACACCCAGTGATAATCTAGTCTGAATAACGTATCTTGTAGACTTACCTCTCAGATTTAGGCACTACCTCTCACACATGAGAGCAACTAAGAACAAAACAAAGGAATTGAGTCACATGAGGACTGGGGCCTTACACAGAAAAATATCAAAGAAACCCTAACACTATTCACTAATTCTGAGCTGTATGATCTGGATAATGGATAAATCATGAAAGGCTCTAGCATATGCTCATCCTCAGTGAAAAAAAGTGCTTCCATTCACTATGTGAAACTTGTCTACGGGAAATGAATGATCCATATATAACCTTGAAGCTATCAAAATTTAATGGTATGAAGACAGAAAGCTTTAAAGGAATAACCCTAACTGTGTAAGTAATTTAATGGTAAAATTCCTTCTTACTCATTTTTCTCTTGTTGTCTTGCTTTTTTTGCCACATGTTCAGCTTCCAAAACTGATAAATCGTCACGTGCTTTTTCAGCACTGATTATTCCAAAAACTGAAAGAAAAAGTTCAACCATGTTAAGAAAACAGCTAATGCGCAATTAAAAAGACTGGCATTTTGGATGTAATATTAACACAACTACCTTTCTCAACTTGTATTCTAAAAGCATTTCTTTTTCTTCGCCCATATTCTGCACTGAAAAAAAACACACCCAAAATAAAGAGGTCACACCAACTGCTCGACAGTAAAAAAATACATTTTAAGTTGATACCCAGGCTTCTACATACATTCTTGTTAATAACCAACTATGTGAAAACGTCTCTTTTTTCTTAAGCCTGGATAAAACTACTGAACTATATAGGTCTGTGAAAGCACATTTAGTAAAAACTATCAAGGTTCTTGATATAGAGAAGCTGCAATGTACAAGCAAACACAACAGGTTCTACTTCACAACAATGAATTAAAATTAAAAAACAAGTAAACAAGAACATATTGTTCACAAGACTGTAATTTAAAAAGGACAGTCCAGGAAAGAATAACTCTGCTAATAACAATCACTATAAGAAAATCTTAAATGCAAACAAAAATCATCAACCATTTACCTTCATTAATTGAAGGCACATTTTATTTATTTACTTTTATACAATACCTGACAGAAGAAACAAAACCAAAACCCCAAACCTGTAAGTGTTTTAAGTAATGGTTTTGATTCCTTTCCTATAACAATGCACAGTTTCTCACTGAACCCTGAACGCCCCATTTGCCTAGAAGGAAGTTTTGTATTAGTCATATTCTAAGCTGGGGTAAGGACCAACATGTACTAATGCATCTGTAGCTGTTTAATAAATAAATTTTTAAAAACCCTAACCCAAGAAAACCCATAAACAACAACCACAGATCTTGCTATACCAATACATTAATAAAATATAAGACAGTATATATACCAGCAGAGGAAATGATCTGTTTCAACCAAGCTCAACAACTGGTAGTTGTGTGAGCACAAATAAAATGATATTTTAATTAAAAACACTCAAATCCCAACAAAAATAACATACTCAATATATTGAATGTAGAAAAAAAATTTTACAAATCAATCTTGGCTCACCTGTAGAGTTTCTGCAAATCAGATGCTATAATTCCAACATCAACATACTGGCCACATCTACTACTTGCAAGATACTGAAACAAAGAATTTTAAGCAGTGAACAAAATCTTTGTCAATCACTTCACCAGAACAGCTAGATCAAATATGCCTACTTCAAAGTCTGTTTTTCTTAGAAATCAAGGTAAAAATCAAACAGCTTTGAGCTACTTTGAAACACACTAAACACTATTTCACAATTAAATGGTAAATGCATATCTACATGCAGATAACTAGTTAGCTATACTTCCCAGAGAAGCACAGTTTCCTGCATTTTACTGCTTTATGACTTCTACTGGTGGAACTCTGTTTTCAAACCACAATTCTGAAAGCATGAGAAAAGTACTAAACTTCAGGTATAAGTACACTCCATTTTCTTTCTTTCCCCAGAATGTTTGAATATGATAATTGTGGACTCCATCATAAGAAAATTAAAAGGACAGAGAAGCTCCCTAAAAGATATGGTATCAAAAAAGTCAGAGCAAGAATTTAAATCAACAACTTAAACTGAATACAGAAAACCTGTTCACTTACACAACACATCACCCAGGGGTAGCTACCTATCGAAAAGGAAGCCTACCACAAATCCAACTGGCTCTTGAATTTCGCAATAGCCAAACTATGATCTTGCAAAGGAAAAATCCAAGCTCCCTCACACTGTTGCTCATTTTTTAAGGAACCTGAATCACTGCTGTTCTCACTCTTCACATCTGTATGATGGAAACAATGGCATCTTTTACCCTTGTTCAAACGTAAACACCTCCCGTCTACCTGCGTGTACACTCAGTGCGGTGGGGTTGTCAGTTCATATTCTAAATACTAAACGCTCACAAATACTAAATAGGACGAGGAAAGTAACGAAACTAACAAAACAATTCAAAAAATTCAAAATAATAAAACATAAAGCGGCTTTAAAGGGCCTTTCAAGAAGTCGTGTCAGATAAGGCACACAGAGCTCGGTGACGCTCCCTCACACCTGAGAAGGCCGGATGCTCCAGGCCGCTCTCAAACAAGGGCCGAGAAACGCGACACCGCCGTACCGGAACTCTGCAGCCCCCCCACCCCCCATTCTCCACCGTGCCTGCCCTGAAGACTAGGGTGAGCCCGGGTGGTACCTGCTGGACACGCTGCTTCAGCCGCCAGTCCACAAACCGCCCGGGCCGTTCCCGCATCGCTCTCCCCTCCACTGAAGGCCGCCTGTCGACACGCGGGCTGCCCGAGCGCTTCGCCTGTGCGGGGCGGGCCGGGGCGGGAGTTGTGAGCAGGCAGCAAACTGGGCACCCCAGCTATGCCGCGACAGGCCCCCTTCGGAATGCCCGAGGGCTCCGCCCTCCCCGCCTACTGATCCACGGGAGACTCCATTTCCCGGCATGCTGCAGAAGGCGCTAGGGGCTGGGTGGTGCTGGACGGCAGCCGGGAGGACTACGGGCGCGGCGGGATGGAGTCGGTGGTTTTTATCTTCTCCCTGATTGACTGCTGCGCCCTCATCTTTCTCTCTGTCTACTTCGTATCCTTGTCCTGCGCTTCTAGGACTGTCCGAAGCGGACTGGGCCCGTGGAAGCGCAGCTGAGGGCGGACAGAGCCAGAGGGCGCGTTGAGTTGAGCACTGGGGGCGGGAGGGCCTATGCTGGGCAATGGCTGCTGCTGAGATAGAGTCGGGGAGGGAGTGCTTGTGAGCCGGGGCCTGGGAAGGTGGGCGATGGGTGGTTCAGTGCTCCTTCGAGCGCTGGAGCTCGGGGGTTGCGGGCTGCTGCAGGCCTGTGCGACCGGTGCTGTGGGAAACGCTGCGTCTCAGCAGAGATAGCGTGTGCTTGGCGCTGAGGTAGGGAAAAGGAGTCAAAGTGTGAATTACGCTCTCCAGAGCTACCCAGGGCTAAAAAAATAAAGCCGCACCGTAGACTTAATTGTGAGGGTGCATTACTCTATACGAGCTCGTAGCTGGGAGACTCCAAATTCCTCAACAAACATAATTTCCATATTTGTTACAAACTTACCTGCGGTCTGCCCCTGTTAGAATGAGAAGAAGACTGATCTCTCTTTAATTTTCTGAATGAAAAATAATTTGATCTCATAGTCCTTCAAATGCAGGTGCTGTTTCAGAATGTATGAAGTTCTCTCAACATGTGGGGAAAAAAATACAGAGGCACTTGGAAAAAGTTTGGCCTAGAAGGATAAGTAGTTGAAAAAAGAAAAGTCCTTACATAATTCTTTTGGGTTTGAAAAGTTTATTGCTTTTTCATTTTCTTGGAGAAAAAGAGCATCAGTTTTGCTGCATGTGGTATGATGATGTGTATGCATCCATACTAAACATTTTTTTTTTGACTTTTCTGTATGAAATCTTCATATTTCAGTTGTCCATTTGATAATGAGGCCTTAATGCCTATCAAAGTCTGAATTAATACCACATTGTTGTAAATGTAGAAAACACAGATTCAGTTAAAAATGAAATATTTAGCTTTATTATGAAGAGAATTTAAGAAGAGCACTAACATTTTCTTCCTTTTAAGTTCTAGTTTCAAGTGTAATAATTCTGCTAATAAAACCAATGTAGTTTAAACTTCCTGGGTTTGTCTTAAGTGTTAAAGTGAACTTTAGCATTTGTGCAAGAGTTGCAATTGAAAACTATCATAAAGTCACTTGGCCTGGTGATAAAATATGTTCTAGCTTATTGTCTAAAGCAGAAATAATTTGTAACCAATTGAAATGGGCTTTTGGCAAATCAGCGATAGAATAAAACAGTATATGCTT
Organism: Upupa epops; assembly: GCA_013397515.1. Classification (NCBI taxonomy): domain Eukaryota; kingdom Metazoa; phylum Chordata; class Aves; order Bucerotiformes; family Upupidae; genus Upupa; species Upupa epops. The sequence goes on from VZRI01008218.1 coordinate 325,280, forward strand.
AGAGCAAGGTAATTTCCCCAACTTAGTGGATGAAAACAAATCTTTGTGGCTTCTGAATTACCGTACTGTTTTTTCCTTAACTTGGACTACAGATAATTACACTATCAGATTTGGAATGTGACTACATTAACGCTAGATCATGCTGCTCAAAACTCAACAAAGTAAATTATTCTTCTTTGCATGTAATGTGGTTTAAGAAAACAATCCTTGCTCTTAGCATCATGGATGACAGGAGTGTAATATGTATCTGAAGAGCCTTGACTGACAGTATTTTGCACGTATCCTTTATTTCAGTCTGCTTTTTTTTGGATGCCCGTATTCCAGTACATTCAGGCAGTAAAGGCTATTCTTCAGACACATGGTGCTCTAAGATGGGCTCTGAATCTGTGGGATTGAGGTTTAACTCACAGAGCTTCTGTGTTCTGTGCTCCTGTTGGTGAGCCACACCAAAGCTGTCAGCTTGTGACTGAATTTGTAGCAACTTTATCTGGTGCTTCTCTGTAATTTGTCTTGAACAGTAGCGTCCTTTAGTGTGATAACGGAGAATCAGTTTCTAACCAAATCTGTGAAACTGATGTAAGCCAATGTGACCTTCCCTCATGGGTGTTAACTTTAATTTAAAAACATTTTTATTTCTTAATCTAAGAGAATGCTACAGAATACTGTCAAATTAAAAATGAGTTATTGCCAGAGGCTACCCCAGTTTAATGATGCCAGTTTTCATATTGATTAACTTCCTTATCTGTTCCAAGCCTGAGGGTGTTTGTCCTGTGTCTGTGCAGGTTTTACTTATCTACTTCTCTTGTTCCTATATCAGCTGTTTCCTGCAGCAATTTCAGAGGGGAGCTCTGTATAGTTTTCTAACTTGCTTTCTAAAGTGCTTATGTAGTATAATTATGTTCAAATAGCTGCTATGCTTCTCTTTAAATATTCTTTTAATACATGAATACAGTAAATACAATATCTTAAAACCTGATTTCTGGCTTAATCACTTGGAATCTGTGTGAAGGTATTAATTTACCTGCTGAAATTACATGATTCTGCCATGTTTTTTATGTCTGAGTTTTACATCAGTAGAATCAGATACATTAAATACATTAGAATCACTCTGCAATATCACTTTTTTTCCCTCAGCAGTTTAGATTTGTGCATATAACATGTTTTATTTCTTTCCTTTTCACAGTGGGTAGTTCCTGAGGTGATTGGCCATGCTGTTGTAACTGTATTAATGCTTATTTCATTGCACTGGTTCATCTTTCTCCTTAATTTGCCAGTGGCAACATGGAATATATATAGGTAAGGACGAAGAGTTTTGTGTGCTTTGTACATGTTTTCACTGTTCAGCTTTAAGTGTAATTTGAAGATAACTGACATGTCATGATGGGGTGTTTCAGTTATGCGCTTAATTTGTGTTCTGTGCAATTAAAAGTAGGGGAAATCCAATGGTGTAAAGGATGTGAAACTTCTGACTTTTCCTGGCATTCTCTCTTGTGCCCAGGAATTTTGTTTTGGGAGTCATTCACAAGGTCATGGGAAATAACAGCATATTAACTGGAATGATGAGTTAGTGCAGACATGGTTGTTAATGTTTTTCATGCTGCACACTCAATAGTGATATCAGCATAAAAGGACGTAGGTCAGCAGGTTGTAAAACTGTTGAGCTGTGATGTTATTCTCTGCGCCCTCCTTCATCTACTGTCTTATCTTTCCCTTATTTGCTTTGTCTCTGCTTGCCCATCTTGCCTCTCAGTATTTGGAAACTGGAGCAGCTTATTTGTATACTGGGCAGCTTATTTGAAATCTGATTGTATTTCAACAGATACCTGTTTGTCCTAGTTCTTAAATATTCCTTGGATCTGCTATTCCAGGAAAAAAAAATGAATACTTCCCTCTCTTCTTTGTTACGTAAGACCTGCTTGAGACAATAGGTCCAATCGATGTGATTCTTGTAATGTCTTTAAGTATGTCATACCCCTCTTAAAACAAAAATTCTTTATGGTGAAAATTCTGAACAGGATTCCACATCCCTTACACAATTGCGTAGTCTAGAAGGAAACGTCTTGTTGCTGTGGCAGCAACTTCCACTGAATGGAAATACTGGAGACACTAAATGTGTATGCTTGTTAAAGATGACAGGTTTTTTTTATTCTGTGCAATTTTGCTGCTTAAGTTATTTATGTTTAGAGTATGAGGAATGACTTGTAGAGTTTGTCAGCATCTGGCATGGTTGTTTTAATGATGACAGTTCCCTAGATGTAAAATATAAACTGTACCAGCTCCTGGTGTCTTGGGAAACTACTTGCCAGGTTCCACTCATTTAAGTGTTACCAGCATTCTTCAAAAGCAGATTTAATAAATATTCACTTGATGGCACTCATCCCAGAGATGCAACAATATTGTGCCTTCTGGTGCTGCAGTGCACTGGACAGGAAACTTGTGTCCTTCCTTTTGTTCCAATAAAACACATTACATTCTCAGTAAATGGACAATAATTTTTGCTGTAATACTGAAAATAGAATAATTGCTCAAAACTCCAAATGCAGAAAAGAATGTGAAGTTGTTACTTCACTTAAACTATTGTTACGGAATAGGATTGTCTTCGTTATTAGTCAAATGTGCTGCAGTGCTTTTTAATGCATCTGTGAAAGAAAAACAAATACTCTGATCTTTGTCTCCTGCTGTTGCTAGAAAATACAGTTGTGTTTTGTTGCCTTTTTTCCCCTGCTGTTAATGCAACCAGTGTTGTAAGAGGTGGGTGAGTGCCTCCTGGAGTGCATAAAGAAAGTCAAAGCATCGTGTTCTGACACTTTGCTTTTGCTGTTAGCAAGGAATTAAATTCCTGTGTAGAAAGAGCTTTACTCCAGGAAGGCAGAGACTGTATGATGTTGAAGTGAAATAATAATACTGTGCTAGACTGAGCTCAGCTCTCTTGAGAAACATTCTTGACAAAAGAGCATGCTGCTTGCTGAATTTCAGAGAATGTTAAAACCAGCAAAATATTTTTCTTCATTTAGTTTGTATTTCACTGTTTTATAAATGTTCTGTTATTACATAGGTTCAGAGAGCAGTATTTCACCTCTTTGCTTCTGCCCAATCTCCCATCTTCTCAGCTTCAATGTCTCTGTTGAGATAACACAGGATGGTTGTGACAAAAAGAGGAATAATGCACAGCTTATGCTGTCTTTTAGACCACTGGAGTTTATGATAATCTATGTGGTGTTTTTGGTAAATATATCATTAATTCTTAGCTAAATTAATTCTTCTCTGGTCCCTTTCATCTGATGCATATTTCCACTGCACATGCTTTCTCCAAAATACCAAGTAACCACAAACAGCAATTAAAATTAACTGAAATAATCTGCTACCTGGAAACTCCCCCACTGGTACACAAGAACCTGGGCTGATGCTTTTGCTACCTTTCATCCCCTTATTTTCTTGTTTGGGTTGTTGCAGGGGGTAAGACGTGGTATCCCAAGACTGCAACAGAATTTAAAAAGAGCTTCCTTACATTGAATTGTGAAACATCTCTTTAGATGAATGTCCCTTCTGTGCAAGCTCTCTCCCTCTGACATTCTGATGTTATGACTGTACTTCTGTCTTGTTTTTCTTAAAATTTTCAGGTACATTATGGTGCCAAGTGGAAACATGGGGGTATTTGATCCCACAGAGATCCATAACCGAGGACAACTGAAGTCGCACATGAAGGAAGCCATGATTAAACTAGGCTTTCATCTGCTCTGTTTCTTCATGTACCTTTACAGGTTAGTTTCAAAAATTGCTCCCAAGGAACAAAGGAATTTTCTGCCGGCTATTTTTCTCTCCTCTGTTCTGCTGGTATAATTGCTGCTTTTGTCTTTGTACATTCTGCTAAGCCCCAGTAATGTATTTTGACAGCTATTACATTACAGGCCTTTATTCTTTCTAACCAACACCGTTTGGAAACTCAGACTGCTCCTTAACCTCAAAACCACTAAGTACAATCCAAAGGGCTGTATGATTTCAGCACCTAGAGTAAATGGCCTGTTTAGAATGACAATCTTGAGGATTAAGGTTATTTTACAAGTTCTGTTTTAGAAGAGAAATCTGATCTGGATACTGTTCTTCTACTACAGTGTTACTTCTGCTGTAACGCACAGGGCAAAGATGCCTCAACTTCCTATTTCAGAATCAAATGAGATTCTCTCATGACAGCAAGAGCTGTTCCTGCTTGTGCATTCTTCAGTAATCCACTGATGTCATGTTTTTTGTTTCATCACAGTATGATTCTGGCTTTGATAAATGATTGAGAAGTTGAAAAAGAGCCATTAGCAGCCAAATTGGGTCATCACTCCAGTGACTGGTTGTGGAGCCATGCCTTCCAAGTGTACCTAGATCAGTGTCGTCATGCAGTATATTTTTTCCCTTTGAACAATAAATATTTTTTCTGTATTTTTAACATAAAATATTTTCAAAAGACATGAGAGTTGTGTAGCTGTTGTTTTTGTTCCTTTACTACCCATCTGGAGCTGATGCTTCTGTAATATGAAATCCTTGCTTACAGAACTGATCTTCTAGGAATTAAAATGATGAGATGGGAAATTCATTTCAGCAGTATGGGCTAATAATAGCACTAGTGGCAGGATAAATTTAAGTGCAGCTCTGATATCTGCTGCTTACTGAAATGTGCCCGCATGCCGTATTAGAGCCTAGTTTGTGGCAACACTTGCAACATAGATGTCCGAGCAGAACAACAGCACAGCTTGCATCTTCATGTCAGTGTTTTTGCTAGATAAATGGCAATGGAAGTTACTATTGCTTTCCACTCCTTCCTCTAATCATCTATATGAAGTCTTGTGTTTTAGATGGATTAGGGTTGATTTAGTGAAAGTGACACCTGTATGTAAGAGTAAAGCAATAAGAAACTGGATTAATATTTGCTTTTTCCCTTCAACTGATTGATGCCATAATACCCTCTATGAAGTATACATATTGCACCACAGTTGGGATTTAGGAGCAGACTAGCTGCAGTTACTACTCCATGAACCTGCTGTTTCCATATCCCTGCAAGGTGAAGCAAGAGTGTGTCTAGTTCAGGGAGGTAGTCTGATAAACCACAAACCAGTTACCCTAGTTCTGATGTGACTCAGCTTCAAAGACAACAGCAAACTAAGTGCTTTCTGTGCAGTTCTTGCATCAGTGCTAAGTATATAAACCTGAGATTGTACCCTCCCTGTTTCCATACACATGAAAAAATTAAAGGCAGCTACTGGACAATTCAGGATTCAAATTACTGCATTTTCTAAAGTTTCTAAGAGGGAAAAGCTCAAATACTCATTCTTTGGTGTACAGCTGTAGCTATAGGGTTTTTTTCCTCAGCCAGCACTGAAATGTCGTTTCTCCAGCTTCCTTGTGCTCATTGTTTATTCTAGTGTCTTCAGGTTTATAATGAATGGAGTCCAAGTTCAACTGGGCCAACAATGAAAACTGCTGAAAATTACACTCATTAAAAACTAAGGAAATTGCTGCCATGGCTGCATGCTGCTGCCTGTTTGACAGCACAAAAATCAAACTACAGAAAGCACTGCCTTACAAAGCTTTTATCTGGAAAAGAGCAAATAAACTTTAAAAGAGGAAAACCATTCACCTTTTTAGCAGCTATATGGTAGGCAATTACCTTATTTGTATGTCATAATGGGAAATAAGTCCTACAGGTATTTTGGGTATTGCCTAGTAGTAGATAATTAGGTAGACAGTTTGTGTTATAGATTAGTAAGCTACATGAATCAAGTCCTTGCTGTAGTGATAACAGTAAATTTCATTCATTTCACACAGAGAAATAGTCATTGATCAGGTTACATCTTATTCCTAAGACATGATTGAGATAAAAGCTTTATTTATTAATGAACACATTTTAAGATAAATGGTCATCAGTGATTTCTGTTAGCACCTCAGAATTAGTGACTACACTATATTAAGGAATGGGTCTATTCAATTTCTAAAATGTCACTCACTGTGTAAAGTTTGTTTTCCTCTATTGAGGGAAGTTTTGCTTCAGTTGTGGGAACAGGACAGTGAAGTGTATGAGAAAAGAGTAACATATTTGAAAAAAACACTTAAAAAACCCAGGGATAGCTTCTGTCTTAATTTATATACCTGACCTAGAGGGATGTTTTTATAGATTCTGCCTCCATTTCCTTCTTTAGGATTGAATTATTAATCATTACAGCCTAACAAAAAAACCCAACTACACACTACTTAGAAAATATCTATAGGGTTGTCAAATACTAAACAAGCTTATGTGAACGTAATCATCACACTGCACTTTTCTTTATATAAATAAGAACAAACAAAGAATTTAAGAGCTTGCGATAGTTGTAAAAACCTCAGCAGCAAGCTCCAGAGACTACAATTTGGAATAATTACACCGAGTAATTTTGAAAGCCGATTTCCACAGGAAAATGTGTTTGTAACTACTAAAAATGTAGTTCATCAGCTGGAAATAGGGATCCTACAGTTGTGTCTTTCTGAGCCACAGAGCACAGACATTTTGTAGCAGTAAACATAAAATTCCCTTTCTCCATTAGGGGAGAACAGGGCAATTTAAATTTAACTTTATAGAGTTCAAAACAATTACAGACTTCGCAATTAACTTTACCACTGCACTGGTGTGAGACCAAAGAAATTCCCTACCGTTCCTGTTCAGAACAGATTTATTTCCCTTTGGAACTGAGGTATCCAAGTATAACTTCACAAGGAAACTACTGACTTGGCCTTCACCTGATTAGCTGTGATTTATAGAAAGCTCTTAATCCATGAAAATAAGTGTGAAGGTGGCCTAGAGGGATTTTAAACTTTTAACCAAGGTTATTAAGCTCTCCCTCCCCCAGTCTAGATCCTAGTCAGCTTGCTAACACAGTCATTCAATTTTTCAGAGATCAGGTAGCTGTTACAGTACAGCGCTTGGGAAGAGGATTAAAGTGTGTACAGTATTGTGTACATTGATCTCTAGTTACAGATTGTTGGTTATTTATCTTGTTTTATTAAAGAATATACTTACCTCCTAAATAAATTTACCTCCTTGTAGATTACTGTTTTTTTCTGAAATAGTTCTGTATTAGGGAACATAGATCAGTGGGGTTAACAGAGCAACCAGTAGTCTTGAGAACAATTCTTAATGCAGGTTAACACTCACTCTGAAACCCTGATAATCAAGTCTTTATTTGCTCAGTACTAGCACAACTTCATTCTCATAATTTTTCCTCACAAGCAGCTCTTCAGCACTTTGTACAATCAACCAACCTTCCTGCAAACTCCAGTCCAAAAGTGGCACTAAGCAGCACACAGACAGGAAGAAGACAGCTCCTTCTGTTTACAGCAGCATTTAAGCCATTGTTATCTATATACTGCTTAAACTGTAAATACAAAGGTTGCTACTAGAGGGAGCAAACATCTTTTCTAACATAGAATCTCAATGAATTTCAGAATTGAATGCACTTCAGGAAAAGGATTGAGTTTGGAAGGGCAATGTGAATTTAGGCACAGGTTTTTTTAGCATTAGTTAATGCTGAATGAAATGTCAAAGATGAGGTTCTGGTTCAAAGCACAGGAAAGGACAAGATAGATATCAGGGTCAGTTAAACGGCACAAAGAAAACAGCTGAGAAGTAGCTTTCCAGAGCCCTCAGCAAGTTAGTGGGTCCCTGAAGTCTAGTTTAAGAAAGAGAAAGCCAAGCAGGAGATGGAAGCCCTTCAAGCACACACTTACTAAGCAACCTGGGTCTGGTATTTAAGCAAGGTCCATCATTAAAGAATCAAGGCATTCATGAGGTCTCAAAAGGAGCCAGACATCCAACAACTTAGTTCTAAGTACAGAATGGGGCATAGGCAAGTGTTAAACGTACAGTAAAATCACAAGCACAGTGTAGATTAGAGCCAAACATAAAGAACTGGGAAGGCTACAAAACAAGACTTGAGTGAAATAATCTTCAGCTAAATTGCCACAAATTAATGCTCCTTGTAAGGAAATAATACAAATATGGAAGAAGTCTATAATTAATAATCAAGAAATTAACATCCAAGTCAGTCATGTAAGTGAAGTTAGGGAAACTAAGGACTATTCATTCCAGTTATTTATTCTGTTTATTGAATTGGAAGAAAGGGAATACAAACATTTCTGTTAAGTGCTGTGCACCCACATGGAAAAAGTGTATTTTTTTTTTAAAAAATCCTAATAAAAACAAATCAGAAGTTAATGTAGTTCCAATTGAACATTTTTTAAAGATATGTTTAAAATACTACACATTTACAAAATAAAAAAGTTAAAACTGTGTTCTGTAAATAATTAGTAAAACAAGTGAAAATAAATACGAGACCCAAAGTTCTTATGTTTTTAATGTAATAGAGCAAAGAAATTTTTAACTACTTAATATAATCCGAGGAGAGTAACAAAAATCCAGGAAGTTTAAGAATGCAATCCTTTGAAACATTTAATATCAGTCCATAGCAAATAGTCATTACATACCAAAAGCTCTAAGTGTTAACTAGTTCCACCACAACTCCATATAAGTCTTGACAATTTAGAAATCTTGAGATCAACAATAAAGTTCTTTTCTTGATCTCTACAGCTTGGTTTGTAAGTACATACATGCTTTGAGGATCCATTTTATCCCATAAGTTTTTAAGGAGCCAATAACTTTTTCCATCTGTGCCTAAAAATGTTAAGGATTCAAATCTAGCACGTGTATCCTAACAACAAGAAATGTGTAAGAAATAAAGATGGGGCACAATGAATTTCAAATTTATAAAAATATACCAATATTAACCAAAACCTTCCGGTCAAAGGACACTTCACATACACACAACTTAATGTATGCAAAAAAAAAAACCATGACAAGTACCTAGAACATTTGGTTCTCTGTTCATGGAACACACACACACATACATTCATACCAGGTGGGAGGAACATTCTCACCGACATTTTATTAAGCCCAGATTATCTGGATTAATAGACAGAAAACTTGTCTACAGTTAATTTCAACAACTAGAGGCAGCTACTGCAGCAGTAGTTCAACACTGCATGCTTCAATTAAGTCCACCCTGTTCAAAAACAAAATGTCAAGAATTCATTATTTCTTTTCTTTCTAGACATTGCTAAAAGTAGTTCTCAGAATTAAATATGGCAGCTGAAAATGGACTCGAGCCAACCTGGCAAAGCCAGGAAGAAGCAAAAAAAGAGGATCAGACATTTATGGGATAGGTGTTCCTCTTAATAGTTGTCTCAAAGCTACAAGTGTGTCTTCTGTAGCTAAAAATATGGGCGAACTATTGAAAGTGCATTTTTCCCTCCTCCCCATTGAGTTACAGTAGCTCATCTGTTGGTCAGTAAATGCTTTTTTATGTCCATTCCTTTCTCTGACTCCCTGTCTGTTGGGGATCTATATCTCCCCTCAAACTGCAACTAATTGGGCAAGTTCTGGTTTTCTGCTAAGAAAGCCTTCAAACTCCTTTTGGGTGGGAGTGTCACCAAGCAGCGTAAAAGCATACAATTAGACACAAACTCCCAACAGCATACCGAGGTTTATTAAACATTACCTGTTTGAAGCCAAGCTGAGAAGTAATGGGCAAGATCTGGATAGATTTCTAGCTTGCATCTTTTCTCTAATCATAAAAAGAAGTTAACTTCAAGTTGGAGAACTTTAGAAGGAATCAAAAGCAAAGGTGTTATTCCCACCCCCCCTCCGCTCCAAAACAATGACAGATCTAATAAGTTCCCTTTCATGCTCCATTGTACCTTGAAAATTACTTACCTGAACCTGCTCAAGAACATTCAGATCACAAAATGCTTCAAAATAAATTTTTATAGATCTGCTTGACCATAACGGGGCCACTGTGAATATTTAAGTCAAGAGGTGACCAGAGAAAGCTACAAAAGGAGTACACATTTACAGTATTTTCCTCCCCCAGACCACAGGCCTGTTGACTAGAAATACACTGGATTTATTGTGTGTACTTGTTCCAGCCTATGAACATTTTTAAGCACATGGAAGTCAATGTGTTGCAAACGAGCAAACTGCTTTTCCTCCCCTATAGTCTCATTCTACAGCCTGTGTACAAAAAGTATTGGTACTTTTCAGTTCACATAGTGTGAATCCACAACACATTAGAAGCACTTTACTCATTCCTGCCAGATCTATAATGGCAGTTAAATGGGGGGACCAAGTAGTGTGGCAAGCTGAAGAGGATTCTTAGAAGATTCTCATTTCTGCTAATCACCTGAGCAGCAGACAGCAATGCAACATGCTGCTACCAAGACAATGGAAACAGCATGACCTCTACAATCTATATGGAGCTTTTCTTCCATTGCATAGTTGCACCACAAAAGTAAAATGGAGACATCAAAACACATGCTACTCCCTAACTCTGCTTCTAATTACTTGAAGTATATCTGAGAGGTACAAACCAAGTTGAGAAGACAGAGCCAACAACAGAGTTGGCTTTTGGCAAAAGTATCAGGTTTAAACTTCTAGTTACAATGCACTGCAGTGGAAATTAGGCACCCCCTGCCCCAGCTTGTACTGGATAAGGAGTGTCACTTTGTTTAGATATGGCCACCATATGAAAAGCAACCATTGAGGGACATCTGACACTTGAAACTTGAGATTTGAGATCCCGCCTTCACCCCCTACCTACAGTTTCCCCTGAAGACCAACAAGTATGATGTAAGTTCATAGTACCAGACCATTGTATGAGACATCGAGACATCAATTCTCCTTACCCTCCCTAAACAAGATTTTGTTTGGAAACTAACTTCCAGGGTAAGATGATACTAGAGTTTAGAGTTGCTTTCAAAAATGTACATATCAGCACTGTTTAAGGTTTATACCAGTCCATTTACAATTTACATTCAGATTTGTTTAAAACCCAAAGGTTGCTCAAATCGGATCCTAGGAAGTTGTCTGTCTCAACACTGGAGAGACTGGCTAATCTTACCCTGAACCAGGAAGAGAAACAAATGGCTTCCTCTAGAGCTAGCTAATACAAGGAGGAATTGATTTGTAGTCTTATGTCTACATGTATTCCCAGTACTGTAGAAATTTGTATCAAAGCAATCCACATTAAGACACACATACTAGATTGGAGATTAAAACACCAAGATGTTGCTTCATTCTGTAAGCACTAGGAGTGTACCAGATTCACAGTTGGTCTTAAATGTGATCTAAGATTCCAATACTTTGGTTAAGTTTACACACAAGGCAAGAGAAGAACCCCACCAACTTATAGCTGGAATCTTAAAATTAACCTGCTAGGATACACTTTTTTCTGGGAAAGAACAGACACTGTTTCAGATCACATTCCTATTTGTCAAAGCAGCAACAATTCTCTCCCCAGGAACTCCAGCAAACCTTCCCCCATCCTTCTTCCACACATTACTAGTAAGGACACTAGGTTATCATATCATTAAAGGATGAAGTCCACACTTCTGTTCACGTCTGCTCTGGTGATACGCCTCTCCCTGCTCACTCCTTACATCACAGCAATACCAACACTACCTTTCCACCCAAGGTGGCAAAAGGGAATCCAGTGCCATCCCATACTGAATTTGTGTGTAGTGCAGAAGCACAGAGGTGCCAGGCCAATCTGTTTATGTCAACAAGAAAAAACAGTTGAACACTGTTCTCTTGTGTTAACATGGGATATTAGTGAAACTATTCCTACACGTGTCAAGATATTCACAGCACCAGTTTGCAACTAGGTCTGGGAGAGACATTCAAGTCTTCAAACCTCAAAAGTATATTCTCAAAAAGAAAATGTATACCCCTTTGTTTAGCAAGCAAAGAAAAACTTACACCATAATACAAGTGTTTAATTATGATTTGTATGTTACTTTTACAAAATGTTGACTTTGTGAAGAAAAGATTCAACACATTCTTCCCTCAAGGTGTAGTCTACCTTTTACCAGTATTGTTGCATATATTTATGTAATTAAAAGAAACAAAAAGACTTTGTCTGGTTTAAACTCTTAGTCTGGTGGTGCACTCTGAACTCTTTAAGTATCAGTAAAGAATGGACAGTGAGTTTCTCCTAACACAAGCTCCACTGACTATGTGAAAATCCCTCCAGACACTGCTTTGGATTGACTGGGTCTCAAGACACTCCAGAAAAGCATCAGTGATATACCGTGTTTCACAACACTTCTTGCATTGTTTTAATTCCAAATGTATACAAATGAAGTCATTTTAATCCTATAAATAATTTATTTTTAAAAAATTGTGCTGTTAACCCCTTTGCAGGGCAACGAGCTATGTGAAAAGTACAAAACTTTTTGTCAAATGTGATACTGAGAGTGCTTTTGACATAGTTCATTGGTTTATCATCTCAATTGATATATACTGCGCAACGGGCAAGGCTAGAATCCATGAACCAAGCTGCAAAGATCTCAAGCTAAGTAAGGCGGAGAGAGACTTGAGAAACAAGAGAAGGAAATACTTTCCTATCCAATGTATACTCTTCAGACTAAAGCACTCTTTCTATCAAGCCTTCTAAACTGTTAAATAAAGTATTCCAAACAAGCATTTAAGTTTCATTACACAGAAGAGCAACAAGAACAGTAGCCTGCCAGACAAAAAGGCAGGAGGGAAAAATATATATACTGAGTTCAATGGTTAGCCTGAATGTAGCACAGTTCTTCACAACCGATGGGGGGGGTAATTTCAACACGGTGTCCAACAACGTTCTAACGACGTGCTTCATCTCAACTGGTTACTATGAAGCAAGGTGGTAAATGTTTGGCCCCAACTGGGCTTCAGAAATGGTTCTTTTTCATGACGAGCATGTCTGTCCAGCTATCAATCATGTTTGTTTGCACCAAATCCCAAGCCATTTAAAATACGACTAATTAAGTTAAACTGAAGTCGTCTGCTCCAAATTCGCCATCAACTATCCATGCTACTGCATTCCTCTGAGCAAAAACAAAAGAGAAAGAAATCACACCTTGAAGATCTTATCAACAGGTAATATATTTCTAATATAAGGTCATCAAGACAGTGTATTTATGCGAGTTTTACTGGCCATGTATTACTTACTTGTTCTTACACCGTAAATCTCACAATGCAAATTACTTAATATGGACAGTGGTATCTAAAATAACATGGTAAATTCATCTCTAAATGAGGTGTCAAACACAGATTGCATCTCTTCCAAAAAGAGGTAATTGACATTTACATTCCAGTTCCAAGGGAGCGTGCTAATTACAGACCTCTATCATCCATTTAAGATTCCTTAGTTGTTAGATCTAGTTCTGAGCACCTACCCTTCTCAAGTAAGTTCTGCTGTGAGAAACCCATTTGTATTGCTTTGATTTCTATGGCATTCTATGGCATTTACAGCTAACTTTCTGGAGGCACTAAGAAAGCTAACAGTAGAAAACAAAACCATGATTAAATCCAAGTGGTGGATAGGCTCTGAGTCCTTGTGGGAGTCCTTAATGATACCACAGTCTTCTATAGGGCTGTATCAGAAACTTGGAGTATCATTTTGGAAGTACCATTTGTTTCATTTTTATTCCATAATCGTAAGTAACTGATAAAATCAGTATCCATGCACAGAAAAACATGACTAAAAACTAAAGCATCAAAGCATTTTTCTATCCTATTTATATTAAAAGAAAATCCACCATTTTTTTAATGCATTGATTACAAAACAGACGCACACATTGTGGTTTTTTTACCTTCAATATCCTGGTTGTCTACAAAAGGCGCTGGTCCCCATATTCTAACAGTGCCATCATCAGAGGCGCTGGCCATCATAGATGGAATCTGCGGGTTCCAGCTCACACAATTAACAGTACGCGTGTGCCCTGTCAGCTCCGCAATTGGCAGCTCACTACGCTTGTGCCAAATATATACTTTGTGATCTAAAAATATGAATTTAAAAAAAGCATAATGAGAAACAGTGCTCAGCATAGACCCATTTGTCATTATCAAGTAGCACTTCCATAAAAACTCTCAAATAAAAGAACCCATCAATGTTGTAAATTACACATCTTAAAAAAACATCTTTTGAAGGTGCAACAGCACCAATAAAATTTTCTTCTAAAAATCATCTAAGGACTACAGGTAAAGCTCTTCCACTAAGAGACACATTGCCTTTAAAGACTTGCAAGTCTACTACAGTTGGTAATTTGACTACAATGCAAATAATCTAATAAAGGGAAAAATCAATTAAAAGATAAGAGTTGTAATTTTGTTCAAAAGGAAGCTTGCAGATTTTTTCCTGAAAAAATCCTATTTACAGATTAGTACATGCATTATGAGCTTGCGAGTACTCACAAAATATTTACAATTACCTAGTGCTCATCAGCAGGTGGTAAGATCATAAGTCAAGATGTGTTTCATAAACTATAGATTCTTAAAACATTCCAGTTAAATTGCAAACAGAGCAAGTAAGGGAGAGCAAAACAAAACAATCTCAAACTGTGAGCTAGTACTGCCTTTAACAATTATTTTTGTGTGGTAAAGACATGCACATATTAAAGTAGGTAACTCTACAGATTTTAAAAACATCCTATCATAAAGTAATTACTTCTAGAAACCTGCTAGAAATAATGCAGTGAATGGTGAGATACTCCACTGCAATTTTTAGAGAAGCATCTGCTTTATAACCAGCCATGTTTAAAAATAAATGACTAAAAGGGGTTTTGGTTTGTTGGGTTTTTCAAATTTTTAATTAGCAGACTTTAACAAGCCCGTGGCAAAACTCTTCTAGGAATGTCTTTGAAATAGTCAAGCTATACAAACTGAACAAGTACGTGTAATACTAGTACTACAAAAACACTAGTATTTAGGTCTAGCACATTAAACCAGATTTGGATACTCTAAGATTCTAATGTAGATGTCATTCTAAAGGATTAGCAAACAAACCAATCTCTATTCCTTCTTCTCCAACCCTTTACAAAACAAACTTTCTCTCTGACCTATGTGCCAGAACAGCAGCATGAAACCATGTGCTAACTCAACTGGCTTCAGCTCAGTTGGCTCACTTGAGTACAACACATTTATATGTACCCCACTTACAATGTCAAAACACTCTATGCCAACACTATTCATTGAACACCACAATTCATCCTCTGCTTAAAGACTAGACATTGGAGGCTCTGCTGTCTGGGAGAATCAAAGCCTAAGCACAAACCAGTACTTCGGTACTTATCAGAATTACTATATTGTGCTTTAGAAAGAGTTAGCAAGAACAGCAGAGTAGTCAGCTTCCCTCCGAGATCTCCATTTTTTGCCCCACTGATGCAAATGTTAGAAAAAAGCCTACTTAGCTGATGACACACCTTAGGTTTAACAGATTATGACAATTTAATGTATTGTTTGGTTTTTTTAAAAAGCTATAATAATGTGATGTTATTTTTGGTTTCTCTGCTTGTTTTTTTAAGACACAAGTTTTCTCAGTAGCCACATTTGCACCAAATGAATGCAAAGAGGCAACAGCTTCAGACAATCATCAATTTCAACTATTTCTTGGTAGCTTTTGGATAATAACTGGGAGGAGGGCTGGCACATGGTATCTACACCTACACATGCAAATTAGTATGACTCAAAGCAAATCTTGAACTTTCACGTACTTGGGTTCTGACCCAAGAACCTTGTTCAACCCTGAAGTCCACAGTGAATTAAGAGGTGCTGACCTTCACACTCATTACGTTCTACTAGGTATGGTAGGAAGGTGAAATCTGAAATTTATTTCAGACATACATGGTATTTTCCAGAAAATTATAATAGTAGTGTTCTGGCCAGCCTTATTTCCTAACAGCTGTGAATTGTACAGTACTACAAGTCTTCACCTACATATTCTAAAATGCTTAGCCCTGAATAGGCTTGAATCTTAAATGACCTCAATGGGAGGTGACGGCACTACATCAAAGACAGACCTGAAACAAATCAACATATAAACCATTAACTAATTTTTTGATTCTTGCCAGACAGTTGAATAAAAACATACCACAAAGCCTTTGATCACCAAGTAACCTTACCAAACTATGTCAACAACTGCTTAATTTGAGACTGTGCTTGAGACTACTCCTTCCATAATTAAGCTGACAACTCTATTGAAATGAAAATAACCTCACCACACCTGTACCTTCAACAGGCAAATTAAGCTGTTACTTCCCAGAACTATTTTTCATTCAAACTATAAGTATTATACCAGAAAAAGAGAAAGCCTCAAAAACACCCCAACCACTTCTAATTAAAGCTGCGTAACTGCTTTTGCATTAGACAAGCAACACAAAAGATTCATTAATGCTTCCAACTACTACCATCCTCTCAAAAAATTACTTCTGCTGACACACAATTACTTCTTGAAGTGTGACAAGCACTGAAATTGTGTCAAACTTAATGAACCAGTTGCTTGCTTTTATAGATGACAGCTGCTAAAAACACTATAAAAAGGTACAGGAAGGATACAGTGTTCCAGTTTTGTGGACAAAAGTGAATCATGTTACCTTCACTGCCACTTGCAATGAAATCTTCATTATGACCTCCAAAGCACGAGTGAATTGTGTAAAATCCTTGTGTAACACCTTGATACTTTCTCACTAAAACTCTGTCTTGTAAGTCCCATAAGTGAACTCCCTGGGAATAAGAGGCACAAAGAACATTATTTTTATCATTAAACTTAACTTAGGGCACTCCTTTGGAGCACAAAAGAGAATTAAACATGAAAGTACATAACAGCACTAAAGTTGGCTGAAGTACTTTGATATATCTTTACTCTCTTGATCTAACAACTATAATAGACTTCCAGTCTGTGGTATCTTCCACTGTAAAAGCTCCTGTTTGTGGTATCTTCCACTGTAAAAGCTCCTGTTCTCACACAAGGTTCCAAAAGCATAAATAAAATCTAATTTTCACTCCCCCAGACATATCAACCTGCTACAATTCTTGTTGTATTTGGTGTCTCATGCAAGAGCCACGTAAAATAGGTACTCTTCAATGTTAATATAGCACAAAATCAGACTTTAAACTGGTAAAAAAACAAAACCCAAAAAAAAAGCAGTCTAAAGATCACCTTCCTGTCAGAGAATCCCATGCTATATCTATAAGTATTTATATTTATGAGTACTAAGGCCTTCATATTACACAGAACATGACTGCTTATCAACATTCCAATTCACATCAAAACACTTAAAAACAGGTAGCGGCTGAGAACAGATTTATTTGTATTTTCATTTCACATTACCAACTCACCTGAGTTGCTACATTTAACAAAGCTAAACGGCCATTTTTTGAAATAGTAAACGACATAATAGGGTGATCTTCTTGTACTCTGAAATTGAAAGACACGTCAGTTAGGAGTACACTTAACCAAACAATGATGCAACACCAAGACAACATGTCCCATCACTACAGTATCAAGACAAGACAGTTCTGAATTTGAAATGTAAGTCTATGTCAGTACAATTGAGATCTGCAACAGTTTACTTATAACAAACTCCAAGACCAAAGGGGGCTTCAGACCTCAAATCCAATGTGTAATGTCAAAGCAGAATCTACTAAAACAAAACAGGAACTGAGAAGACAGTTCAGTAACAGATCTGAATCTATTCCAGTGCTTAAGAAGTTAACACTTCTTGCCAGAACTGGAACTCACCAATTCTTGTCCCATGTTTTTCTCCTCTTCTTTTAATACTGAGATAATTTTTAATAACTTATTTCCCATCCTTCCCCACAAACCATTCCTCAATCATCTTCCGACACTAAGAACCAGGAGTTCAAAACCAAAGAAAGTGGTAGTTACATGTTCCTGTCTGTAAGATCCTCAAAGTTATAACCGCGAATCCGCTGGTGTGTGTCCGATGCTAGAACAGTTTTACCATCACTCAAGCACCAAAGGCATTGTACTCTCACCCCTTCCCAGGAGTCAAGGAGATTACCATCTAAATCCTGATCAGAAAAAAAATAAAATAAAAAATGAACAATTAGTCTTAGATTTCTGAGGAGTCACGACACAAGTATCTTTGGAGTCAGCTCCTGTTCAGACAATTCTTAGAGAAAGGAACCTTACCCTGTAAAAAAAAAGAACTTAATGAATTAGGTCTTGGTTGCCTTAACTGAGGGCTTATATATGTATCTGATGTGGAGAGCTGAAAATCAATTTCACTGATTTTTTGTGCATGACACACACCATCTACATCACATTAAAGCTCACCTTTATAGTGAATGGGATTTGCATACTGTGCTATTATTCTTAGCACCAATTCCAGTGACAAATAATCAAGAGCAGAGTAAAACTGTGAAGCATCTCTCAAAAATCAACCTAGTCCAATAAATGAGGGTTTCAAATATTTCTGTCTATGCTGATCAAAGACAGCATGGCCAAGACAGAGACAACTCCATAGAAGAAACACTAGTGGACACAGGAACTACCTTTTAATTAGTGTATCTTTTTTTGCTAGTGTATCTTCCAGAGCAGTTAAGACTCCCAGACCATAAATCCTCCTTAGGCAGACAAAAGATGCTTGAGCTCTTATAACTGCTAGATAAATAAGCATTGCTCATGTATTAAAATAAGTATTCTGTTTAAGATCAGAAGTTGCAGTGAACACACACACACATGAAAACACAAGTATCAGACCTGCCCATGAGAGAACTTTCATTCTTGCCTTGTTCTCAATGGCACGGATGCAGAGGACTTACACACTGATAGAACTGTCCACGCTGGCCTCCCGTTACAAAACGCTTCCCATCAGGATTCCAAGCCACACTTGTTAAACTGTCTTCATGAGACTGGCTCATCTTTGTCCTCAGCTCCCCAGTCTGAAAAATAAGCAAAGGCATCAATGCCTTATACTGGAACCCTTCCCCAGAAAGGTATCAGCAATTTTACCTAACATGTGCCTTGCTTGGAAATGCAGGTTTTTGAACCTTTTTATTAAAGCCAATACAAAGATCTGAATAATGCAATAAAAAGGTAGAAAACCACAGCATTTCCAGTACCCCTGCACTTGATTTGGCACAATTTTTGTCCCTCAAATCAAGATATGCACTGGTTGATGTGTCAGACCACTACCAGATTACTTGTGGAGCAAGGAACGAAAAGAAATTGGAAGAACTTAAAATTAAACAAACATTGAAAACAAGGATGCAGGAGGAGACAAGAAAGTAGAGATGACAAAACACAATTTTAGTAAAAAAGGGGAGGATGTGTCAATATTTAAAACATTTTCTGCCCTGAACTGGAGCTCTCCATGCCAAAATTTAGCTTTCAACTCTTGTTTACAATGACGTTTCATAAGAAAGAGTGCCAGTGAGTGGCTTACCATTGTTAAAACAGTAATGGCTTCTCTCTAATCCCTTGAGCCAGCATTAGTGCCCTTCACTGAGACAATTTAGTCAGTAAGAAGTATTCCAAGGGTGAAAAAAGAAACATTTTAAGGAAGCTAAATTAGTTCAGAGTCTAAGGCAGTACAAGAAAAGACTATACAGTCCACAGCTGAGGCTGGGAAAGCTTTTGTACCAGCTCAAGAGCCAATAAAAATCAACAGAAGAAAAAGGATTTTCAGATTCAAGTAGGAAATAACAGAATGTCCAAGTGTCTAATTGAAAGGTGAAGTTCTGTAATAATACATTTAAGAATCTCTGAATCTTCCACTAATACCACTGGGAAGCTTGCTTCTTTTACTTTTGCTACTTGTTAAAATCTTCAATGAGCAAGTGCTCCCCTTAGATAATTCATAATTCCACCCCATTTATCTTGATAATAATTTATGTTGTCTTCTGTAACTCTCAAGGTCCTAGCTTAAATTCCTATCTCCCCCCCTCCCCCTGCCAAATTTTCATAAAACACATACACTAGATTTGCTGCACAGTCACTTAGAACTGAACTCTAATTTTAGCTCTCTATAAATTCATTACAGAATCTGTAGGCTGCCATAGCAAGTTTTTCAAACTGAGGAGAGTGGGGAGATCAGTTTGTCTTCTTTACATTCACATTTTTCACGCTTAACACATGTAGCTATTTAGGTACTGAAAAAAAAAGTAGTAGTTTAACCATTAAGTTTTATTTTCTATTCTTAATAATCACTTACTTGTACATTCCAGAGCCAAAGCTCAGAACAATCATCTGGACCACAGGCAACAAGATAGTTGTCATCTGGACTCCAAGCAATATAAGAGACACCGTACGCATGACCTTCTAATGTCTTAAGTAGTTTTAGCTGGTGAGTATCCTGAAACAAAAGAGATTCTGTTGACACAATGCAAATGGACTCCTACTACAGTTCACATATACAATGTGTCTAAGCACAGCAAGACAAGTTTGCTTTAAGCATAAATATGTTCTCACAGGAAAAGCAGCCTCTAGCTTACAGAGCATGATAATAAAATGAAATATTCCAAGTTGCAATGCAAGAACAATTGCAGGTATTTTTGTTCTAATCTCCCATGATTCTGAACATGGAACTCACACAATACTATTATGTCCAGAGTTGCACATTACATTCTTAATGTAAGAGGCTTCTGTAGTGCCAAAGTCTACATCTACTGGAATACAAAAGTACTGCCAGATTTATTTTACAGAATTAAGTTACTTCTTTATATTTAAGAGACATGCTGGAAGCTTGTTACAATTAAACAGAGAATCAAAACCTTTGTATGCTGAGAAAAAAAATGTTAGCACTTGGATGGCTTATAACCATACCTTGTATGCGCTAGTTAAAAAAAGTTTTACAGAAACATTTTCAAAAGCTTCCCTGAGAGGTGTTCTTATGCCAGAAGTGCTGCCTAGCAAGCTATTGCATCTTTTCTGCCAGATTTAGTGAATGAAGCATACTTTGCTCACGAAGAGTATCTTGTACCACCTTTATGCTGCAACTGCTCTACTGCCATTTTGTCAGAGGCATTCGACTTTCAAGCAGCTTGTCAAAATACTTACTACAGCTAAATATTATGAAACTATACACTGTCTTCCTAAATGCAGAAACATGCTTCAGTACAGTATTAGCACTCTCTCTTGCTACAGGCATAAACAATCTCTGTTCTGCTTTCCGTGTAACTGTTAGTCATTTCTGTGACACTTCTCAAAAAAGGTCAACTGGATTTCCAACTCCCCTTTCTTTTTTCCCCTGCATGCTGAATGTTTACACCTCCCACTTCTCTTCAAAAAGTGTGACTTATTTCAAAACCTAGCTGGATTCTCATATTATTTTGCTTTAGTATTGAATCAGCAAAGTACCTCTTGATTCTCATGAGTTACATAGACGACAGAGGAAGAGTGACATGAATGACTGTTTCCTGGGATCAATTGCAAGAGATTTGGTGATTCTTACCTAGGCTGCCGCTTTGACAGTTCCAGCTACAATTAAATTCCTCAAAAGAAAATGGGCTAAGAATAATCTCTGAAGCACAGAGAAAGAGGGCAAACAAGTGGACCTCCTCAAAATACATTTTCCATTCTAATTATTATTCCTGGTCTGCACTAGACTCTACTAAGTCTGTAGCTCAACTCATCAACAAGAAAACCAAGTTATGCCCAACAATCTTGCATTCTGGAACTAGCCTCCAAGTGATTTCTTTGTGTGTCTTGGTTAAAGCAGCCTCTCACTTTTGCTCTCTAAGTCTCAGATGTGATGCACAAGATACATGGGACATTCCTCTTTCAGTGACAGGACTTTGTGGATGCTACTCTATGTTGCTTTCATACTCCTCCCCAAACACAATGTTAGTGGAAAATATATATAGGAAAACAGCAGTCAATGCTATTTCAGGAAAATATTCCCAAATTTAGTCTGCTTTCTACCCACCACAAAAAGAAATCTCAGCTCTTCTCTTCCATAAAGCTTCCCAGATTATGTAGAAGGAACAACCATTCAGGTACCAGCTTAAGTCTGTAGTCGTTGAGTTCCTTGGCATATGTTTGGCTTTTACGCCAACAGTTTTTAGAAAGTGTAGAAAAAAAGGTTTCTGTACAAAGTTAGTTGAAGGAGAATTCTATCAAAGAAGATGCATGCCAGACCAAGATGATGCACCTACTGTACTTGCACATTCTGCCACATTCAGTCAAATAACTCATTCCACACACAAAACTAGTTCACTCAAGACAGTATTTAATGCTGCTGAGCCTGTAGAACTTGGAAATGAACAAAAGGCAGAAGCATGAGTTAAGACAGCTTAGAAAAAATAAATTTACAGTATGAAACCACATGGAACCAGTGCCATACTTCAAGAAAGGTGATAAAAAGGGACAACTCACAGATTCTCATGTGTGTGGGAAAAAAGATACTGTTGATTTAAATTAGCATTCTCCCATTGCTTGCCTAGAGTTGGAGACATCTTCCTCTGTACTACAGACACTCAAAATAATTTTAAGTACTTAAAAATCTTGAAAACCCAATTAAACTTAGGGTTCAAAAAACACTGTCAGCTGCTACAGGGAATGTGAGGATCATGCTCTGGCAAATATGAAAACTGATTATTTTCATTACATGGCTTAATGTTGTTTAGGTATCCACCTCCTTGAAAGGGTTTCAAATTTTTTATTTCTCCTTTTATTGAAGTACTCAAATACAGAAGATAAAACCCTACAGAGCTGCTTTCCCACTATTGGAGATTTTGTTTGACTAACAAAAAACCCCCCAATAAATTCCTAATACAAATCAGATCACACTGTTGTGCACCTCCTGTCCCAGAGCACACTAGCCCCAGTAACCAAGAAACTACAAACAATTCCATGAACTACAACAGTTCCATGCCCGAAAAATCCAGTTGCTGTTACTTCATAACATAACAAGCATGTGCTGTATAGCACACTGATTAAGTTCTGCCATCTTCTTCATAGCAAAAAGGAGTCAAATTATACAAATTAGCTTTGTAATCTATAGTGAAAGAAATGGACTAAGATCAGCTTTCAAAATTTACTGAAATCCAGTATGGAACTGAAAAGAACATTTGTCTTGAACTTACTATACCAGCTTGCAGCTGTGTGGTTAACAAAGTTAGAGTATTTCTGATAGGTTTTAATGCTTTATTTAACTCAAATATTGTATGGACATGTTCAATTTTACATACAGCTTTCAGCTATGAAATGTATGGATATACTTTCATTTCACTTCAAGTCAATTAAAGCAGTCTTAGATCATCAGTCAATCCTCTTACTTTGAGAATAGATATGGATAGGGAAGAGATCATACAGCTGCAGGGTATTTCTTAAGGGACACCAAGCCATACAG
The DNA here is from genome assembly GCA_013397515.1 of Upupa epops. NCBI lineage: Eukaryota > Metazoa > Chordata > Aves > Bucerotiformes > Upupidae > Upupa > Upupa epops. The sequence goes on from VZRI01008218.1 coordinate 348,485, forward strand.
TAGTATCAGAACTTGCAGATTGTAAGGAAATGGATGGGTATACTTCCATGTGTCAGTGTATTCTGACAGGTGTTTTAATTCTTTATATGAAGCCAAGGCAAATCTTGCAATGGCAACTAGTTGATACAACCCTCGTTTAGCATGTACCATTTTATTACTCAGAAATAATGCAGTAAATGGGCAAACAGATAAGAGCATTCAAATGAAAGTATACTAGCAGTAACAACATAACAGAAAGGAGTCACATACATACATACAAATCAGATGTAGTCTCAGCAACTGATTTCTCAGCAAGTGATTTAGAAGAAAGGTTCATCACTGCCATGCTCCTTCCACTCTCACATAATGCTTCTCAAGGCCTTCAGGCTTAGAAGCTTCCCTGGAGGGCACATGAGCAGGCTCTACCCTACGGTATAGGTTATTGGCACACAAAGTTTCTGCCCCAAAGTAGCTAACAGTTCAGATCTGTGACACTCAGGCATCAAGTTTTCAAGCATCCTGGTTTGCTATCTTATACTGACTGTGATCTTCAGGACATTTACATCCCAGAAAAGCACCCAAGCTGGAGGACTTACTGTTATGTGTTGTCCTGTCCTATTAAAAAAAAATAAAAATCGAACCATCCTAGCAAGAGAAAGCAAGGAGGGAAGAGAAAGTCAATCATACACATTTTAACACATACACTTACTGGATCAACCTGCCATATAATAACAGTTGTATCCTTAGATCCTGTTGCTAGTTTAGTGCCATCGTTGGAGAATTTACAGAACCACACCTCGTTACAGTGCTCCGTTAGTATCTGTTGTGTATAGCAAGGGAACTGTTTCCTGAGAAAAGAAAGGGATACATTTGGAGATTAAGAAAGCAGCAAGAGGTTTGTGTTTTTTTTTTTTTAAATGAGCTAGTAGAACCTAAAACAAAAGACCTACTTAAATACAACACCAGACAACTTACGAAATTCCTCTATTAACAGCCGCTTCAAAAAAGCACAGAATGAAGCATCTTATCTTGTACAAAGCTCACATGACAAGAGAATTTAACTAATTCTAAGAATTTAGCACTACTCTTTTCCACTCACATAATTTGTTATGCTTTCATATAAGCTTGGAATAAAACTGACCTCATTAAGAGTGTAATGGTTTACTACTATGTGCTTCTACAAAGCACAAAAAAAACCACCGCAGCTCAAATTTCTGTGAAATCTACATGCAATGCTTTATTTACATAAAAGGGTTTTCTAAGTATCTAATTCACACAGTTCTACCTTGCCAAGTTTCTGGAAGTGAATCTTACATAAAATTTTAACAAAACATACAGTTTTTCTTTCTTAAAAAAAAAGAGTTTTGTCCTCATTAGTTGCATTTTGTCACTGTCATTGCATAGCAGCACATAGTGCTGGTTATGCTTAGCTATTGGGAGTTTTCATCTTTAACTGTTTTCCACTCACAAAATCTGTGTTTTCTACAGCATTGTGTTTATCAAGCAAAATATTACACAATAAACTGCTGAAGGAGAAGCGTCAAACATTTCTCCAGAGCTAATATTTAAGCTTCTAGTTACTCGTGGAAGAACAGCCAACAGTCAAAATATTAAGTTGGGTAAGAAACTGAGGTAAGTTGTGGGGTCTTGCTGGGGTTTGTTTTTTTTTTAGTTTAGGAACATAAGCTTAAATGAACACAGGCTTTTACAACAGATGCTTTTAAAAGTAACACTGCAGTAACAAGTTCATTGCTCAAAAGCACTATAAGTTAGTCTGTAACCACAACCTTTTTTCTTCAACTACAGGCATCCCGAAGTGGTACAGTTTTATGGCAAATTAAGAGTCCAGTGCCACAAAATCCTCACAGGACACAATGGTACTAGTGTACCAACACCAACGTACAGTTGCTGCATGTTGTGTACATATCTGCTGTACACACTCAACATTGGAGAGAAACTGGCTTAAAAAAAAAATCCCTACTCTCCTTAAATTCCCAGTTAAAAAAAATACAGTTTGCTGTAGCCAGGCTGATGGACAACTGAAAAATTACTACTAGAAAAAAAATTATGCTTAATACAGCCTCTACACCTTCTCACTAAACTCTCTTTGGCTACAAGATTCTTCTTAGTCCATGCTTAGACTACTGAGCAGCACTAAACCATACATCCATTTCCTGTAGTAGACAAGGTTAAATGAAATGTACCAATACTTATCTGTAGCTGGCTGCCTTGGTATGTCTACACAGATTTACAGCAAAACACAATTCTGTTCTGCCTCTGCTTTAAGCTGACCAGGAGTTGTCTAGTTGTCACTGGAACAACACTAAGCCCAAGGTAAAAAGCCCCACCCATGAAGGACTTTATTTACCTTGAAATGTAGAGGGACATAGGCAAGCCCTTACACAGATATGTACACCTACAGGAAAAGGTGCTTCCTTTTTATATAGAACTACTGTAACAATGTTTTTCCTCAAAGCAGCAATATGCTCCAGAAGAGTCTTTCTCCATAACTCATACAAGTGCAAAGGGAACAGTGTGCCTCAGGAAAAAGACTTTTCAGTCTATTATATCAACACCACCAAACCAACAGACAAGAGTATTCTTATTTCAAGCTTAAGAAAAGCAGATAGTTTTACACATGTGAAAAACAAGCAGTACAATGCTAGAGATTCTTTAGATTCCTAAAGAGGGTACAGACACAGTTGATACCACTGCTATACACATCCTAATACTGAATTATGCTGTTCACAGTCCCGTTAGAGCCTAAATCACAAGTTCTCTTCAGTTAACTAATGAAACACACAGTCTAGCATGTCTTGACTTCACAGGTAACACAAACATTAAATAACCATTTATAAAAGGAAATAACAGCAATCTTGAAACAAGAAACCAAAGCCAGTTGTCTAACTGATAGTGTTTTTGTGTAATTAGATGTTATGGAAGGCCGAAGGTTTTTCTTGTTTGGAAGTGCTTCATTACAGATTGTTGTGTTCAGCACTTGAAGATTGTTCATACACTGAGATAAAGTATCTTCTAATAGTCATCTGTTGTATTTAGAGAAGTTCAAAGTACTAATAAAATACAGAATAGCTGCTTTTTTCATTCTCTACACATCCCTTGGAAGATTTATTCCTCAAGATCCACAATGCATTTTTTCCAAAAATGCCACATTAAGCTAGCACCTAGAAATTAATGCATTCACCTCCGATTTGGTCTTTCACTGCTTGTTCATGAACTCAGAATGACGTTTATCTACAAAGCTAGACAAAAGAATACCAAGGGGGAAAAAAAACAAAACAAAGAAACCAAATAAATAAAAAACACTCAACTAGACTGAAGGCTCTCTAGCCCAAAAATAACTACCCTCCAAAAGGCATAAACTCTCTATAATCAATACCACAAGCAAAATAAAATTATATCCCTTGCCCCCACTCCCAGCAGTTTCTCCCTATCTTCCACTCTTACAAAGTGATGAATTAAATATTTCGCCTATTAGTGTGACTCAAGCATGCTTGATCAAAACATTGCTAGAAGTCCTAAACAGATTAGTTTCAACTAAAAACGGGAAAGTTGTCAGTGTTCTATCACTTAAGTAGTACAGAACTTAAAGCTGTCTAGGCTATTAGACTACTGTTACTCCTGCTAGTTTAATGAAAACTTGGCTTCCACTGTCTTTAACTCACCTCATTATGCCCAAGCATGGCAGCATGTACAGCGCACCACACACTGATCTCAGATCCCTGCAATAGGTAGGTACAATAAGTTGAGTTGAGGACAGAATGGAAGCCTTTATTCTGAAGTGGAGTTGTTTTTATTTTGTCCAAGTATCTATGCATATATGCATGTTAAATATGCACACCTAGCAAGTGCCATATTAGGAGAAAAAACCCAGAGCATGGCCAAACTTGTGTGTCAGCAAATACAGACACAGATGGATAAAACTGAATACCAGATTCACTGCATACAGTATCTGATTCTACCTAGTACAACTGCAGTGAACCATGTTCTTCACAGTTGGCTCAAACACTCTCTGGGGTCTGATGAATCACACTGAATGCCCTTACAGAACATCCAGTGTTATTTATGGACTTAAAGACTAAAATTTAGTTTGCCATTCTGATTTCAAGACTCATTTCTGGAACAAGGAAGCTGCAACTCCAGTATTTGGCCATTTCTAAAAGGTCTTAAAATAGGGCACACACATCCACATGCACAGAACTGCTGAAATAATGTGATGTCATAAAACTGCAAGCCAGGCAATAGTTTAAACTATTACTTGAATATATGAAGTGCTAAACATAGTAATTTTAAAACATTAAGGTCATCACAGTAAAGTACTACAGAATTATGCATCTTAAAATATTACACATAGCCTAAGTGTCTACAAGCTCATCTACTTAGATAAGCTAACCTTAACATGAAATAAAATTTCCCTGTAAGCTCAAACTGACAAACCAGGCTAACATTTTCCAGGTGTCCTAACACTCATTTCCTTATTACACCCTGCACAAGCTTTTCATAAAGGCTACACTGAGATGTTCAGGTCCTTAGTTAAGTTTTTCTTGAGGAAGAAACCACTCAAGTCAGCCATCTGTCAAAGACAGCCATCTTTCTGCTTTGTGTCTACAACAGTACAGCACTTTGAAGATTCTGAAGCAGTACTGGTTTTGTTAAAAGAGAATTATCCAACTAATATTAAGAGCTAGCACTTAGCTATAAGAAACATTCAACTCTTAGTACCCTATGAAACTGAAAATACAGTTCACTGTATCATTCAGATGACTAGTTATGCAAATCAGAACTATCTATTGCACACTTCTTTGCTGTTTCAACCTTTGTGCCTAGAAGCACCTCATATTATTGTTCACCTGTTCATTACTAGAAATTGAAGCTGAAAGTTGACTGCATGACATTTGCTTCAGTGGCAAAGCTTGAAAGACAGTCTGGGTAAGTAACATACCAGTGATTCTCCACTGTAAATACACAGCAATCTTGTGTTGATGATTAAACAGACTAGCTGTCCAAAGTCACAAGCATCTAAGGGATCACAAGGTATCTAAGGATTAGCTCAAAACCAAGTTGTATTCATGTCGATCTGACTAAAATTTTAAAGCTTCAGTCTGACCCCATTAACACATACAGCTACCAAAGTTTCTTACACACACATTCTTTACTCCCACCCCATACCACTTAACAGGAGTCTCTTTGTAGTCAACTCCTGTTGTCAAATCATAATAATGTTAATCATCCTTTTGACAGTAGGTAAAGTTATTTTAAGACAAAAGATATTGTTGCTAATTTCAGAAGTTACAAGTGTTTCTTACCTACTACAAACGTGATCTATTAGCAGCGAGACAGAATCTAGATTATTATCTAGTTTTGTATTATGATATAGGCACCGGTCCCGTTGTAGTTCCACAGCTTGACGTAGCAGGTTCTGTAAACGCCTTGGAGGAAGCATCACTGATGGGGGTAGGTATGCTTCAGTGGAGTCAAGAAAAAAAAAAAATCAAAACCAAGTTATGAAGAACATTGTATTTTCACTTGTGTTGTTTTAGAAAGCATCTTAGTAAATAAAGATTAAAACCTATAGGAAAAGTAGCTTGTAAATTTATAGCTATACATCTGGAATCAGCAGCACTGAGCTAGAAAACCGAGTGATTATAACTACAAATACCTCGCATGTGTTTTCCTGGCCAACAAGCACCATTTATACAAACTCAGAATCTAGTATTTTAACAAAATCTGTAAATTTATAAACAACCGTGCGCATTTCAGGACCTCCTTTACTAGCTCTGGCAAGACAATACCAGAGTTTTACTGCTCTGACATATAGTGTTATATCAGCCACAAGAACGAAGAAAACAGAACCGTTGTCTGAAAGTGAGACCACTAATCAGCCTACACTAGCACTGTTAGTGGTTACAGGCCAGAGTTTCAACCTCTCAGTTTAGCTGGCATTTAGAAAACCCTCATCCCCTGCTCAGAAATGCACATTTAATCACCCAGTTATACTACTACTGCATGCAACAGAGCTAAGAAATAAAAGCTCCTATTACAAATAGTTTATTAGATACAGCAAAAGGTTAGATACAGAAGATCAAGAAGATAAAGGTGCTTAAAGGCATCCACATTAACCAAGAAATTCAAACCCAACCACCGGAAATGTGAAGTTGATTCCCTAGAATACATCCTTATCTAAGTAGTATTGAATTTACAGAGGTGGGCATAAATTCTAAAACACGAGAACATCTTACTCTGGAGTTTGTCCAAAAGTTTAGACCTGGAAGCTGTTCCTTTCCCTTCCCACTCTGCTTTTGCACGCAAGTCTTCTGCATGGCTACACATCAGATACCTGTTTAAAAAAAGCACACGCACACCAACAGACCAAGTCTTTCTGGAATAGTTCTTTTAAGTCTTAAGCATGATACATATCAGAATATTCTTAATGAACTGGAAACAGAAGACACAAGCTTGAGATTGATAGGAAAAAAGGCAGGGAACTACTCCACAGAAACAGGTATCTTCTTCAGAACAAACATCTACAGATTTGCAACAGAAAAAGAAAAAACAACAAAACAGACTTTTAGGGAAGGCAGAAATGTAGTCTTTTCATCCAAGTCAGATCTTATTCACCTACCTAATCAATTATAAGCTAACAGGCTAATAATTATCAAGATTAGATGACCATACAAGTACGCACCGAGTTCTAGTACTATAAAAGTAAATAGCAATCAGGTTGTTTTCAAGCATCTTAAACAGAACACTGTCTACTGAATAGTTTTTCTTTACTCACCATTTTAGCATACCTCACTACTACCTACTGATGAGCAGGGTAACAGCTTTAGTACAGTTTGAGCGGTTTTACAACATCAGCTATCAAGAAGCTATAGACTTCCTTTAGAAAACCCCAAGTAAAGTGCTCTCGGAAGCCAAATGCTTACCCACTAAGGACATGAATGCGTTCTGTATTGTATTTCAGAGGTGTCAGTTCACAGCGCAGAACCTGAAGTGCCTCCAGGACCTTGCCATCCTCCAGGTATTCCAGGTACTTCTGCTGCAGCAGCAAAAACTTCATCCTCTGACATGACAGAAAGCAGCAGTCAGGGGAAAAAGGTTGACTGAAGTTTCAGAAAACGTTTGAGCCTAAACAGAACAGTAGAAACCATTCTACTATGTCCTTCAGAAATACATCTATATGTAATGTTTCATCACTCAATTTCTTTTGCTGGGTTTTCAACAACACTGCAATCAAGTTATCCATTTATCTTCCTGCCTTATGAGGCTTCAATTATCTTCCAACCTCACTTCTTGGATCTCCTTTTCAACTGGTTTCATTTCCAGACACTCCCTTTTCCATAAACATTCTCCAAATCCTAACTATATAGGCTTCCCAATTTTACATTCTGTGGAAAAAAAAAAAAAATCACCCCAGAAAAGTAGGTAAACACATTTTTTAAGACTGCATGACAACATAGAATACAACGGGCCAATTCCAGAAGTTCTCTCACCACTCACATAGAAACTGACATGGATTGTTTGCATAGCTGCATAACATATAGCATTAACAAATTGATGCTGCTTGAGGTTTTGGTTTTTAGTTCCATGCTGTTTTCCTTTGATGTTGTATAATTTTCCACAATTGCAGAAAAAATAGTTTCTCTATTTAGAGAATTACTTCTCAGAACTAATCACTGTTATTTCAGTGTTCCTTACATCTAACATTTTTTGGTCATTTTATTTTAATTAAGTCTGACATTCTAACTACAAATACCTGAATAAAAAGAAAATCAGGCATCTATTCACGATATTCAGAAACAAAAGCCTGAAGTCCTAGAGATTGATAACAGCAATTCAGTAAAACCACAGTTTGGCTATTTTCTGTGTTTGCATATCTTCACTACTAGCAGTTACCAGATTTATATCATCTTTATACATTTCTGGTACACCAGACTCACCAGGTTAACAAGAAAAAAAATATATTCTTAGATATATCAGAGATACAGAATCAAGATTAAATGGGCAAATCACATTTGCTTTTCTAATGAAAACACCAACTTTGCTTTGTCAGACCTCAGGCACCTCACTATTTTCATTTTTGTATTTCGTCAGTGTTTACTTAGTTGCAAACACACTGCAGCCTCCTTGAGTAGAAGATAATCAGGAAGTTTAAGGTGCTCCTATCCTAATATAGTAAACCTTATGCTTTCATGTAAGCTATATGTAAAACCTCAAAATAAAGCAGTTCTAGCTCCCAAAGATATTCAGTGCTTGAAAGGAGTAAAGCTTTCACATACAGTGCTATTAACTTACCACAAAGCTTTGTGAAACATAAGACAATATAGTAACAGTTATTTACATTTAAACACATCTGCAGCACTATATTGTCCTGTATGTGACAAACCCATGTTACATTCCATAAGCAGCTATTTATTCAAATCTGGATTTGTTAGACCACCACTAAACACATTTTCCAGGTGAGACGACTTTGTTGTTGAGACGTATAAAACTAAAACAAAGATATCCCAATTACTTACAGCCTCAATGGCTGGTTCCATGCAATCAGCCAGTAGACCTCACACTATCTGCTTATACAGTAGCGGCAGGAGGAGCAAGAACTTTCTCTTCCAGCTATGTATGGTGATGCTCAGGTAGTAGCCACATACCATGTATTTCACTCCTCATGGTTTACTCACACTGATCATGACCAGATTTTGCAATAAATTCCATAACCCTTCCAACCCTTTATTCCCCACTCACTGCATACTACACAGTCTTTCCATTAGAAGCAGTTATCTATGTATGCACATAATTCATAATTGCTTTCTCTTACTGCATTTTAGGACTTGGAATATTAATTTCTTCAGGGGGTGGGGAAGAAAGAACAGAACACCTAAAACACCAGTTTTAGTCACAACAGTTCTACAGAAGCATTACAGCCATGCTACCATGTAGAACACTATACTATCACCACGCAGAGATATGTAATTTCAGTTCCTGCTGTCCAGCTACTAACAGTACTGTTAATTACTTCCAATACCATCTCAAGGTAAACAAGACTATTCTGAGAACATCAACAATCTCTTCTAGAAATAATAAGACTGTTTATAATACAGTGACTGTAAGGTAAAAGCAAACACCCTACTGTTTAAGTAGAATAGAAGAATTATATAAGACTAATCTGATGCAGTGCATCCAAAAGAACTCATTTTCCATGATCTTCAAATACCTTACAAAGACAGAAATAAAACCTGTCATAATCCAAATTATATCATGTTCAACTCAAGTGAAATTCCTAAAATTTGTGTTTGGGGAAGAAGGGAGGGACTGTTTTTTCCATTTCAGTTGGCACACTTCTATGCTATCCCCTTAAAGCTCTCAATGGAAATCCATAACATTACACTCCTCACTGCTGAATGATTTAAATCCAGATACCGCCAACTTCTTAGCTTACAGCAAGGATTCTTCACCCTGCAGGACTCCCAGAAAAGTCCAACACAACTGTCTAAGCACCAGTCTGTTTGGTTTTGTTCAGTTACAACCACCTCATTCTGTCTTTTAACTCAGTAGAGGAGCTGAGCACGTGCATTTCTTTGTTGTTTCTATAAGCTATTATTTATATGTAAGTCGAACCTCTTATCACCTTGGGGCAAAACTGAGTTAACAGATTTACATTAAAACAACAACAAAAAAAAACAACCACCAAACAACCCTAAGGTGTATATAACCTTCATAATTTGCTTTTTTTCTTGGGGAAAAGGTCTTTGGTTACTAACATGAAATGCTTTACATTTACTTTACTCCTTGAATGTACTTATACTTAGTAGGAAAGCTCCTTGCAGAATCTTAAATTACAGGAAGCTCTGCACCATCATCCACCATTACTATCTTCTGGTTATCACTGAGGTGAAAGACTCGGCAAAACTACTGTGAAAATCTTAAGACAAGCATCCTACTATAGTAAAGAAACTGATCAGTGGTTACAACAGTAAGTCCTCAGAAGTTTAAAGAGTAAAATTCATAACAATCCTGTAAATCTAATCCTAAAATCAGGTTATTTTTCAACCTACATATCTCAGTAGAGTAATAAGCTTGTTACAGAGCTTGCCAAGTATTCAAAATCAGTAGAATCAACTGTTCTTTGAAAAGAAGGTAACTAAAAGATAAAGCTATAATTATCAGCTCACATATCAAGACAGACTCGTAGTAGCTACTTGCTTCTAGCCTGCAAAATTAAGACCCCAGTTTCTATTAATTCAATTTTTACTGCTTTGGTAGTCTGGTAATAGTGATAAACTTGAGGGTTTGGAAAGTTATTTTTTTAATGTGACATGTAAAAGGAAGAAAATACCCCAACCTACAGAATTCGACCTGGTATTGCTAGGTTAACTGATGACCTTTAGGACTCTTTCAACCAAAATGATTCTGAGCTTCTGTAATTTAATAAAGCTTGAACTATACCAAATCCTGTCACTTAAAGACTAATTCACTCCAACAGACAACTGCCCCTACCTCTGGTAACAAGACTGAGGAGAAGGCAGAGATCTCTGCTCAAATGACAAGATTAAAAGCATCACATTTTTTGTTGTTTGCCTGCTGTGGGCTATGTATCTCCAAAACTTGCAGAAAGCCCCATATAAGTAAATGAAAATAGAGAGGACAATTTCAAATTATAAATATATATTCTATATTAATATAAAGATATAATAACTAAGTTAAATCAGTTAGCAAAGAGAGATGCCATAATATGCTTGAACAGCCCTAAAGTAAGCAAAATCTCTGGCTGGCCTGAAGCTGATATTTTTTAAGTGTTACTCAAGAAAAAAAATAACATACTTGAATCAACTATAAAAGTTTTCCTACAAATTGTCTCAAGACAGCTGTATCTTATATGCTGGAAAAGTAAACATGACTAATAGCACACTATACAGCTGTGTTGACACAAATAGAAAGAGACTGCCATGTGCCTCCCCTAACCCAACACAGTAATACACAGCATCAAAGCTTTACAAATCAGGAACAGCCTTTTCATGTTTAATGTTTTCACCTGCAGAAGCCACAGCACTTCACAGAAACAATTAAAACAGGAGTATAATTTTCAATATACATATATATATACACCCTCCACTGACCACACATTTCAAAAGCAACTATGTTTCCTGGCTATTTTGTCCAGGTTGTGAGGAAAACCCCAAACAAACCACAAATCACCAACCAAAAACAAACCACCAACTTTGTTAAATACTGTGTCATCTAAACTTCTAGGCATCCATTCTTCTTGTATGCACATATTTTTGAAGCATCTAGTCATACAGAGTGAGTCACAAGTCAGGAAACACAAAATCTAATTTTTTGTTCTTAAAGGGTTAGCTGCAGCAGTATCGCTTGGACTTCCACTAATCATTTGTTTTCATTAGATGACTTTGTTGCAGCCAGGATTATCCACACAGCATAAAACATCCCACCTTACCTGTAAGGATATTTCATTAGTCCAGACACTGACTATACTAATATCCACCCATAATCTCAACCATGTTAAAAAAACATACTAGGTGAGGAGGGAGGTAGAAAGAATGCACAGATGACGGAACACAAACAAGCTCAACTTATAATTGCATATCAGTAACGTCTTACACAAATGTAAGACATTTAATACATGTTATTCATTTTACATTAAGTTTATGTAAAGGAGGACAACTTTCTTATTTTTTAAAGTTGGCATTTGGTTAAGGTGAAATTCAGCCTAAACCAAGTAATTTTATTGCAGCAAGTTTTATTTAAGCAGGTAGACATCAATATTAAGTAGCAGTATGTTTTCAGAGCCCTCCAAACCAACAGAAGGAAAATTACTTTTCCTCAGATTAGGTTCTCCAGAAAGCACAATGGAGATACTCAGTTACATCTCTTGATTCCCAGCCACATAAAACACTTTAATAGTACAGGGAAACTTGATAACTTTAGAAGTGAAAAGCATGAAAAAAAAAGTAATCTGCTTCAAATAACCATTCATATTCACATACAGCAGTTTCCCACCTCCAGCCTCTTAACTATTAAAAATCGCATGTAATATTCTAAACTATATGAAGAGTTAACTTTATGTATATGAAGTCTTCAAGAAATGATAAAGCGAACTACTAATCTAATTAAGAGGTGCTGAACTTTGATCAAATTAATAGAAAAGAATGCAAACTTCTCTTAAGTACCCTCTGATGTTTTGTTAAACATCTGTTTTTCCTACTTCACTTCCTGTTCTCTTTCTGTCCCTCCCCCACCAGACAGGAAATTGTCTTGACAACAAATGAATCAGCTAGAAGTGGAGCTAAGCAGCCATCAGCTGATTCTTCATTGTTTACAGTCACAGACACTTCAAAAAGCCTTGCTACTGCTCTACTGCTAAGTGACTGTAGTTATTCTAACTTAATTTTGTTAACATACACATTTAAACACCACAGAACAAGCCATCTGAAGAACTAAATAATGATTTTAATCTTGAGACAGAAAAAAAATAAAGTGAAACCAAGAAAAACTTTGAGCAAAGTAACTAAAATCATACCACCACATTGTAATTGTCAAGTCATGGGGTCTACCAACTTTTTATTTCTAGGTTAGTCTTTAAAAAAAAAAAAAGGCTCTGTATACTATTCCAAACAGCAATACAAATGTATTTGCTCTTTAGAAGCCATCTGGAAAATAAACAGTACTGTTCATAGTCTACAGCAACCTCTATATTCTTGTAATGTTCTATTACAATACTAACTCCACTTTACTGTATTTAATTTCTAAACCTCTCTTCCCTGAAGACAACCTGGTTCCCATAAACAGACACTGTGAAAACTACTTCAAACTTCAATTTAGCATTTGACACAAGAAGTTTCTACAGAAACTAACCTATTTTAGGAGTGTTACAGACATTTTATTTTATCAGTTAAAGTATGTTTAACAATGTTTAAACATTCACTACACCAAATATTAACCTCAATGCTTTTGGACTTCCTATCTCATATTCTAAAGAATAAAAAAGTTCAGATTAGTATGACGTTTGAGATAGCATGCAAGCTGCTTAAAGTAAACAAAGAACAACTATGGACAACCAGCTCCATAGCTAAAGATTACACCACTACAATTAGTCCAACTACACAGCTCTGAAAGAGTTCAAGTGCGCCTCTTACCACAATTGCATGCGGAGAATGCACTAAGGCCTTAAGTTCATTCAGGTCGTTCTCAGCCTGCAGAAATCAGCATAAAGAAAAACAAGAAAACAAACAAAAAAGTGTATAAGGAGTGTGAATTTTTATTTCTCTCACAGATACTATAAATTTAAACAGTGGTTAATACAGTCCTATAAGCCCTACGTTACCTTATCCCATTCTCCTTCCATGACATGATTGCGGAATTTGGTAGCAGAAGGATGTTCTAAACGACATCCTGACTCTTGCATGAGAAGATCAACAGTCTGGCTGCAGGAGAGATACAGTGTAAAAAAACCCGACCAGTTTTACCCTCACAAATACACCGCCTGCTATGATAACAGTTAACCATATTTAAAAGTAACTTTAATAAAGCAAGAATACTATGACCAGATTCAGATGCCTTTCCAAATACTACCTCAGTTGACCGAGACATGTAAACAGCTGTCTATCTAAACCAAGCTATCAAAGAGCTTGAATGCTTTGCTGAAGTATCATAAAGTATGTGACTTACCAGCCACCACAAACAGGCATCCCTGCACAGAAGATAAACTTCATGAAGGAAGATACAGACTAGAAAGCTGTTAGCTATTGGCTACTGCCCCTTGCCCTCTCCTCCCCCCCCTCCACGTCCCTTCACCCCCCTAAGAACAGAGAGCTACTACATCTGCCAGAGGCCTAACTTTTTCATCAAGCATTAAACAACTGGCTCCTTAAAATAAAATAAACAAACTCATGAACCTGTAGCCCTTCCCCTTTTACACTAAAAATAGCTTATTTACTGTGGTGTCGTCTATGAACGGTCACGAGTTGTCTGCTTGCAGCAAACTTGCTTCTTGTGTCAGAGGCAAATTATTTATGTGTTAAATTCTTCATAATTGATCCATTCCACAGTGTTTTGAAGACTTCTTTTGTAGTAGCTATGTGAAGACTTCACAAGACTTACCCAGCCTCCTTCCAATATTATTATGTGTTGACTTTAGGTTTACCCACAAAGTGAGTGTTGTGATTAAGCTTTCAAACCCCCCTTACTCCACTGGAAAATTAATTTGCCCCATACTGACTTTCAGAAAGAGTGAACATACTCACTTCTAGTCTACAGGGCAAATTATTGGCAAAAATGTACGCCCAGCACAAATCTGCCGAGGTCTCCACCATTTACAGTGTCGGAGTGAAACCAAACAGCCTGTTTTAAGTGGCAGTTTAGTTCGTGCTCGCTTCGTCAGAGCTGGCAAGCCAAATCCTGGAGCTCATCTGCAAAAAACTACCTCCCCCTTTCCCCCCCGCCCAGCTGCGGGCTCCATTATGTTTATCAGATAACTTCTCCCCCACTAACACATATGTATTGATCGGTGTGCAACTTGACTTCCATATTGCCACCCATGGCAAAGGAAACTCCTGGTCTGTCCCTTCACATACAAGGGGCTGACCTGGCCACGAGCTCGGAAAACACATCCCCGGCTCCATTTTTTCAGCGAGCGGGCCTGCCCTACCGTCCTGCATGTCCTCGCTGGGTACTACCAGGCTGCGACAGTGCAGTTTTCAACACCAGCCCACATCCTCCAGGGAATCCCTTCCTCGCTTCGGGCTGCCCATCTTCCGCTGGAACCACCGGCATCCCGCGAGCTCGCCGCCTCCCCCACCCCCCTTCCCTCCCCGAGGGCTAACAGGAGGATGAAGGATGCGTGCTGAGCCCCCTCAGCCCTACAGAGACCCCTCGGTTAGAGGTTCTTAGACATTCACCCCCACCTCCCTCGACTGCCCACCGCGGCCTCTCCGGCTCTGTGGCCACGGCCACTTACTTGAGGCCCAGCCCGTGTAGGTGCTGCCCGATCAGCCGGATCACGTCCTCGTCGGACTGCGAGAGCCTCTTCTTCTTCTTCAGGGCGCTGCCGCCGCCGCCGCTGCTTCCCCCCAGCTCCGCGGCGGCCGGGCCGGGGCCCCCCGCAGCGGACACCCCGTTGTTAACGCTGAGGCCACCGGGGCTGCCACCACCGCTGTTGGCCGAAGGCAGCAGCCCG
>VZRI01008218.1:364226-422564 GCA_013397515.1 Upupa epops
GGAGGGGCTAGGGGGTGGCGGTGGGGCAGGGCCTTGGGGCGCCAGTTGACCGCCAGCTGGGTCTTGTAGATGGCTGCTCTCACCCTTGCAACTGCTGGAGTAAGGCCCCACTGGAGCCTGTGCCCGGTGGTCCTGTTTTTAGGAGTTCAGGTGTGGGACCTCAATGGAGGGAGGTGTGAAGGTGTGTGCAGGATGTGTAGCCAGTGCCCACTGCCCTAGCGGTTTCTGTAATATGATAAAAGTAACCAGGCAAAGGACAGTTTTAGTGATTTTCTTAAGTAATTTGTTGTAGTTTTCAAAAAAGATAAACATTAGATGAAGTCACATCTAGGTTTTGCCCAGGTTGATTCTGAACTGGAAGGGTTCTTATCCGCTGCTGGTCTGGCCTTTCATAATCACTGTGTGCATTGGAATAGAATGGGTAGGGGAAATGGCTTCCAGGACTGTTGAGAGTTACAGTTGGACTTGATGATGTTAAAGGTCTTTGCTAACCCAGAGGATCCATGCTGTGTGGTTCTTTGAGTTGAGACACGTTTATCAGGATGGGCTGTCAGAAGACACCAAGTCCTAGTATCTGTCTCAGGATGCCTCCCTTCAAGGGTCATCAGGAATTGCAAGGAGGTGATTGAATTACCATCCCTGGACATGTGTTAAAATCATGTAGATTTGGTGCTCAATTATATGATTTTTGTGGTGGGCTTAGTAAAATTATGTTAATGGTTGGCCTAGATGATCATGAAGATCTTTTCCAACCTAAATGATTCTATTGTTTCTGTGTGACTAGTGGGAAATGCAAATCCTCAGCCAAGTCTCTGTTCAAAAGTCACAAGATGAGTGAAATCTTGGTCTTTAAAAACAGTGTCTTGAAAAATGTTGTATGTTACTTGGTTTTAGAGCCTAGCATTTTCCTCTCTGGTATTCTCAAGCATTTTTCCAAAACCCAAAGTGGAATAGCAAAACATTTTTTCTTTAAAAAGCTGAGGTTAACATCTAGTCATCTTCCTCTTCCAAAGCTGAGGTTTTAGGAGCACTGAATGTTTACAGGTTCATGTTAAAATGTGTCATTTGGACAATAGTGCTTTCTTTCAAATGAAGCTTGAAATAAGTATGACTGAGGCAAACCACGGACCAGTGGAGAAGGCCATGAAGAGACAAAATTGTTGAAAGGAGTGGAGCTAGACGAGAAGAAACCACATGGAGGTCTGGCCATGTGAAGTGGATACTGTACCTTGGTGTTATGGTTTGTCTGTTTAGAGGCCTCAGGAGGTGTTTGACTGACAATGGCCAAAACACTCTTATATGAGAGAAGTGTTGGAAAGAGCTTTGTCACTGAGTGCTGTCTAGGTGTGGCTGTAGGGCTAAATTCAACATTTTAACTGACAAGTGTGTTGATTTTGTGTTCCTTTGCTCACCTGCCATTGCTGGAGAACACAATGCTCATGTTTTAGCCACTTCACCGCTACCATATCTCCTCTTACCTCCATCACTTTTGTTTTCAGCATTCTTGGGTTCTTCAGTTCTCCCCCTCCCCAGGTGCCATCACATCAGTAATTGAAATACTTGAACAGTAGAGATCAGACACCAGAAGGGGATCATGAGAGATGGGTCTGTGGCTATCACACCTTCATTGCTCTGCTTCAGCCAGAAAAAAATCAGAAAAGGGACAGGAGCACCATGTTTTGGCAGCTGTTAATCAGCTGAGCCCTGATTTGGATTCTAATTCTATTCCACAACTGAGAGAGCAGATTTAATGACAATCCAAATCAATGTGCAGCTTTTTGAGAAGTTAGACCAATCAGCTGGTAAATAAGTACATCACACTTGTGACAGAGGACATCATTATCTTAACAGAAGTATACATTCCGCATATTCAGATAGGCAAAGTTTCCCCAAAGTAGAAAATAAATGCAACAGCTCAGCAATAAAGATGACAAAGGTACACAGAAGATGAATTTTAAAGGCAAATTTTGACAACCTTAAATATGTTTGGTTTAGTATCAACTATATTACTGAAGTAGAGAGGCAATGCTTAACTGCAGAATGTGGACAGTTCTGACTGCTTTCATTCAAACAACTTCCTCTTCTATAGAGCTGTATCTTCGACAGAAAACTGTTGCTGAAACACTCAGAGTTATTAGGAAAGTTTAGAAGAGTGAAGAGACCAATCACTCCATATCAAAAACAACCAGTGATATGTCTAAGGATAGAGTATGTTAAACAAGTAGTGTCTTTATGTATAAGAAAACTGTCTTGGGACAACTAATACAAAATGCAAGTGCTTGAAAAGCAACAAACACTTCCCGTTTCTAGGTCTGGGAAGTTAAAACAAGTATTCTTAAATTTAGCATTTGTGGGCTCACTAGAACTAATGAGACCTTAGCTTTTTTCTTTTTTTTTTGCATTTTACCTCAAAGGAGGATGGGGCAGGAAGTCCACATCTGAATAATAGGAAGGAACTTTCGTTAAGGGTTTTTTTATTATAACCATGTGAGGTTCCTTCAGCAGAGTTCAAATATGACAAAATATTAGATGGATTAGCAGTCAAAGCTGCATGACAAAGGTAATACGTGATTTGATTCCCTTCTATCAGGTGTGTGTGTATATGCTATTCCTTTTGCACCATATATAAGGATACTGGAAACAAAACAGCTAACAACAAGGAACATAGAAAGAAAGAACAGCTTAGACCAATGACATTTTCTGCAGTACCAACTAAATAAACACTTGAACAGACACCTACATATGCTTGCAATTTTCATAAGATGCAATATGGATGAAAACCAACCACTTTCCTTAAATAGTATTTCTAGAAAGCATTCAACAGACAGAGGATTCATAAACAAATTATGCTGGACTGTGATTCCATCATTTTGTGCAGAAGATTGTGTTTTAGTAGAGGAGTGGAATTTGGAAAGCTGAAGCTTGACTGAAGTTATAACTCGAAGAAACCATGAAGAGCAACAAAAAAGGCTTCTACAAGTGTATCAGCAGCAAAAGGAAGAAAAGGGAGAATGTGGGTCTGCTGCAGAATTGGGTGACTGATCTGGTGATAAAGATCAAAGAAAAGCTTGAGATACTCAAGGCCCCCTTCACCTTGGCTTTTACTGGAAAAATCACTTTCCTTATCTCCCAAGCTTCTGTGACTGGTAGCAAGAGTTCAGGGGTGGGGGAGACTATGCATAGGATCAACCTAAAGTCCAGTGAATCAGACTGGTCATATGCAAGTCCACTGGACCAGATGGCATGCATTTGTGTGTTGAGGGAGCTGGCCCCTATTACTGTGTGCTCCCTTCCTGTGACATTTGAAAGACTGTGACATTTGGAAGACTGACGATGACTAACAAAAGGCAAATCTCTAAGTTCAGGTATGTCTTACCCAATGTCACTGAGTTTGGGCTTAGTGAGCAAGAGGAAAGCAGCATATGCTATTTAAGCTTGACTTCATTAAGACTTCCCATATATATATAAGGTCTTCCTCAGTAATCCAATAACTGCTGACATGTGGATGGGGTGAGAAGGCTATGTATGTGAAAAACTGGCTCTATGACTGGGTTTGAATAGTAGCACCTCATTGGTTTGAAGTCTGATTAATACCCAGTTAGGAGGGATCAGGGATCGATACTGGAGCAAGTCTGGTTTGATACGTCAGGAGGTGGGACAGAATGCACCCTCAGCAAGTTTTCAGCTGATCTCAGTGACAGACTGTGGACATTAGTTGACTTAGCAGAGGCCACAGCAGCCTTTCAGAGCAGCCTTTGAAAACTGTAAGTCTGGGCCAGTGAGAACCTCATGATGGTCAACATAGACAAGTGCAAAGTCCTGAACGTGGGACAGACTATCCTGAAAGCCAGCTGGCTTGGGAGTAGCCCAGCAGAAAAGAATTTTATCATGGGAGTTCATCACCTACAGAGCTGAATTTTCAATATACCCAGCAGGTACATGCTCTCTGTGCAGCACTGGTGAGGTCACATTGGATATGGACTGTCCACTTGTGGCTTCTCCAGCAACAACTAGTTCAGTGGAAGCTGCTAAGGTGGTCGGGGCTGAAGCATGTAGTGGCTACATAAGAATCTAATAACAGTGTTCACATTCCCGGAGGAAACTGGTAGAGAAGATGGCACAAGACTTACCTCTGAGATCTGCACCAAGATGACAAAAGTGAGAAGTTGCACTTAGAGAAAATTCAACTATGTGTAAGA
Source organism: Upupa epops (assembly GCA_013397515.1). Classification (NCBI taxonomy): domain Eukaryota; kingdom Metazoa; phylum Chordata; class Aves; order Bucerotiformes; family Upupidae; genus Upupa; species Upupa epops. The sequence continues at coordinate 368,426 of VZRI01008218.1, forward strand.
AAACAGAAGTTCAAAGTAAGCATGGTCAAGTACTGGAACGTGTTCCTGGAGTGGCTGTGGACTTCACAACTGTGGAGGTATGACTGGACTGGACTGGACAACGGTTTGAGCAATTAGTCTACTTTTGAAGATAGCCCTATTTGGAGAAAGAGGGTGCAACAGTGACACGTAAAGGATCTCATCCAACTTTAATTTTGTTGTGATTTTAAATACTCTTTTAGAACATGGGGAGAATGTATTGTATTACAGGGGGATGGTATTGGTGATGTAACTGTCATGTTGCAAGCAGTGCGGCTACTGTGTCCCAAAGCTTCCTTAGGGACATCATGTTGTCTTGTAGATGAGCTCATGTGGCAAGGGTAAGGGCATTAGTGCTTTTGTTGTAAGCTAGTTAAATATTAGGTAATCACACTGTGTCTTCTGTCCACCAAATTCACATACATACACTGATGTTGACCTCTGCACTCTGGGGCAATCACAGCATGGCATGGTAACCAAAACAAATACCAGATATTGCTGAGGATGCCATGTGGTACAGAATGTCCCGACCAATACAGGGTGTATTAGAGATACAGGCCTCCAACTAGACTCTGTCCCATTAACCACCACTCTCTGGCTTCTGTCCTGCAGCCAATTCACAATCCCCCTCACTACCCAATCATCCTGTCCACACTGCCTCAGTTTGGCTGCAAGGATACTATGTGAGACTCTGTCAAATGCCTTACTGAAGTCAAGATAGGCCACATCCACTGCTCTGCCATCATCTATCCACCTTTTATGCCCTCATAAAAGGCTATCAGGTTGGTCAAGCATGACTTCCCTTTGGTGAAGACATGCTAACTGTCCCTAATAACCCTCTTATCCCTGATGTGCCAGGACAGATTGTTCCATCACCTTTCCTGGGATAGAGGTGAGGCTGACTTGTCTATAGTTACCTTCTATAGGGACCCTTCTAGGGTCCTCCTTCTTACCCTTTTTGAAGACTGGAGTCTTTTGACATTTGCTAACCTCCAGTCTCTAGGCACCTCTCCTGATCCCCATGACTTAGAAAAGATAATGGAGAGTGGCTCAGCAATGACTTCCACCATCTCCCTTAGCACTTGAGGGTGTATCCCATCAGGGTCCATGGATTTATGCACATTCAATTTGCTAAACACATCCCTAACCCAGTCCTTGTCAACCAAGGCAGGCTTCTCTTTTGCCTTGACTTCCTCTGGAGCCTCAACAGTCTGGGCTTTGATACCAGGACAGCTCCCAGAAGTATAGACAGAGGCAAAGAAAGTATTTGGTATGTCTGGTTTCTCTGTATCCTCTGTCTTCAGGGCACCCAGCTCATTCAGCAGGGGTCACTCATTGCCTCTCAGTTTAGTTTTACCTGCAATGTATTTGAAGAAGCCCTTTCTGTTACTCTTGATCTCTCTTGCAAGGTTGAATTCCAAGGAGGCCTTGGCTTTCCTAGTTGCATCCCCACATTCTCTCATCAAGTGGGCACCCCCTCCTTCCATGACGTATAGACTTTCTTCTTCCTCTTCAGTGTGCCCAGCAGCTCCCCATTTAACCACACAGGTCTTCTAGCTCCCTTCCTCAACTTCTTTCCTGTCGGGATGCACTTGTGTTGTGCTTCAAAGAAGTGGTCTTTGAATGGTGACCAACTATCTTGGGCTCCTTTACCTGCCAGTACCCTGTCCCATGGGATTTCCCTTAGTAATTGCTTGAAACAGCCGAAGTTGGCCCTCCTGAAGTCCAGGGTTGTGGAGTTTCCTTCTCTGGAGAGGTTCAAGACCTGCCTGGATCTGTTCCTGTGCGACTTGGTCTAGATGATTCTGCTGTGGCAGGGGGATTGGACTTGTTGATCTTTCGAGGTCCTTTCCGATCCCTAATGATTCTATGATTATTATATGGTCAATACAATTTCTCCTACGGCCTTCTCCATATTTCTGTTGCCATGCGTGTCTTTTCTGGATGTCAGGATGCTCTTACATATTGGGAGAAGTCAGAAATGTCTGTATGTGCAGATGTATGCACAGCAAGACAACATTGCATATGCTGTCAATTTGATATATCAGACTTGCTTTGCATGCATGATTTATCTGTCTGGGACTATCTTAGACAACAACCTGCAGATCTGACTCTGTATACTGTGGTATATCCATAATTTTCAGATGTGTTAGAAAGTTATAAGTTGCCAGGATTTGGAAAGGTGGTAGTAGGCCATCATGTCAGTGCTTCAAAAAGGTATTTCCACACTTGCAGTGGATAAAGTAACAGTACACTTTGACATTTTTTTCTTTTCCATATCTTCATATGCATTCACTGTAATGCTTACTAAATCCCTTTCTGACCACTGTGTGCAGCAGGATCTGCCAGGTATTCCATAGAAAAGCCTAGCATTGGTTTTGTTGTACAGGCTTTCCAAGTCTGTTGTTTTAAGTGTCTCCTTTAGGCTGTGCTCCTTAATATTAATGTTTCAATCTCATGTCCAGCTCTCAGGTGGGTATCAGTGTTCATGTGCAAGATTAGATTTATCCTCCTATTGTTGCAGTTATTTTACTTTTCCTACTGGAGAGCTGCTCCCCTGCCATTTACTTCTTGCTGTTTCTCAAGGCAATTGTTATTTCAGGCTTGTCAATTGTGTCTGCCAACTCCCACGTAGCTACTAGAGCCTAACCCTCAGTGGGGTAACTTTCTATCGCCTATCCATTGAAATAAGACCTGCCTCTCCCAGAATGACATGTACGCTAGTCCTTTCTGTTTTTTTTCTGTTTTCTCTAGAGGGTTGTATTGCAACGAGCTCTTACACCTGGAACTAAAGATTCAAGACCAGGCATGTAGACTGTAGTATCTCATATGCACTGTGGAATGGGCAGAGAGTGGAAATTATTATGTAATCATCACCAGATTACATCTGAATGTTAAGCTTGTGAATAGTTCCTTGGAGCCCTGGGATTACTTAGTAATTTTTTTTCACTTCTAAATAGGGAATATATAGTTTTCCCAAGCCCATGATTTAAAAAGTGACCGAACTGCCAAACTCTCTTGCTATGGACAAGAGATTAAAGGTTAATGTAACAAGAATGTTATTCCACTATTATTTAAGTGACCCTTATTTTAAGGGAAATCACTAGTTTTTGTTGCAACTTTATCTTTGTTTAAAATACAATTTTCTTGCAAGCTTCTTCATCCTTGTTAATGCATAGTATTTACATCAGAAATAAACAGCCATGAAGTTAAAGAAAACATGTGGCTCTGTATATTTACACACTAAAAAGTCTTCAGTGCTTCATGTAATTTGTAGCCATTTTCTACTAGCCATTTTCAGCTCTGGCACTTGCTTTCATACATAAGACCTCCTAATAGCTGCTGTAATAAAGAACACAAGACACCACCAATAACCCAACATAAAAATACTTCTGCATGATTGAAAGAGTGTTGTTCCAGAACCATATTGGCCTGAGATGCAAGATGGGAAAGCAAGGCACAACAGTATTGCACAATATTGAAGGCTCAGGCTCTCTCAGGACACTCATGCAAGACCCATGTTCTGATGACCTTTAAATGTTACGTTATGAACTCCAGAAGACTTTATTCAGATTCTTTTCCTAATACTCCTAGTATCTTGTAGGGTTGTGGGTTTTTTTTTGGTTTTGACTAGTATATTTGTGCCTTTGATGCTAAACCAAGCTGATTTATCAAAGACAAAATGTGATGTTCCCCAATTTTAAAAAAAGAATTGGTTTTTTGAAGATGGTACAATCTATAGAATGTGGGCTGAGACAGATTTTACAAACACTTGTCTGGGGTCACTAGGATACCTTACTTGAATATTTCTCTCACAAATAATATAGTTATTNTAGAAGCCTTTCTTGTTCTGTTTTACCTCCCTTGCCAGCTTCAGTTCCAAGAGGGCCTTGGCCTCCCTTGTTGCTTTCCTACAAGCCCTGACTACTTCCCTGTAGTTCTCCCAAGAGACCAATCCCTGCTTCCATGAATTGTAAGATTCCCTCTTGCCTGAGATGACCTTCAGGAGCTCCTTATTCAACCATGCAGGTCTCCTAGCACGTCTACCTGATTTTTTATTCAGGCGAATGCATGAGGACTAAACCTTTATGTTTTTGTGACTTCTCTCTTAAAGAAGAGTGCCAAGAGTGTTTCTGAAGCATGGTGTGGTAGCTAGGCTTTACTAATACTCATTTGGCTGCATTACTCATTGCCAGTTTGCCTAATTGGAAGGATACTCTATATATTGTCATTGCTAATTTTATCCATCAGCACAAGATGATACAATATACTCAACTACATCTATGAGTCATTTAATTAATTCCTAATTTTCTAGAAAAGCTAGCATCTTCTTTGTAAACATCTCCCATTTAATAGCACTTCTTCTGAACATGAGATCTGAGAGAGGAGTGTGTCCTGATGGATAGAGCTGGGAGGCATCGTGGGAAGTAGTTCCAGCTGGAAGGAGGAAAAGTGTTCTGTAAAATTAGGATCAAAGGCTTGATGTTCTAAATATTTCAGTCCATGTGTAGACATACTTACGTGGGTAGTACTCTGCAACATTTTCACCATTGGAACCTGCTATTATGAATTATGACAAATTTGTCACTTTGTGGTATCTAACTATATCATACACTGTGGCCACTTCTCAGCACATTCTGAAATGAGCTCAGTTTTTTTTTCTCATAAAAACACAAGCTTCTGTCCCTGAAGCTAAAAGAATACCCACATGTTAGAAGTCTACTGCCAAAGGCATGTATTGCCAAAGACACAGCTGAACAGAACAAATTCCATTTTGCTAGGAGCATTGACACAAATGCAAAGTATGTAGCTTGATAAATCTGCTTTGCTGTTATGAAAACAAGGGTATTACCCAGCAAACCTTGACAGAACTTTGTTTTTTAAAAAATATAGTTCATAATATTCATCTAGCCTGGCTTTTTATGTCTCTAAGTTAAGGATTTAGTTGGAGCTATTTTTCCAGGCTTAGGAAAAGCCCCCTGGAGGGATGGAGGTGCCTACAGAGGTGATTTATCCCAGATACTTAGGATGGGATAAATAACTTTCTAGTGTCTTTCTCCATTGACATTAGGGGAAGCCTAGCCCAGCTACCTTTGAGTACTTCAATAACTTGTAGGGCAATTAAGTTAAAAGTGGTAAACTTTGTCCTAAGCTCTACATTGCACTGGCAGATTTGGAAATGCAAAGTGTCGTCATGATTGAAAGGTGCCAATGTGCCACTGATAGTCACAGTATGACAGTTGAACACCTATTCCTATGTAAGAATGAGGCCAACGTGTGGCTCATGAATTGCATGCAGCTCAGAAGCCATACTGTCACACCACTTATTTTTGATCTTTCACCTGTCTTCAAGGTCGTAATGGTTCCTAATACTCAACTGCGGGAGAGTAGTAGCTAGGAAGGAATGCTGAGGACAACATGACAACATGCATGAAAACATGACAGCATGCTTCCTGAAGAAGCAGCAGATCTCTAAGGACAACCTCACTGAAGATCCCATGCTGAGCTTCAGGGATGTCTGAGGGCCTACTCTTACTTACCTTGAAGCTGCTCCCAGAGCTCGCCATCCTTTAGGATATGTGTCTTGTGACTCTTGTGCATAGTTACAGTCATATGCAGTTCATTAGACAGTAAAGGATGGTCACTGGTACTTCAATAGTTTTGTTGTTTAAAAATATGCTTATGATTACACTTGTAATAGAAATACTATTATACTTGCACAGGAACAACAAACAAGATGAAAGCTTAATAAACTTTACTGATTAAATACAGTGAACATTATGAATATACAAAACTGTCAGCAATTTCTCATTATTCCCACAATCTATTTTCCTTGGTTAGAACAAGAAAAAATTACAGGTTTTTGGTATACTATCTTGGAAATAAAACTTTCATAATAAAACCCTAAAATATGCCCTTTTGTTCACTACAACCATTAATTTTTCATATTAATTTTGAAATTCATATGGGCACTTACCCTGTAACAGATATTAGCAACACTTCTTTGGCAATATTTTGATAGCACTATTTCAATATGGAGAAATCAGAGCATTTTCAGGGGCAAGACAACACAAAGCAGTGCTAGATAGGAAAATTTTGCTGCATGGATAAACATAATCAAAGTAAGATGTAGAAATTATGTCTTCAGTGGTATTCAACCTCTGCTGATTTATGCTTTTCTCTTCTTGATCAGTGGGCCTGTATCAGTCTTCTCATTTCTAAAGGTGTTTCAATCAAAGGTTGTCAAGTACAACTATCCATTTTATTTGTCACTACCTTGTATTTCTGTTGGTACAGATCAGGCTGAAAATTTTTCTTTTTTCAGAGGTTTTCATAGGCAGGAAAGAGTATTGTATTATTATTTGGAGTGACGCTGACATGCAAATAAATGACACTGAAACTTGGAAGAGTATTAATTAGAAATTATTATAACCTGACTGACCTGACTTGGCATTATGGTATCTCGCCAAACTGGCTTTTTATTCTTACGCATGTCTGATTTTTGTTTGTGGCAGGAAGCTAATGACTTCATGGAATTGTTTGTATTAATCCTGCTGTCCTTATACTGCAGAAGTTTTATGTGAGGAGGGATAAGTAATGCCAGAATGAGGTTCATTGGGTATGACCTGTGGTGATTACCTCAAATAAATTTTTGAAATAGATTTCTATTTTAGAAAGTGCCAATAGATAGTATTTATTTACCTAAATGATATTTACATTGGTTTAAGGCTGACTTATGCCTATGTAATTCTACTGGCTTCAGTGCCATTTTTTTGTAGTTCTTTTTGATGTGAGGTCACAGTGTGGTCCATTGAAACAAATTAGCATTGACTGAATGATGTAATTAATCAGCAACAACCTAAAAGCCAACCTGTTGTGACTACTGGTTATAATGCCATCCTTGTAGCTCTGTAGAAGAAAAGCAATTGAAACAGCTGTGAACTAGAAGGATTGCTATGTCTAGCTGGACCAGAATCTCACTTAAGAGGACCCTCAGTCAAAAGAGAAGCAGATCTTATCTTTACATCCATGTGTTCTATATAGGACCTTGCTTCTTAATGTCTGTGAAGTGACATGGGTCTAACATTTGGCTTGCTCCTCATTCCAGTTCCTGCAAGGACAGCAGACTGTGGGCTGGAGCTATAGAATTTGCAGGTCTCTGGCCTTGGCCTGCCTGCCCAGCTGCTTGCCCTGCTAATTAGCCGCAGTGGAACGCCTGATGACACACCCACACGGCATCTTGTTTTTCGGTTTGTTGGTAGGAGCACTGCGCTGAGCTGTGCAGTCATATCCTTCCTTTAACTATAGGTTTATATGAGTAGTAAGTCAGGTAGCTAAACCAAAGGTATTTAGAGTATGTCACGCAGCTGATGCAAACCCCAGACACTGTGGGGCCAAGCTCTGTGGCCAGTACTACATTCAGCAACTGCCAGCATGGCTTGATGTGTGGGGCTGTGAGCAGTACAAAAGCTTTCTCAGTATTATATATCCTACTGTGCTTTTTGCACCTTCTTTTTCTCGTGGTATCTGGTAATGTTTCAAGAAGTGTTCCTGGAGGTTATTTTTTTTGTTTCCTTAGAAAGGTATGTGGTAGTAGCCACAATCCAACATCAATTTCATTGCACAGCTATGTACACAAGCATGATATTTTTAATATCCATTTACTAGTAACCCTTATAGGCCCAGGCAAAGTGAATCCTATTTTCCTAGGTATTTAGTACAAGCGTAAGAGTAATGTCCATGCCCCAGTAAGCTTACAGTTTAAAAACAGGAGACAAAATGGGATGGTAACATAAACAGAACAGTTGGAATAGAGAGGATTCCATTGTAGGTTTTTTTCTTAATGTCTTTCAAACTATTGGAAAGGAAGTTATTACTGAAAAGTGGTGTGAAAGGGAAAGGGAAGACAAAAAAGTGGCACAGTCATGTGAAGGGAAAGAACAGGAAGAATCAATTTGAATCCAAGAAGCTTTTGGTAACTGAATTCATAGAAATAGTGCAATAGCAATGGGAGAAAAAATCCATGGTCAGATCACATGAGGAGTCAGTCTGAAACTTCCAAATAGGTTGCTGGTGCTTGCTGGCAGCTTTTATTTTCAGTTGGAAGAATAGAGACTCTTTTCTCCACAAACCAGAATTAATCTCTAATGCTTTTCTCCTCCAACTCAAGTGTCTTGTGTGAAGGGAGCAGCTTTCAGACAAGAACCTTGGACCAAGTCCTGTTTGGGTACAGTGTAAGATTTCCAGCTGTATTTTAAAGCACCATTCACCTCCCGTGTCTGAACTGTTAATTTGCAGTGGGGTCACTCCCAACTTACATTACTGCTAGGACATTAATGGTCTAAAGAACTGCACCTGCTATGTTAATGAAAGTGTGCATAATAGCTCCAGTAATTTAGAAAATTATGTATTGTGTTGGGGTGAGAAGGAGGAGGAGAGAAGTATATAAGGGGTGAGCACTTGGTCAAAATAAATATAGATTACAGATCACTTGCTGTATTATTGCCACAGTGTTATCGGTGCTGCTAGTGTAATGCTTTCAGTATTGTACTGGCTGTATTCAGCTTCACAGTTGAATGTGTTGAAGAATAGGAGGAATTTTTGAGTAAGGAGAAAGAGAATTGGAATAATGTTAAGAAAAAAATCCTTCCTATTATTTACTGGTAGTGTTTTAGGATTGTGTGGTTTGTTTAAGACCAAACTCTAGCAAAAGATAAGCCATTACAAATCTTTGAATCTTAAAATAAAAGGAAAGCAGGACAAGAAGGGAGTCTGAGCAATCTGGTTTTGCTCATTGCAAAGGATCGTTGGACTACTTGATTTTTAAGGTCCCTTCCAAAGCAAAGCATTCCATGGCTCTGTTATTGCTTGTCCTGTCTGTGAACAAGTATACCAATATGATTCCTGATAAATGTTTGTCTAGCCTATGTTTGAAACCCTGCACAGCCTCCTCAAGCAATCTATTCAAATCCCTAAATGTGGCTACTGGTTAAAAGCCTTTTTCTAATTTTTGAACCTCCCACCTGCATTTACACCCATTACTTTTTATCATGCCATGCTGGGCATGAAGAACAGATATAGAGAGGAAGAAAATTTATCCATAATTCATGTATTCAATAATGCTTACATCTATCTCAGTGTGCCTGGACTTGGATAAAAATAGGTTAGAGGAAATAATAAGGAAAACCATTTCTGGATGAGACAGTCATTTTAGCCAAGCAGGTAGCAAGTAGCAAGTGTTTGAAATGGAGAAGCTGGAAAATTCTGGGCAGGGCAGGGTGATTTGCTAAAGGCAATCTGGGGCCCTAAACATAGAGCATTAGAGATGTGCCTTGTGTTACACATCTCTTATGACAGTGCCTGTTTGGCATTTCTGTCTCACCTGGCTCTGTCTCAGCCTGTATTGCTCACCTATCACCTGAATTGTGGCCAGGAATCATAGGTCCTTCTGTTGAGCCTGATTTTCAAGGCTTAGGTTAGTTTTATGATTCCATTTTTAGTTCTCTCCATTTCTGAGTCAGAGATGGGTAAGAAAAAGTGAGGAATGAGAAAACTGGTAGCAACTACAAGTTGTCCAGCTGGTGAGAATGGAGTTAGGCCCACACTCCTTCATTCAGCTCTCAAATGTCAAACTTGAGTATATGCCAGGGAGTACCTTCCTCATTCCTTCTTCATAACTTTTCGGTGCTGGCAAAGATCCCAAAAACTCTGTTGTCCAGAATGATCACAAACATGAATCCTTGACTGATCTCAGCACCTGCTACAGGCCAGTACCCATTAACATGTACTACAGAAGCTTCCCAAGCCTCCTGCGGACACTGTGGTGGCCCCAGGCACTTAGAAGCACCAGCCTGCTTGTCATGAGCTTTGACTGTACACTGTTTCCTCTCCCAAACATCCACAGCTGTGCCAGCCCTTCTTAATGGCATTTGTATATGGCATCTATACTGAAGCTGTCTGGTTACATGGTTTAAATGATGAGATATGGTAGCCTGTATAATTGCAAATAATTACTTGATGCTGCCTAAGCTTTGGATGCATGGAACAGCTCTCTACTACTCCAGGAGTAAGGTATATACATGGGTGGGTGGAGATACACTCTTCATCTCATGGGGTCCTTTGTGGTGTTAACACTGGCTTGTCCCTTTGGAGTTGACAACAAAGTCATGCAGTACTTTTTATGATTTAAAGCTATTTTCAGCAAACCTGAATAGACACTGATTATACATATTCTGAAGACAACAGACATACTTTTAAATGAAAAAAAACCATGAAAATTCAGGTTCTTCTGCTAGTTGTGTCATTTTGAGAGCTGGCATCTGAAGTGTAAGGCTATAATGTTATGTATACTGCGAAAATGTTTAGACTTTCCTTGAGTTAATGGATTTCTTAAAAAATGGACAGGAAATAATTTCTTCTCCTGTTGCATAATTTTTGAAAGCAAAAGTTTATGGAATATCATCCTCAAACACATGATGTCCAGAAGTGTGTCATTATACTCCATCAGTTAAAATACTTCACAGGAAGTATGACAGAATCTTACCTGTAGACTAAGTTTGAAGGGCAAATCTCCGTTTTGTTATTGTTTCTAAAAGGACATAGCTTGTATTAAGTCTGACTTCTATTTTTATTGAAGAAGCCTTTTCCTTGTCTTGAAATGGGGTGGCTATAGATATTATGGATGTAGGAATCAGTATTATCTCTGGGAATACAGTCTGTTTAAAAATGAACCTGAAAAAATCTTCCAAGTGTACAGTTTGCTGTTGTTAACTGTGACACCCAGTGGTGTCACAGAATGACTGCAGAGAAGCTAAAGACTGCTCAAAATACTGAGGTTTGCACAGTAAGTGTGCTTTTCAGAGTAGTATTCTTTTCTTCAGTAATGTGTAAAGAGAGTAAACATAAGCTATTTTAGGAGTTGTAAGCTTGTATCTCTTCAATTTATGTTTTGCCATGTATTTCTTTGTACAAAGCATTTTTATGTCCAGTGACGTTGAGGTTACAACTGATAAAACACAGTCGGTGACTGATAAAAAGTTACTTTTATGAAGTCTGAAATAGCTTTTACCTGTTGATGGCTAGAAGGTGGCTCAGAAGAGGTCTGGTAGATATAGGGACCTGGTTTCCCCTCCTTTGTTTGACACTGACACATTGTGTGGCTTAGAGTAAATTGTTTGTGTGATGGCTGGTAAGAGTTTCAGTAGTACATTCATAAAATTATAAGGCCTGATTAGCATTAGTCTAGGTAGCATTCACGTCCAACAATTTCTGCTATAGTCAAGAATGATTAAATTATATACTGTGTATAAAGTGTTATATTTGTATTCCAAAGCATAATATCACTTTATGAGCTGTGTTTTATTACAGAGCACCGTATGCAGGTTTAGTCCCATGTACCTAGTAAATGAGAGATGAAGGTCTATTGTTTATGGATCATTGACCATAAAATATTTACTCCTAGTGGAGTGTTTTACATGAAAGGAGGCCATAGAAATTAATAATAGCTAATTGCAGTGCACCAAATAGCACATGCCATTTGATATATTGTTATATCTGTTGTTATATCTATTTTGTGACAATGTCTCATAGAACTACCAAAGCTTTTTCTTACAGGTGAGAAGAGTAATGTGGCAAAATGAGCAATGTGAGAAGGGATCCACTTATAAACCTGGAGATTAGACAGAGCTGCAAAGTCAGTTATTGCCTAAGGATATCTTGGCTGCATTAGCTGTGGCTATACTGTGTGCCTCAGGAGTGCATTTCAGCTCCCTGAGTACGTGTGCCCTGCTTACATCAGAATTGGAATGACATCTGAATTCCCACTATTTATTAATCTCTGCCATGCAAAGAAACTATGGCCAGAAAGGGAGCAATGAGACATTCAGAGAAAAGCAAGACAGGCAGACAGAAGTCACAAGCTGAGAGGTCTTACTTATCAAGAACATCGATATTAATTTTTCACACTTACTTTAAAAATTATTAATTTCTATTTATTTAAAAAAACTGTTATGACCATAAATGTTTCATATTTAATACAATCACATGAAATCTTTATCATAGCCAAAATCCTTAAATGCTGAATTAAAGATAAAAATGATATGCTAAATGGGCGTATCATAAAAACCACAGATTTTCTATATGTCAATAACATTTAGTAGTCTGGCTTTCACAACCTGCTGTCCTGATCTTTACAAGGACACAGAAGAAAAGTTAGCTCTTACTCTCTAAAGCTTACAGTCTAAAGATACCACAGATAATAGATGGAAATAGATAGAAAAATGTAGCCAAAGAAAACTAAATAATGGTTCATAAAATGCATCATTTACTCTGTGGAGTAATAGGTTGTCATCCGGTGTTCTTAAATGCAGGATGAAGAATGTTTTTGTCTTTCATCTTCAGATAAGAACAGTTGATATGATGTTCTAAAATAAGAATATATACTGCTACTGAGTGATATATTAACATGAAAGGAAGTTGTAGATGTGGGTGTCAGTCTCTTCACATGAGTAACAAGTGACAGGACAAGAGGAAACAGCCTTAAGTTTCACCAGGGGAAGTTTAGGTTGCACATCAGGAAAAATTTCATTGAAAGCATCTTCAGTCCTTGGAACAGGCTGCCCATGGAGGGGGTTGAATTGCCATTCCTGGTTGTGTTTAAAAGTCATGTAGATCTGGAGCTTAGGGATGGAGTTTAATGGTGGCCTTGGGACACCTGGGTCAATGGTTGGACTTGATGATCTTGAAGGTTTCTTCCAATGTGAACAGTTCTAAGATTCTGCGTATACACTTGATACAAGACAGGTTCAGCCTTTGGAAGGAGACTATGAATTGATCTTTTGCTTTTTAAACTAAAACTGAAATATGAATATTTGCTCTTGCTTAGTGTCCCACCATTGTTTATATTCAAATTGCTTGAATTCTGTCTCTGGGTCATAGATGACTGCTCTTGGGTTTCTTATAATACACATAGCTAATTTCAATTCTCCCACTTGCTTTGTTTTTTTCTGTTGTTGCTTTTCAACTTTAAAATTTTTTATTTTAGTCCTCACAGGCTGGACAAATCATGGTAGAAACCAGTTTGTCTTCTGCTTTGTTTATAGCATTGCTTGCTAGGCAGCATAAACAAAGCCTCAGGCAATTTGCCATCTTATTCTAGACAGGATGTCTAACAAGTGTATTAAGTGCAAGATCTTCTGTTTACATTGTGAACTGAGTTGGGGGTGGGGAAGGGTGCCTAGTTCTGTATTTTTTTCCTAAAACATTTTTCTTATGAATTTTCCTATGAGGAAAAGGCTACAACTCATAATGTGCAAATCTGCAGTTCTAGTTAAAAGGTGATCTGGATATGTACTAGCTGGAAGTTCCAATACTTGAATAATAGGAAAAAGAGAAAGCTGAGAAGGGAAAACAGTCTGACATGTATGTTATTTACCTTCATTTATGTGTTGGCAAGAGCATGCTTGGGAGACCATGAACAGTGATGGTTTCATGATTTTATCTCTTGCTGGCACCCTGGGACATGGCATGCACTGGAAAAGATTCTCCTAGGCATTGTTATTAATTGCTATGATGTAGCATGCTAGTGGTTCAGTGTCTCTGATGTCTCACTGAAACCAAATGTTTCAGACACAAACATAAATATCATAAAACACACTTTCCCAATAAAGCCACACCTACTGATTAGTGGGTGCCTTGAGGTCTAGTGATAATAAGACCTTCTGACTTAAACCTCTATGCTCATCCTTCTCAACACCACCCTTCTGTGACAAACCAGCTCTTCCAATGGTCAAGTTCATTTTGGTTAAAAGGTTCATATGGTTAAAAATTAGCTCCCCACTCTGAAGCACTGAGGTCTGTCTCTTTGCATGTGATGACTCCTAGATACACACATTAAGTGATTAATTTCAGAGAATTCTCTTCTCAAAGAACTTAAGTCTGGGAAAAGAGCAAGAAGGCAGCTGCAGGAGCAGTGCCAGAACCTGGAAGCAGGGTGAGCTACAGTGTTCTGTCGGGAGATCAAAACAAGTGGATCCACCCTCATAATCTGTTTCTTGCACAACCTCTGACATGGCTGTGTGGATGTGTTTCACCCTGAAAAGAGGTGAAAAGAGGACAGACAGTTGAATTACACAACAGTCAGAGGAGACAGTAAAATTTTATACTCAGTCCCTGCTGCCAGTGCACTGAGCAAAATAACCAGCATAAAGGATCTAGTAAGCAAATTGATTTTCTATCAGAGTGCAACATTTAATAACTACCAGATCTAACTCCTGCCTTCTGGTGTTTTGAATGCTGAGGTATAAAAATAAAATATGTGAAACACAAAATAGGATTTCTGGACGGTGTGAGAGAGTAAGATTTTGTAAAAGATGTTTGTTTAAATACTTCCACAGCAGTTGTAACACAGGTCATACCAGCTCACTAGGTCACAGGAATTCAAGAGTTGAAAATGACTGCTTATCACTTATGTGTCAGTGTCAGAGAAGCAGGACAAATTAATTGATCTTGAAGTTGAAAAAACATTCTCAAACCCTAAAAAGGTTGAAAATTTTTACTAGTTCACCAGCCTTTCCAGGATAGTGGGTGACATGTAGTTTCAGTGTCGGTCCAAAAAGCCTTCTGACATGAGGAGAACATGAAATTATGAAGTGTTCTCTGTCTCACATCTGGAGTACAGCACAATACTATCTTAGTACCAGCATCTTCAGGACCACTGGTGCTGGTCTCAGTAACTGAACACGCCTCTTCCAGCAAGATAGGACTGTCCCTTCTCTGCGGAGATTTTATGGAGCTTTTAATCTTTAAGTGAGATAACCAAGAGAGAAAGTAACTGAGTGACCAGTTGATAGCTGTGACTACTGACCAAAGGCCCTTTCAAATGAGTGTCTTTGACAATAAACAGATAAAATTATACTTTGTTAATCTACTGCTGATTTATAGTGGAAAATAACTTAAACATACATTTTTCCCTGAAATGTCCTGAAGAGGCTCAGATGGAACACTGTAGCTTTGCTTCATCATCTCTTATATTGTGTAGTATTGCAGAAGTACAGACAAGAGGCCAGAAACCAATAAAGAAATAAAAAACTATTGCCCATTGATTATAGTGGGATTTCAACCCAGCTGTAGTAGAAGTGTGGTCTATTACTTTGGACAAGCCATTGTACTTGTTGGCATTTCATGCCCTTATTTGATTTAGGCCAGAAGTTTCATGAGTAGCTTAAGCCAATCTAAGACTGTACTGCTGCCAAAAGGACATTACTCCTCATCTTACATCAGACTAGGCACCCACATGACCATACAATAAAATGACCCAACTAAAAACTAGCCCTAGGAAACAAAAAAACCCATAGAGATTAATTTTTAATTGACCCTGGAAGTTAAGCAAGCCCATGTGCCACCAGACTGTTGCTAATGAAATGAAGAGAGAGAGAGAGAGAGAGATTAGGCATCAGTGAGATGTAGCAAGTGGGTACATCTAATTTATTATGCAGTGTAGCCCAAGATTTGCTCTGTAGACACCAGAGGGTAGGTTACCTTGGGTTAACTCTAGGCTTTTCTCATACAGGAGCTTGATGTATAGGGTATGTATAGGGTAGACTCCTGGATCACAGCTTACAGTTCAGACTGTAGAAAAGCTTATGTAGATGCAACCAGTGTCTCTCTACTACTAATATTTGAGAGCTATAGATGCCACCATAATGCACAATTATTTAGAGTCTATTTAAACTCTTTGGTGATGAGAAGGCAGGAGCATAGCAGGAAAGGCTAAATCTTTTCTGTGGTCCTGCTCTCAGATAATCATAGAATCATAATGGAGGTGTGTCATGGCTGAAGCGTGGCTCTTCTCATTGTTCTGGCAGGCAATAGCGCACTTGATGCTTTTCCTCTGTTTGTGATCATTGCTAATACACAGCTGCTCTTCTCGACTTTTCTCCTGGTTGCCTCACCAAAGCAGTGTGTGGACTCACTCTCACTTAAATACGCCTTTCTGAGCAAAGTCTTGAATCTGCCCTTTGGGGCTGCTTTGTGCAGTTGTGTGCATTTAGCACTTCCTAGCATTTTCCATCGGTCCCTGGCAGTGGAAGGGAAGACAGCAGGGGGCACCAGATCTGCAGAATTCTGCTGAAATGACACCATCCGGGCCACGCTCATAAAATTGGAGCGCGTATCTTCAGTTGAACACCTGGAATTTCTTTCCAGTTCTGCTATTTTCTAAGATACCATTTTGCTTCTCAGGCACTACGGTGGTGAAAGTGAAGGATGAATTTCCACAAAGTAAAAATCTGTACCAGTAGCAGCCCTTTTCTTGCGGGTTGTCAGTTCACTCTCTTCCTTAGATGATGCTGTACAGTCCAGAGCTAATGACCTGGAAGATGCGCTCCCTAACTGTAGTCGAGAAGACCTTTGTATTGGCACAACCAGATTAACCAAAGACTTTGCCTTTGAATTCCAAAGTGTGATGCTAGTGGTGTTGGATGTTCTAAACTACCTAATATTTCAGCAGCCATGCAAAATTATTTCAAACCTAGAATAAATGATGTAGCTTAACACTGCCTTTGTTCTTTGCAGAAGCTAGAACTCCTCTTTTTTGCAATTGATTTTATAATTAAAAAATCCTCTGCAAAGAAAAAATGAAATGCTATTTTCTCTCAATAATCTCATGTCTATTGGTTTAAATGTGATCTGTGAGGTACCGATCTGATTCAAAAGCCTTCTTCTTTCACACTCACAGAAGATCTGTTGGTATGCCCACAAAAGTAAAGCCTGTAAAGCCTGTATATATGTATATATTATACATATGTATTATTTGTATTTTGATTCTTGTTTGGTAACATACAAAGACAAGTAACATTGCAGCTTGAGAAAACTAATTGTTAACTACTAGTAGTGTATTTCTATTACAGCCAAGGACTGTGAAGATAAAAAAGACATGTTCAAATCTTGCTGAAATATTTACCATGTGACTTTTTTTTCTGCCCTGCATGCCCAGTCTTGAATTTCTATTCTTCTAAATTTACATGTACATTCTTTGAACAATCAGACAAATAGAAGAGCTAATGGGGCAGACAAAATAGTCAACTGCCTAAGATGACAGCCTAGGACTGAGACATGACTGCTCATTCTGTGGCTTTTCATAAGTCACTTTAGGGTCAGACTCATAAAATCATTTAGTTATTTCAATTTTAAGTTCAGCTGGTTAGGTAACACTTAAACAACATCCCTGCTAAGACTTTCAGGTAACTGCTATTGTTTCAGACAATAGGAAAATAATGCTTTGTTGTCAGAAGTCCAGAGCTTAGATGATAGCAGCTACACATATGCAAGTCAATAGCTCAGTACACTGCCTAACATCCTCTTGTGCTTTGTGTTGATTTGATGGCACACATGCAGATGATCTGTGCATGTACAGTCAGTCCTATGTGTTTGGATTTAGTGATACTGGCAGATGTAACATGTTAAAAGCAGGACCTGGAAATTGTGTATATTTTTGTCCAAGGAGATAGCTAATCACTGGCTTACTCCTAACAATTTGTTTACTGAGTCTTATCCCTGGATTTTCTCTTGGGATTCATGAATATATCTTTGACTATGCAGTTTCACAGATTCACTGATCTTCCAGCATTATTGTGAAGAGAAATACATTAAATATTGGGAAAAGTATGGATACTGCTGCAATGGAGATAACATAAATATCTTGTGTAAATAAACTCTATATTCCCATTGATTCTTCAGAGAAAGTTTACAGCCTTGAACTTTTAGCTTCGTTTCTTTACTCACAATAGCAGGCTAAAATAATTATTTCAAAGCTGTGTTTCAGAGTCACCTGGTAAGAACTCTGTAAGACTCTTGATCACAGATCTATAATGTTCCTTAAATATCTGCACAGCTGCTGTGTTTCTTCTGTCCCTGTAGCTCTTAAACTTTATCACCTTTAAGTTCAAGAAACTGGGGCCTTTCTCACCTGTAATCTGCTTTACTGATTTCTGTAGCATGGTTTCTGAATGAAGTTAGGAAACCTGCAATACAAACTAACTGCTCCTTGTGCTCATTGCAACTTGCTTTCCGGGAACTAAGTCCTTTGTCCTACACAGCTGTAACAAGTCTAATTTTCACAACCAGGTGATTTTTTCTTGGAGGTTTCCCCAGGTACAAAAACTGGTGGTTGGCGGTATACATATGTCAAAACTTCAACCAGATATGGACAATAAATCTCAAGATTTCTTATGATCTGCTTCCCCATACAGGTCAGTACCTTGCACTTCTTATAGTGCTGAAAGATCAGTCCTGACCTAATCCTTTTCTGTCCCAGTCATATTTCAGCTTCTGTCTTTACCACCTTTCTCCCACTTCCCTCTCTCTGGGCTATTCATAACATAATATCTAGCAGTCATAAAATAGCAGAAAAAAATTACTGTAAACAGAGCAAAGTTGGAGACAGCCTGCTCTGAACATGATGTCTGTATCCAGGCTTTTGTTTCAGACTTTATATAAAGACATCATGTACATTGACTAAATTCTCAAAGATTTATAGTTCTATCCATCTCAATTATTCTCTGCCATAAGTCTCCTATATTTAGAATGAAACCTGAAGTTAAATAATGTCAGTTGATTGAGCTGATAGTCTCAGCAAGCAAAGAACTGACACATTTTGTGCATTCTAAAGTACCAAACAGAGCCTCTCAATTATTTCTAAATATGCTTGTGCAGTTCAGCTACCTGATATAATGTTAAATCTTAAGGCTACACTTTGCCTGCTGTTTGTTTACTGCCTTTCCTTGCTCTCATCCAGCACTTAGAAAATGCAGAGAAATTAGCACTTATCCTTCTGCTTGTCCCAATAAAATATGATCCTCCATACAAAGTCATCTGAGAGGTTCTGACTGGTAGTAGGGATTAATCTTTCTGAAATTTAGCTACCCCATTAATCAAATATAATTTCAAAAGAAACAATGTAAATATTTGGGTTTTAACATATCTAAGTTTTCTCTTTTTTAAGGGAGTATGTAGAAATTTTAGAAATGGATTTCAAATATGGTACTTCCTAAATCTCAAGAAACCTTTTGAAAATACTTGAATCAAAGGTGAGAGATCATTTTGCCACAAAAGTGGTGACATGAGCAGAAGGCTGGGATACCTCTCATACAAAGAAAAGCTGAGAGAGTTGGGGTTGTTCAGCCTAGAGAGAAGTGTCTGAGGAGGACTTATTGTGACCTTTCAGTATATAAAATTCTTACTAAGCCTGCAGTAACAAGGGGTAATGGTTTTAAACTGAAAGAGGTTAGACTAAGATTGGATATAAGGAAGACAGTTTTTATGTTGAGGGTGGTGAGTCACTGGGCTAAGTTGCTAGAGAAATTATGGATACCCTACCACTGGAAGTCCAGGCTGGATGGGACTCTGAGCAACCTGGTCTAGTGAGAGTTGTTTCTGCCTATGGCAGGGGGGTTAGAACTAGATGATCTTAGAGGTCCCTTCCAACCCAAACTATTCTGTGATTCTATGATTTTGTAATTTAAAACCATTGCATCTTATTCCATTGCTAATGGACAAAGCATGTTATACTCTATTTCCACACATTTTCATGCATGTCACGCATGTCAAGGTGGAAGGATTTTGCACATGGGATTGTGTAGGATTCTGCTTCAGGTGCCTACATAGGCACAGGCCATATTAACTAATTTTCTCAAGGACTTCTGTGATAGACTTCTTTCTGGGCATCTATCAGCATCTATCATCTATAAACCACCTCAACTATTTATGGGCATTTTAATAGAAGGAGATTAATATGAATACTTATAAAGTGTGAATTTACAGTTAGGTAATTTCTATTTGAGACACTTCAGTGCTAAAGGCAAAATAAGTTTTTGTACTCCTAGCAAGACAAATCAGCCTTAGTGGGAATTAGGGCAGTTAAGCTGCAGTGCTTGAAAATTTACACCCTAATTATCACAAGTTAGCTTCTCCATTTGGGCCAGAACAAATAAACAAAGAATACTCAAGGATCTGTCCAGTCTGTTATCCTTTCTGGCAGTATGATCTTCACTGGTATTTATCTGGTCATATTCACAGTGGAAAACCCTTCTGTAGTTTAAATAAACAAAAATACTTTCTGAATTTCACTTACTTGGATGTTCAAAATACCTCTCAGAAGGCAGCATGCTCATATACGTATTTAGTGACAACAGTAACTGAGAGATCATTAGTGAGTTGTAAATGTCAGTACTGATAAGGTGCACTTCTTAGGAAGAAATTCCTCAGTGTAGTGAGGCACTGGAACAGGTTGCTCAGTTGTGGATGCCCCCTCCCTGGAAGTGTTCAAGTCCAGGTTGGATGGGGCTCCAGGCTACTTGGTCTAGTTAGAGGTGTCTCTGCCCATGGCTGGGGAGGTTTGGCTTGATGATCTGTGAGGTCCTTCCAAAGTAAACCATTCTATGATTCTATGCTGGTTTTGCTTCCATTTCATGTCTGAGTCTGCCAACTTGAATCACTTTGCTTAAATGAATGGTTTTGCAGATGTTAGTTGTTTTACTAGATAGAGAATTGTTGTCATTAAAATGAATGCTTCAGAAGCCAGACTAACCACCCCACCTAAATACTTGCTGAAAAATAGTTTTCTTTCACATAACTGCATCCACAAAGAAAACCCATCTGAAATTAGTTTAGTTTTGAGAGTTGCTTAAATTGCAATCCAAAGCAAGTCTTACAATATCTATTAGGAAACAAAAGTTTGTTTCTATGACATGCTGTTTCACATCAGTTTATAGATCAACAGTTTCCAGTCTGCAAGAAATATCTATATAGCACCTACCCACCTGGATCAATTATATGGCTGATGTCAAGGCAACTACATTAATGTAAGCTGTCGCAGGTTCAAGAAGAGAGTTTAGTTTCTCTGTAGAAGCACTGAATGCTCTGAACAGAGAAACAGATTTGTGTGTGTGTTTGTGTGTGTGTGTGACTTGTGAGTCATTGTAGCTTCTCTAAAGGCTGTTTAGTTCTGAGGTTGACATGAGTCATTGTTCTCTTCTGAGGTGATAACTGGTAAAATCACATCTAGCATTTCCATTTCTCATGTAGTCTCTGTGACTTGTATTTCATTGACCTTCATCAAACAACTGCTTCAGAGTTCAGAGTGACAAGTAAAGATTTTAAGAAATAACAGAGACCGTTTGGAGAGTGTGGATGACTAGAGCTGGCATCTGTTGCTGTTCAGCCACTTTTGTCTCAGAAATAAAAGCAACAATTAATTTAAAGAAAGCATACCTTGTCCTTACTGATTAATGCAGTACAAAACATACAGGACTTGGAAAAAAGCAACTATGAATGGCATAGATTTTATACTACCCTCCAAAAGTAAGCCAAATAAGAGCAACATTTTTGTTTAATACATCAGAATCACTATTTCTCCTAGCTAATCCTGGAGTTAAACTGCCTATTTCAGGTAGCATTCTTAGTATTTACTGAAGATATACACACAAATTTGACCCTTGTGTGTTAGACAAACTTCTTTCAAGACAACAGAAAGAAAAAGAACTAAGAACACATTTTAAGATATTACATTTGTGGTATAAAATGTGCAAGAACTTCCAACCAGGATTTCAAACTTTTCCTGTTCTCTTCTTCATAAGAGATGGGTAAATCATAGAGACTCACCTTGACTTGCTGGTTCTGCCTTGGAACGGAAATATTTTATGATGTTAGAACAGGATGGCTAATGTACTAAATGTTTATATTTAGAATAGGAGTGATCTTTCAGCACAGCATTCTCATGAGACTCCTTGCTAAACATCTTCCCACTCCTTCATTGCCACTTCCAACCTTTTCTTCTGGTATTTTTCCAATTTACCACACAAATTTTTCAATTCTTCTTGTCAAATACTGAAATAGATTTTAGAAGGGACTTTAGCTGGACTGACTAGAAATACTAAGTGATGCTGTGTATTGCAATCGATTAGTTTAAGTCCTACTGTTAAAAATTCCATATTTGTGGGTTGTTATATGAGGAATATGTTTCAAAGCTACAAAAGCTTAGCAGATCCGTTTGAATTAAATTCAGTGTTTGATGTAGAGTTATGTTGCTATTATGCTAATAATACAATTCATGGGATTTTCTGGTAATTATTTTCCCTTTAAACAGATTGCAAAAACCTGGTACTAATTTATCAGAGGTAGAGGACAAGGAGGCAGGGTTATATGGGTCCTGAGCTGACATTGTTTCTGAATAAATGCAGCCATAATTTAATGCTTAAGTATTAATTACTCAGCACTGTTATTTATGTAGACCATATTGTAACTATTTATGCATGCAAGTAAAAAATGACTAAGATCATTAAATCACATAGAACACATATGTTGATTTGGTGAAATACTGAATTTCTTCTACACTACAGCAAAGACACCTTGGTTTTTTGCACCAGATTGCTTTTTCTGAACAGCAGGGATGAGCATTCAGCAGGAGTCTCAGTATAAAGAGGAAAAGCATTTGGGTTTATTATGAGAGAATTTAATCTTCCTCTGAGAATGAGAACTGTTAAAGACCATCACATATTTGATTTTGTTCTGGCTTTTCTATTCAGAATGATGGAACCATGAGGTGTGATCTGATACTGCCTGCAATGGGTGAGAGCAGTCAGCAGGGCTTGTAGATTTGTCAGGGTGTTTCAGACTCTGGAATGGGAAAAAATTAAAAGTTGGCCCAGAATATTATTTCAGTGTTTGGGCATGTATATCTTGTGCAGATTGTCTTATTAGCATAGCTAGCTCTGCAGGATCTTCAGTTATCTATGAAGGATTTCTCACAGGTTATTTAGTTTTGGGTGCCACAGTATTAACAAGGACATTGAGGTGCTGGAATGGGTCCAGAGAAGGGCAATGAGACCGGTCAGATGTCTGGAAAACAGGCCCAATGAAGAGCAACTGAGGGAACTGGGGTTATTTAGTCTAGAGAAGAAGAGGCTGAGAGGAGAACTTACTGCTCTCTAAAACTACCTAAAAGGAGGTGCTGATCTCTTCTCCCAAATTACTAATGGTACGATGAGAGGAAATGGCCTTAAGTTGTATCAGGGGAGGTTTAGACTGGATATTAGGAAGAAGTTCTTTATTGAGAGAGTGGTTGGGCTTTGGAACAGGCTGCCCAGAGAGGTGGTAGAGTCACAATCCCTAGAGGTGTTTAACAAATGAGTAGATAAAGCACTTGAGGCCATGGTCTAGGGGTTTAGGGAGATGCTGGGACAAATGATGGACTTGATGATCCTGGAGGTCCTTTCCAGCCATGATGATTCTATGCTTCTATTCAGAACATTCATTAATCCATTTTCATTTCTTTAATGGAATTCAGTTATTCGGAATTGATAATATTGGATCTCACTCTCTCCCAAGCACAGCCACAAATTTAATTCATTTGTAGCACGATTAAGCAATGCTATAAAGATTTGCTAGTGTAATGTTTCCATGTATTGACTTGAAGCAAAATATACAATGCCAATGGTAGTTAATACTGTTTCAGGTATAATGGTTAAGATTTTACTTTCTATACCCTGCATGGACTTTGATTTTTATGTTGCGCTTCCTCTCCAGACTAAAGGGTTTGAACAGTTCAGTTTGTAAAAAAAAAAGTAAACATGTTATTTTGCCAATACTGAAATCTTATTACTAGTTTATGTGTTCTGGGTTAGAACCATTCTAAAAATGGAAAGCCAGGTCTCGAAGAGTCTGGAATAGAATCTATCAGGCAAGAGAAAACAGTTTGGAGAAACAAAAAGGTTTATTGAATCCATATCTATGCACAGAAAGAAGAAAAGGCCCAACCAAGTGACACAAACAAAACAAAACAGAAACTCCACTACAATGCTGTTGCACACATTCTGAGAAAAGGAAATGAGAGAAACATTCTGTAGTAGTCTTTGGCTTCAGGTCAGGTCCCCTGGGGAGAGGGACACATGCAGCACAGCACAACAGCAGGGGAGATTGACCCCCAGGACAGTTCAAACTCCAATTTCCTGGCATCCTGCCGAAGGTTTAAGAGCTACAAGTCTTCAGCTTCTTCAGTGTGGACAGTTCTGCCAAGCTGAAACAGCAAACACCCTTCTGGGCTCCCTTCTCCTGCTACTCAATATCCCAGTCTCTTTCTCAACAGCAAGCTGTGACAAAAGCTTCTCTTCCTGCTGTTCTATATCAGGTTGGTGGTAGCCACATGTCTCAGCCATGTGGCCATGGCAGCAAACCAGCAAGGACCTCCCCCCTCCTTCAGGGTCTTGGGCCTTTGGGGCTTTTAATCTCTCTGTTAGCTCACCACTCTGGCTTCTTCAGGCTTGCGATGATCAGTGTGATTTTGTTCCACTGGATGCAAGAAGGAATAGGTATTAGTGGTTTCTCTCTGTGCTTGCCTGCTTTGCTGTGCAGGCCAGGGAAGGTATTTCTGCTGGCATGGCATGGAGCCAGAGCTACTAGGCAGCATACAGCATACACTGCCACCACACCCTGTCAACCTGCAGCCCAACTTGGCATGGAGCTGCTTGTTCTGGCACAGCACAGAGCCAGAGCCAGCCACTGCCACCGTACCCTGCCACTACTAGAGCGCAACTCCAGGCATGTTTGTGGCGTTCCAGCCCCAGCAAGTGGGGAGGGCTGGGGCCCCTGGCTGGGGCTGCTCAGCTGTACTGCTATGGTCAAGGAAAGAGAGAAAATGAGCCCCTGCTCAGCCCTGAGCAGAGTCTTTTATTGGGGTGCATGGTAAATGGGAACTCCCCTGCACCCCACTCTAAACCTGTGACAAACCGCCGCTCAAAACCTTGATTTCAGCTCTGGATGTCTCCATGGCTCTGGCCTGGAGCATGGTCCTTTGTCCATTAACTGTTAATGGGTTCAACCTCCCCGAATAGCACAGAAGTTATCTGGGGTGGGGCACCCCCTGCCTCTCCCACAGTCGAAAACAGAGCAGATATTATTTTGGGAAAGAAAAGGCTATAACAAAACCTATTTTTCCTAAGCTAGAACATGATGAAAGGCTCCTGCCATCTCCTTGTGTTGGAAGGACTTCAATTCTACAAGGAAGGAACATTTCTGCTGTTGCCTTTAATAATTATGGCCGTTCTAATGCTTCTGGAAATTTAACACATAGTTATAAAAGACCTGTTGAAATTAAGCAATTTTTTTCCCGTTTCATTTCACTGGTTGTGCTTTACAGTGGGATCCCCTTATCAAGTGTAATTCCCATGTTGTTTTTGCTACTCTGTCCTGGAATCAGAGATTCTGTCATTTTGGAGTGCTTAGTATTGTGTCAGAGTTCCCCATTAGTGAGGAAGAAGGTTCAATGAACTCCCAGAAGACAAATACTGAATTTGAAGGTGGGGAAGTGGGAGACAGTGGATGCACCAGGCTAAGACTATGAACCAGCAAGAAGGTAAAGGAAACACAGGCTAATGGGGAAGAACTGCATGGTAGAAGGGAGAGAAGGCTGGAGAAATAGGGCAGAGAAGCATAGTTTAGGAATTTGAGGTGCAGTGAGACCTATGCTCACAAAATCTCTCCACTAACTCCTCAGATAATGGAAAAAGGCCCTGTTTCCCTACTTAAACACTCTTCTGTTTGCTAGCACTTTATCGGTGACTGAAAAGTTGAAATGTGTATCATGCTTCTGTGGTGGTGCTCAAAACATGGGACAGAGCAGTTACTCAGATCAATTAATTCAGATGAGTGATCTAAGTAGCAAATCTGGTCCCAATTTTTCCAGTGACCATTACAGGCAAGAGTGTGATAAGGTAGAATTCTGATAGTGTCTGGCTAGTGACCAGCAGAAGCAAAGCAGCACAGCGAAGTCTTATTTTGCTACTTACAAACATCTCTGAATTGCATATTAAATCCAGCTTTTTAAGTGGATTTCAGTAAGTAAACACAGCGGTCACAAACTGACAGCAACCTTATGAAATTCAACAACAAATGTAAAGTCCTGTACTATGGAAGGAATAAACCCTGGCAATGATACAGACTGGGAACTAACAAATCTGCTGAGGGCCTGAGCGAGAATCACAGAATCATAGGATCACTAGGAAGACAGTGGAACAGGTAGCCTGGAAAGGCTGAACCATCTCTCCTTGGAGGATTTCGAGGCTTGACCAGATGAAGCCCTGAGCAGCCAGACTGACCTTGCATTTGGCCCTGCTTTGATCAGAAGGTTCAACTAAAGATCTCCTGAGGTCCCCTCCAACATATACTTTCCTATGAACCTATGATAATGTAGTTGAAATTTATTCAACTAGTTTCTACAAAAGAAACTGGGAACAATATACTTGCTAAGAGCTGGTGAAATAACATTTTTATTCACCTGGCAGTAAGATGAGATTATCGTCCGTGGGTTTGTGAACTATCATATTCCTAGCATCTGAAAATAAGACTTCATTAAGAAAATGTCACTTGCCTTTATTATTGCCAAGGAAACCTTTTGAAAATGCACTGTCCATGAAGTAATACTGTCTTTTCATCTGGAATCAGCAGATAATCTGACATAATAATGCAGAACAGTATTAAATGCTTCTACTAATCTCCATGGGATATTAGCAGTAAAGTCCAGTGATGGCAATTTGCATTGTTAATAATTTAGCACTACTTAAGGTTCACAGAAGAAAGATATATTATAAAATTATACTCAGTCTAATGAATGGCAATATTTCACTATAACTAACACAACAGCTTTTACTCTAACAGGCATTCAGAAGTATGTTACACTTAAAAGTGTACCTTGGAACAATAATATAAGAAAAAAACCCAGATGAATCACCTTGGGAGAGGTTTTAGCAGCTTGGTAGATTTATGGTGATTGTAGCATCTCATGTCAGGGACTACTGGTCTTACAAAGACTTGCCCTTTACGTTTATACAGTTTTGGTACTTATTTGGGAGATGAAAGGACCTGTTAGCAGTCCCCTTCTCATCTCTGATGCCATTCTGTAAATTAGCCACTGGAAATTTCTTTCAGTGCCTTCATATTCTTTCATTATCTAGCACAAATGATCATTTAATATAAAATCAAGTACTCCAAAACCTGCTAATTTAAGACATCCTGAACTCATAAATCTAGTCAATCCATTTTCATAATGTCTGTAAGAACACTGGGAGTCATTTGGTTTTGAGGGCTGTCTGTTTCTCACAAGATGTTATTTATCTAGTGACTGTATTTTTATGGTACCTTCATAGAGGTCCTCCAAAGAAAAAGCCATGCTTAAGCAAAAAAACCCCAAAACCTCTCTATGCTTTGACGTAGGACAATATCTGCAGAGTGATAGCTTTGAAAATCAGTACAAAAGCAGCACCACCATCTATCTTCTTCTGGTGACTGTATTCAATTGGGAACAGACTGTATTGTAAAAAAGATTTTATTGATTCTCAAATTCCTTCAGGAACCTGGAGTCATATTTTCCAACAAATATGCATGGTAAAGACAAACACTTTCTGGTTACAAACATCAAATCCAAACCACAAAACATGTGACAGTGACAACTGTAGCATTCCAGAATTTCATCTGCTCAACTAAAGCAAGCACCCTTGTAGTCTTTAGTAAAAGCCCTTTCTCTGAATGTTTTACAAACATGTGGTCATAATCTGTGTATGTTGTGGGAAGCAGCCTACAAAGCCAGTTTGTGTAAAAACTTGCACTAGGAAGTACTGTTAAACTTGAAGGACCTTGTGTGACCTATCAGCAAATACCTTTAAAAGCAATAGCCTCTGGTTAAATATGAGTTAGAGCCTGGGGTTACAGTGCAAGTCATGAAGTACCAGAACAGCCCACCCAGAGACAAGCCTCTATGGGTTCTCCTTCTCCGGAGACACTAAAGTCCTGCCTGGATGCAGCCCTGTGCAATGTCCTTTGGGAAGTCCTGATTTGGCAGAGGGGTTGGACTTGATGATCTCCTTCCAACTCTGAAAATTTTGGGATTCTGTGATTGAGATGAGGGGTGAGAATACAGAACATTTTTAAAAATCAATCTGCACATGAATTTACTTTTACATTTCTTGCTCACTTTCCACTTAGTCATCTCCATTCTTCAGCTCCATTCATCTCCATGCACCAGCTTGCTGATTATTTTTTGCTGCTGCATTCCCTTGTTACAGATGTTTGTCACAAGGTGAGAACAGCCGTCCATTCTGAGAATGACTTGAGAATGACAATCTGGAAGAAGCATTTGTGAAATCTTTAGGATTGCTGAATGAGAGTTTGGATGCTAAATCTAAAATTGTCACTGCTCAAATGAGTTCCTGGACATTAGAGAGCAAAGATCAGTGCATTTCCTAATGAACTGCTGCAGAACTTCTGGGCCTTTTATTTCTAATAATAGGAAAGAATCCCAAATGTGTCTCAGTGTGTGGATATAATTTTGGTTATTTCAGTGCAAAGAAAGTTAAAATGGCAGTTTTGAAAGCAATGGCTCTTTTATAAAGTTTGTTTAACTTGGAGTTGTGTTGATAATGCTGCACCCTCAGCTCCCACACCCTTCGTCCTGGCCTCGAAGTCCATTATTTTAAAGAAGCACTGCTGGGTGCTGGACTGTAATTTCTCTTGCAGATGGGAGCAGGTCCATCAGCTTTTTTGAAGGTTGGGACCAAGACCTTAGAAGTGGATAGGGAGCTAATAGACAGACTGATGTTTCTGCTGTGTTGCTAGGGGTTTAAACTGGTGAGAAAAGGGTCAAGCACATCCATATTACTTTCACCTTTTGCCCTCAGGTGCTGCATTTTGCAGTAGTCTCATTCAGAAATGGCAAAGGATCAGCTCCGTGCTACAGAGAGCTGTAACGAGTTTGTAATGAGATGGAGGTAAGGAAGACTTTTTAGTCATCACTGTACTGAGTGAAGGATAAATCTTTCCATCACTCTCCATCACTTAAATATCTCAGGGTACTTAAGATACCCTTGCAATATGATGTAAGTCAGTAGGACAAAAATGCCCTAAATGCAACTTAATAGATTTTCCTTTCACTGTATTTCAGAAACTTTTGTAATTAGTCAGCCACAGACAATGATAAATGGCAAGAAATATAGCCCAGGGGCAATATATGTTTCAAAATCAATATCAGGAAAGTTTGTGCGATCTTGGAAGTGTCGGGCTGTAGAAATGTCTCCTTACAAAATGAGAAATAAATATCTTGCCTTTGGGTTCATTGAAGAACTCCAAATACATAGCTGGAATGCAAATGAGAGAAGTGAAAAACAGGAGAATATTTACTCTGGGGTGTAGTTCTAAAATGAGGCTTAACAGCTCTTTCCACTTCTGTCTGTTATGATACCTACAGTATATTTATGTCTTTACAGATATTCATAGGTATGTGTGTGTATATACAAGTGCTCTAGAAATAAGTGTTTTATTTGGTTTTCTTGGAAGGTCAGTTTTGCTGTGTTTAGTCTTATGTAGCCAGATGCTAGAGTAAAAAAACCAAAATCCAAACACTTCTTCTGCACCCTGTTTACAGCTCTTTTCAAAATGTGTGGTTATGAATAAACCATTTACTTAAGCAAGCATATGCTCAGCATGATTTCAGATGAAAAAGAATTAAAAGGTCAAAGAATTACAATGTGTTTACTGCACCCCAGTATGCCAGCAAAGCTCTTTACTATTTGCCATGTTCTATCCTTAATTAAGTCATCAAATCATGAGTTCGGTTTGGAGCAGCTCAATTACAAAAGGTTACAACCATCAGTTTACTCCTCATTGGTTTATTAATTACTGGCCTTGACTCTTGATTCAAATCACTCTTTCCTCAGATAGAAGTACATATTATGTTAGAAATAATACACTCTAAATTTAAACTGAGGGCAAGTCCTGCCTGAGATCCCTAGTGGCCTTCTACAATTAAGTGACAACTTAGTGGAAAGGAGAAGAGCTATTGATGTCATCTATCTGAACTTCTGTAAAGTGACACTGTCTCCCACTATATCCTTCTTTCCAAACAGGAGTGGTATAAATTTCATAGGTGAACTCTTGGGTGGATAACAAACTGGTTGGATGGTCACATCCAGAAGGTAGCGGTCAACAGATGGAGAAGTGTTTCATATCTTCATCAATAACATAGATGGTGGGAAGTTTTCAGCAAATTTACAATGACACTACACTGAGTAGTGTGGTCAATATGCCAAAGGATCAGGATGCCATCCAGAGGCACTTGGACAAGCTAGAGAAGTGGTCCATGTGCATTGCAAGAGATTCTGTAAGGCCAGGTGTGAGTTTCTGAATCTGGGTCATGATATTCCCCAGTATCAATACGGGCTAAGGGAACGAAGGGATTGAGAGCAGCCCTGTGGAGGGTACTGTTGAATGAAAAGCTGGACAAGAGCTGAAAATGCGCAATCAAAGAGCAGAATGCCTACCATATCCAGGGCTGCATCATAGACTGCAGGTCAAGGCCTCTGGTGAGACCTCACCTGCAGTGCTGTGTCCAACTCTGGAGTCCTCAGCACAAGAAAGACATTAACTTGTTGAATTGTTCAGCCTGGAGAAAGTTGTTCAGCCTGGAGAAGAGAAGGCTTCAGGGAAACTTTGCTGCACCCTTTCAATACTTAAAAGAAAGTACTTAAAAGAAAGACGGAGAGAGTCTTTTTAACAAGAACTCATGTAACAGGGCATGTGGTACTGGTTTTACACTAGAAAAGAGAAGATTTGGGCTACATATAAGAAAGAACTGTTTTACTGTTTTTCAGTGAGGGTGGTGAAACACAAACAGGTTGTGCACTCCCTTCTTTGGTGAGGCCAAGAAAGCTGGACATTGAGGCATGGCTCACCAGGTGGACCTGATCCTGAAAGGAAAAAATAATGAAAAAACCCCAGAACATTTTAAACAGAGGGATGGCCATTGGAACAAGCTGCCCAGGGTGGTGGTTCCATTGCCATTCCTGGACATGTTTAAGTTTTGCAGGTATGGATCTTTGGGACATGGCTTAGCGGTGGACTTGACAGGTTAATGATTGGACTCCATGATCTTCCGACCTGGCAGGTTCTATGATTCTATGTAATTATCTTCTCAGGATGTGACCTGAGCTGATCCCATCTTTCCTCACCGCTGTCGTGACAGAGCATTTCGCTGCTNTGCTCGCTGCCTGCCGTCCCGGTCTGTGTGTGACGCTCCGCTCCCGGTCGTTTCGCCGTTCTCCCCGCTGGAATTTCGGGGGTCGCTGGTCTCTTGGAACCCCCCGGGCGTTGGCGGGGGTCGCTGAGGGCTCTTCCCACCATGGCCTTCACCTTCGCCGCCTTCTGCTACATGCTGTCGCTGGTCCTGTGCGCCGCCCTTATCTTCTTCGCCATCTGGCATGTGAGTACCCCAGACTCATCCTCCGCTGCCCCCGGAGACCGTGAAAAGCGGCTTCATCCCCGGGGGTCAGAGGTCATTCCGTGAGGGGAGAGGGGCTTGCGGGACGGGATGGGGTGGGGGTCAGCTTCACGCCCGGGGAGCCGAAGCGAAGCCCCCTCTAACGGGGTCGCGCGGGCGCTGTCCTCGCCGGTCCCACCGCATCGCTGTCGTGCCAGGGTTCACGGACCGCTCCATGGACCTCCGCGCATGTTGGTCTGTTTGTTAAGTTTTTAGCAGAGTAAAGCCCGATGGCAGCCCTTCTGTGATCGCTTAGAGAATCCCAAACCTGGGCTGAGGGCACCCCCCCAGGGCTGAAGTGTCTTACTTTCTCATAACTTAAGCCCTGGCAGTGCTAAACCTGCTTCGAGGTAAGGCAGTTTGACAGAGAACAAACACAGTGGTGCGATAGACTGATGTGATGGAGAAACCGCCCCATACCTGACAGAGCAGTTTTGTTGTTTTTCTTTCAGTATTCACTATGGTAGTGACTTTTTCTAAGTTGGGTTTGAACATGTAACTTCTTCATTCTTCTGATGCCTGAACTAGTTCTTAGAGTCCACCTTCATCAGCTTCTCTCGAAGGTGATGGTACTTATTCCTTTCAGTACCAGTGAGAAGTGTGAGCATGTCACATAGAAGATACTTCTTTCTGCAGTAGTGTAGTTGTGTGTGATTCACAGTTCTAATAAATAGTTACATATTTTGGAGTTTATACTGTATGTGCCCTACACAAAGAACTTCACACCGTCAACATTAAGGATGGAACAGGATTAAGTTGTAAAATAGATCCAATCTCATGAATACTTGTACAGATACATGATGGAGTAAGACAAAAACACCTCGATTTAATTAATGAGCAGGGGACATACCGAATATATTTTTGTTGAAATGAGAGCTGCTGACTTAGGTGCATGTAAACATATCACATCATGAAAAAGATCATTCTGTTACGAGAATTTTTTGAAATGGAATTATTTGGAGCTCTTAATGGTGCAGTTAGAAGTCTTTTTAACAAAACCACAAAAGTGTGTCAGTAATGCCAAATAGTCTAGTGATGTCAAGTACTGCAATTCTGGAGAAGGTTTCTAGCAGTCAACTGCTGCACTTTTGTTCTCTGAAAAAAGGAGTAGTAAAATCGAGGTGATTACTTAGGTTTTCTTCCTTCCTCTTCCCTAAACCTTTATGCTCCTAAAAGTGAAAATTCTACAGCTTCTTCAAAGGGTTTGAAGTGTATTCTACTCTGAATCTTTCTACAAACTAAAACAGTTGTTTTCTTCGTTACTATCACAATTTTCATGTTTTTTTTAGAAGTCTGTTACCATGTCATCTTTTCCTGTAGTTGTTGTCTGTAGACATGCAGTACTTCTAGCAAATCTGGAAAATTATTCTTCCGTAAATCATTGTGTTTACTGCAAATTTACATGATGAAACATTTTTCAGCTTTCAATCTGTGAACTTGTGGAGAGAAATCCATCAGTTCTAGAGCTTCCTAAGAAGCGAATGGGAAAGGAAACCTTGTCAATAGGCTTATGTTTATGGTGCATGTATCTTCTATCTGTTGAAAACTAATTGAGGGATTGAAATTGAAAATGGCTGTAAATGCTGTGCTGTTGTAATAAAGCAAGAATTTGCACAATTTTTTCTTATAAATAGATAGTAATTCAATTAAAGGAGAATGGTTTGTGAAGGTCATGGAATACCAGATTTAACATCCTGCCAGAAAAAACTTCTAAGCATATATGTTGCCCAGAATACAAGGATTCTTGTTATCCTTTCTATAAAAACTGCTATAACCTGGTTTCTTTTTCTTAAATACGGTTTAACATGTTGCTTATGTATTGAGTCACAGGAGTTTCTTTTACCTTAAACATTGCGTTGTGAAAATCTTCCCAAGAAACAAAACTCCTACTCCTTCTCTGTGACCTGATTTTTTTTTTTCCCCCCCACTGTTATATACTTGTAAGTGACAGTAGCTATACTTTAAATAGGCTCTTAGCAGGGCAGTGGAGGGTTTTAATAATTATTTTTCCTGTTACAATGTTTTCTAGGTATTTTTGAAAACCACATTTGATTGCTAAGAATAAGTAATTGATTACTCTGAGTCCCATCACTTTGAAAAATGTCTCATATTCTAAGACTGAATGAGAGTTTATACTCTATAAATTATTTTAAAGGACAAGAAAGAGCTCGGTATTGTTCTATCCTGAAGCTGGCTGAGGTTTGTGCAGTTATCTGGAATGGACTAACAGTGGATCAAATAAAATCTCATTTTCTGCCTACTGGGAAGTCACATGAATAAAAACTTTCACTAATATTGATGTAACAGATTCAATAAAGACTACAAACCAGAACAGAAGGGTAAAATGAAGAATTTTAATTTTTAAAGCTCCTTTTTTTAATTTGACCTGTAAGAAGTTAAAAGTTCTCCCTGCATTCCTGTGCTCTGTGTTCTTTGGGAGCAGACAGAACAAAGCTGGTCAGAATATTTTAAAGAAATTGTAGGTAAAATTCAGATATCTAGAATATGTAGTAGGGTTTTTTTCCTATCTCTGAGTGATCTTATATAGGTTGCCAATGGTCTCTCTCATGATAAAAGCCCAAAAAAACCCAGAATAGATGCCATCAGAAACTTTTGTTTAAACTATGCACAAAATTTATCTCACTATACTGGAATTTCAGCATACATATTTGATGGAAGTAAAGGGCTAAAAAAATTGAGTTCTCCAGTGCATAATACCAGCGTCATTCTCTGTGGTGTGGGGTTGTTTAGTGACCGGATTACCTCTATCTGTAGTGACACAATGTTAGAATCATCATGTAGAAGTGGATGTTTTTATGCCACTGTTGCAGAAAAGTACTAGAGAATTTAGTAGAGGATAGTAACCTTTCTGCTTGGTTTATTCCACATTTCCCATTATTGAATTATATTGTCTGTTTCAAACAACTCTTACTGTTTAGAATAAACTTGAAGTAACACTGTGAAATAGTCCTTTCAAAATTCAGGAAAATTTTCCATCTGAGGCGTAGAATTTTTCCCAAAATTTGTGTTCTTTTAAGTGTATGGTTTGGTGAAGTTGGTTATATTCAAAGCCATAACAATCAGATGTGACTCAGCTAAATGAGACTATTCATAACAGGTTAGAGAGTATCAAATTGTTGAGTGAACTTCAGTGATTCAGTATCTTATCGGGGGGATGAAGTACCACACAGAGATACTCAGTACAGTTGATTAGAATATATACTGCACATGACTGTTGAAGAAATGCAGCTGTGATACTGGTTGCTTTACTGGTCAAGTTACCATTTAAGTAAGTTTTGGCAAGGTGTCCTCTCGTGTGGACTTGCAGCTGAGTGTATTTTGGTGTGTCTGTGTGGCACAGCTAACAGTAGAATTTAGTCTACTGACTACATAATTTTATATCCTCACCTGATCACGCTGTAAACTCAAGAACAGAAGATATGGTATCTTCAGATTTTTTGCTGTCCTCATCTCTTCTTCTTTACAAACAGTTTTTTATTAATCAATTTTATTCCATTCCTAAACTATCTTGAACCAAGATTTAGCTTCCTCTTAACATTTAACTGAACTATGTCAAGTCTGTTTGAACTCACAACAGGATTTCACATACTGTGTGAATTTCTAGTGTAGCTCCACCGAGTTGTCTCTGAAATGAAGTTGACCAAATTGTGATGTATTTATCATCACTTAAAATGGCACATATTTTTGAGAATTCCCACAGTGCTGCTATTCTCTGAAATACATTGGTTTTGGGTAATCTGAGTCCTTTCCCTTTAATATTGTAAGGTGAAATATCTATTATTCTAACAGTTTCAAAATGTTATTCTAAGGAAAGCCTTAATAAAAGAACTTTTCATAGTACTCCATTTTTATGATGCTACAGTAAATAAATTAATAGTGAAAACATTATTGTTTAAAAAATTAATATTTGTGATTGGCCATCTTGTTTTGGGCAATGTGTGACTGCTTCATAACCGGTAGTAGTTAAGGGTTGACAGAAGGTATTGGGAGTATTATGCCTGAGAAGTTGTGCCGCCTGAGAAGTTGTACCACCCTGAATGCATTTTCAGAAGGTTTTGATACAATTGTGAATTCAAGTAAGCCTGAGAGCAGCATTCTGCCATTCTGCCATGACAACAGTTGTGTGCAATGAGATTTGAGACTGTTGCTTGAACCAAGCATAGGAAGAACAAAGTCGCTGAACCAGGAACCTTCTTTTTTCCACCTTACTTTTATTTTAAAGTGTGATGGTAGTGTTAATCCTGATAAGTTGTGTTAATGTGACTTCAGCTTAACGGGTACAAGTTCACAGGTATACTTAAAAGTGGTGGGAGACAGTGATACAATGGAGTAATATAGACTGAGGTTGAGTTTCAAAGCATCCCTTTTTTACACTGTGGGAAGAAGCCTTTGGAATCTATATGCACTGCTGTTTCTGCTGTTGGATTTGTGTATTATGTTTAGCAGACAATTTGAATTATCTGTGGCTTGTGTTTTCATTTACTAAGTGTGGGTAATAGAACTAAACTTAAGTACTGCGTGTCATTTTGTTTAACATCTATCTCTTGAATGCCTTTGCTTCCTGACAGAAGGTGCCATGTGCATATAGGATGTTGCCACTTCTGTTATTTGTCACTGTACTCTCCTGGTGACGTGGACTGTATTTCATCAGTGAGTCGCAGTAGCTCAGGTAAAAAGTTTAAAGGCTCTCCAAGAGTAACATATGTGAGTATTCTGTATCTGACTCAGGCTTCCTCATAAAATTTACAGGCTAATTTTAAAATAAATGTTACAACTTTAATTTTGAAGATACATAGAATGTACAGAAGAGACTAATTTAAAGCTTGGGTTTATGGCAAATTCAGTTGAGTAAAGCGCTTTGAACCCAAACAAGGCACCTGTCTATCAGTGTCTTACTGTTTCTGTCTGTCTTACCTAAAAATGGTAAAGAGATGCCTGAGTGCACTGTAACCCATCAGTAATCTCAGTTTAACCTCTTTACAATATTTTACAGCCTATCTTGAAAGGAAAGTAATTGCCTTAGAGACTTGTGGTCAAGCTTGAGTTTTCTTTCAGATACTGGATGTTTAGTAGTGTCCTGTAAGGGATCATTAATTCAGTTATCTGAGAATACTGGATAATTATGTGAGATTAAGGTTTGATGAACAGGAGCACAAATGCTGTTGCTGTGTGTTATGCTTACTTCCTGAAGATATTTTTCCTTCTCTAAGTAGCTAAACGCGTTGTCCCTCAAGGCTTCATAGTCATGACAGTTTAAGGAATGAGTCTGATGTTTCCACTCTTTTTAAAGACACAGCACAACTGGATTGGCCTGGCCAAAACATAGCTTGACAGTTCCCTTACAACTTTTCTTTCAGAAGTTTGTCACATTAATGCTGACAGACACATATTAGACCAGGCAGCAGAGGCTGTGCAGCAAGCTATATTTTAAGTACTGTAAAATATATTTCAGTTTAGTTACCTTGTGATACTTAAATTATAATTTGAAAAAGTCATAGAAGTCTTTGGGCTTTATCTAAATACTGTAGAACAACTAAATTGGATCTCTTGAACTGTTATGATGAGATTTATTTGGACAACACTTTTAAATTGTGAGTGGTTGCCACTGGATGTAACTCCAAGATGCTTCATGAGTCACAGTGACTCTGTTATCTGTGTAAAATAAATTATTTCGCAGAGTTTTGTGCTTCCCACAAAAATGTGCTATGAGCTGTGTAAACATTAGTTGGTTGTTAAATATCCGATTTTTTCTTTTGTAGTCTTAAGATTAGTTGGAAAATCTGCTTACAAAAGAGATTTTTTCTAAATTGGTAAATAGTGTACTTACAGTGTTTTTGGCTTTATTAAACTACTGTGCTTGTTAATAGGCAAGAGAATAGGGCCATTATTTTATTAGAAGATAAGTAAAATTCTTAGACTGAGTCTGAGACGTGGGGTTATAGCTTCTGTTACACATGTGTTTGTTCAGCTATCACATACCACATTAAATCACACTTCAAAGAGGTAGTTCAATCCTCACACCTCTGCCTTCATTGACTCCTCCCCACCCAAAACATAAATATTGTTTCATCAAAATGATTTTCAAAAAGAGCAAGAAGCTCAACAGAGAATAAGGATTTTTTTTAAAGAATCATCTTACGTTTATGAGATCTGTTTGACCTGTTCCTCTTCTTCAGTGCCTGTGATGTGCAGTTCATTTATAACCAATGGTGCTGCTGACAGCTGGAGGTGACTTTACCAGGCAATGAAAGTAGGTCTCACTTAAGTTAACAGTCTGGGGATACTGACAGACTGACTCCTCAGGAGATTGGTGGTTTGGAAACCATTTTGCTTACACAAAAAGTACAAATATGAAACACATAAAACAGGTAAGAAATATTATTATTTCTGTTCTGCAAAGAGATGTTCGCTTACAGTCACAGGTCAGAGTCAGCTGATGAGGTAAAGGCTAAAAGACTGTCAGATACTACTTGCTTTACTACATCAGCACCCAATGTTTCATATTTGGAAATTCCAATAAAAACATTTCAATTTATGACAGTGATGCTGTGCAGAAAGCAAGATACTACTTTAGTGACTGAGGGGTTCCTCTGTTCCCTGATAATAATTACTATTTCAGAAATATCATGTTAAAAGAAATAATAGCAGGTTTGTAGAATAATTTCAAATGGAAGTGACATAGGAAATCATCCAAAAAAACCTCTTCAAGGCAGGCTAACTTTCAAGATATGGTAGGCTGCTGAGGGCCTTGTCCAGTTGACTTATGGACTCTCCACAACTGAAAAGTCTGCAGCTGCTCTGGGAATCTGCTTTAGTACTTTACACCTCTCATTGTGAAAATTGTTTTCTCACACAGCTCGGATTTCTCTGGGTGCAGCTTCTGAATTTTGTCTCATCCTCCTGGTGTGTGCCTCTGAGAAAAGCTTTGTGCTGTTTTCTATCTTATCCACCCTAGGAAAGTGAATGCAGTGCTTACATTCTGCCATAGCTAAACCTGTTTCTTTTGGTCCCTCTTGTATCTCGGGTGCTCCAAACTTTTTTTGTATACCAGAATGGACTTTTCTGCTGGGTTATTTGCTCCTGGGCTGTAGTGTTGCATGTGGATTGATTATCCTAGGTGCAAGACTTCGCCCTTGATAGACCATCATGAGGCTCTCGGGGTCCAATTTCTGCACTTCGTTGAGGTTATTCTGCACTTCGTTGAGGGCAGTTGTGCCCTCCAGTAAGTCTGCTGATCTTCCCAATCTTGTATCGTCTGTAAACTTAACCCACCAGCTCATTCTCCAAGTCATCAATGAAAATGTCAGACAAGATTTGCTCTAGTATTGATACCTGAAAACCTCCACTCCTAACTGGACACCAGTCAGATTTCAAACCAGTGACTCTTACCATTTCCATCTGATGCGACAGACAGTCTTTCACTGTGTAGTCTGCCTCTTCTATTCCCTTACTTTGATTTGGAAACTTTTCTGCTCGGACAATGTCTTCTCTAGCTTAGTGTTTCATTCTGTGCCCAGGAGGAAAATTCATAAGAACATCAATGCGCTTTGTGAAGACAGTACAAGAGTCTTTATCTTTGTCTGCACTTTCCATTGAAAGAGCATTACTATATAAAGCAAGGGTTTATTTTAGGAATGACATTGTGAAAAATTACATTAGAAGGCATGAAAAAGATCACAAAAAATTTACAATGGAAGTAGGTTGTCTCAGCAAGATACAGCAGGAGTGCTGAACTTTTAGCTCCAGGTTTGATAATTTGAGCACATGAAGCAGAATATAAGGGAAATGAAGAAATAGTGGTGTCTTTGCTGAGCTGTGACACAGTACATTGCTTGCAACTCCTCACCAACACAGTAGGTCATAAGAAAACTTTGGGTTGATACTAAGTTCTTAAGTATTTTTATGCTTTTGCGGATCCTATTCTGACTATCAGAGAATTTTTTTAAAACACTGCTGAAAGTGTAAGCTAAGCACATCATGGGAGGGACTAAAATTTAAAACCTTAAGGAGATCTACAGTAAAATGGTGAGAATTGGTTAGTCCTTGCAGTTCTGTTATTAGATTCTGAGCAAGTGCCAGGCACTGTTGATACAAGCACCTTTTTTTTTTGGAAGAGGATGACATTTGATTTTTTTTGAATGCATTTGAATGCCAACTGTCTTCATGCTATGATTCACTGTTTCAAGTGTTTGATTGTTTAGTCAATCTTCTGTTGCATTACGATTTTATTTTGTTATGAGTTCTGACTAAATAATTTCCATTGTACCACCATCTCAGCACAAATTGCATAAGCATTCACGAAAGGGTATTTGTAAGCAGAGTAA
This sequence comes from Upupa epops, assembly GCA_013397515.1. Taxonomy (NCBI): domain Eukaryota; kingdom Metazoa; phylum Chordata; class Aves; order Bucerotiformes; family Upupidae; genus Upupa; species Upupa epops. The sequence goes on from VZRI01008218.1 coordinate 408,143, forward strand.
CAAAGCTCCACTGAGGTCAATTTGATAGTGTGTGCTGCAGACCTGTTCTTCCGTCAATATCCTATAAACACTATTAGCAGATCCTTAAAAAAATTGATTTGCTGAACATTGAAGTGGCAGGCCTGTTTGGAGCTACACTGGAATGTATCCTTAGCCTTAGTGATGCTCCTGTAATTAAACTGGAGGTTTTCATAATAGCATGAGTGAACAGATGAGGATGTTTCTTAGGCTGCTGTTCATTTGCTCTCAACATTTGATCACTTTACTGGCTGCTGTATCCCTTCCTCTTGCAGAGTTTCTGCAGCCACAGTTGCATTGCTGCTGTATTGCTTCACCTTACGTTGTTTCTGCTGTGTGGCTCATGGACTCATGTATAGGTCTTGGCTTTGGAATTATTTCCTTCAAGTTGTGACTGGCCTCTATTGGGAGAGAAAGAAAAGTTGGGAAGATACCAATTTGGTCATCTTAGCTTGATGTTGCCTGCATTGGGCCTCTGTTCCCTTGCCCTGCCTCTTGCTGGCACTGGGAGACACAAAGGACAGATCTGACAGCATTTCTGCCTGCTTCCTTACAGCAGTGTCCTTTCCGAGACCACACTGGTAGGACCCCAGTGTTGAATGGGTTATGGGGCTGTGTGAGGGAGGCGTTCAGGAAGAAATGTGTGAAGAAAAGAGCAAATGAAAGAAACTAAGAGGGGAGAAGACATAGGAGCCTAACAAGAACACACAATTCTTGTCTAGGAGACAGTAATTTGAGAAGTCTGCCTGAATCTAGAAGCTTTGGTTGAATCCATGTGGTGGACATTTTTGGACAGCCTGTGTAATGAGTCTTCTGTGTGGGTATAGTGTAATATGTGACATGCTTGAGCAGATTTTTTTTTAGAAACAGAGCTCAGATACTCTTATGTGTTTCTTATGCTGAATGTGCATAAATCACTGCTGGTAGAAATGGAGAACATAAGAGGGGAAAAGTAGTGTGAAATCTGTAAGGGTATGAAAGAGAGCTCAAGGTAAGGAGCATGTGTGGGAAAGGAAGGCATTATTTCTCCCAAGCATACATCAGTGTAACAGAAATTAAAAATGTCAGAACAAAAGCATGTAATGATATGTGGGAAACCTTGAAAGCTCAGGAATACAATAAATTGTGATGTGGTGTTAGGATTGGAGACCTGTTTAGAGACAGCACTTGTCAATTGGCCAGTCTCTCACCCATGACTATTATCTTACTGATAGTAAAAACAATTATCTTTTGATCTCATTCTCTTACCTCCTTCTTTAAAAAAATAATTTTTTTTTCTTGGTGTATCTCTTCTGGTACATTTCCCCATCTGCTTACTCCCCTTTCCCAGAATTTATTCTGCAGAAATATCCTGCTTATTCCTAGTTTTGGGATTATTAGCTTTGTTCTGTTAACTAGTGGAAAAAGTGCTTCTCTTCATTTTGAGAATAATTTATGAAGACAGAGCTCTGTGGCTTCAATGTGTCTTTCTCCTTGCATATCCCTGGTACTGTAGGTTTGATGAGAACAAAAAGCGAAGTATAAAGGTTGAATGGGAACACCTTGCATTTAAGGTGTAGTAAATTAGATATTTGTAATTTTGAGGAAGGACAGAAGAAAACACCTTCTCCCATATGTAGCCAGTTATGTTGCCTCCAGGCAGAATTAACCTACTTCTGGCCCAGTGTGATCAGACTTCCTCCTGCTTTCTGCATCTATGCAGCTTTCTGTGTTAGGTGTTTCACCAACTCATGATTAGGCTGTTGTCACAAGTTACGACTGGACTGTCCAGCCCGGTTGAATGATAGATTAATAAGAATAACCCCCCTGCCTCCCTAAAGAGAATATGAGGTAATAAACTTTATGGATTAGAAAACTAAATGCTTTAATGAAAATAATAACAATAAATATATACAGATATATTACTAATATTCACCCAATTCCACTGTGCTGGAATTGCTGTGGGCAAGTGCTAGGAAATCCCAGGCTGGAGTTAGTGGCAGATCAGAACGAGATTGAGGATCTGGATTCTGGAATTGGATTCAGAAATGTACAGATCAGGATCAAAAGCAGAACGGACAGGGTGCTCCTCAGATGCTCACCACTGGCAAGAAAAACCCCTGTGGTTTCTCAGCTATATACCTAGTATGACACATGTGGGAAGGAACATGTGCTGGTCGATTCAGGGTCACCTTTCCTGTCCACAACTTCCCATGGGTGCATCCTCTCATTCACTGCACCCCAGTGTGGCGCACAAGATTTATCAGTGACCTTGGTTTCCACAGGAACAAGCCTAAAGGAGAGCCTTCCTGCATCCCAAACCTTGGTACTAACTGTGAACATCAAGTGCTATCACTTGTTGAAGCAGGTATTATCTGCATAAATATGGCATTAACTTCAGAAAGTACAGTTATGTAGAGGGCACTTAGCTGAAAAGTAAAATTACTGAAGGGAACTAGTTCTGTTCTCACTCAAACCAAGGCATTTGTCCCTAGTTTGGTGTGGAGCTGCGTAGCAAAGAATTTTGCCTTTACAAGTAAAAGATATATTAATTTGTAGGAATGAATCAACAAAGTAGAGGCAGTGTGAAATACACTGTAGTTAGAATTGTTTAGGTTGTACAAGACCTTTAAGCTCGTTAAATCCAACCATTAACCTAACTAGTTGTTTCATTTCTTACACACAGTTCCACAGCTGGGATGGAATTCAGTATAAAGAAGAGCAAGGGCAAAGCAGTGCGCTCTATTGTGCCAAAAGCAGGGTTCTGCAGCTTCTCCTAGGTGCATAGAAAGCAATGCTGTTTTCTTCTCACTCTGCGTGGTTGAGAGCTCCATAAACCAGTTCAGCTACACTAGCCATTACCTCAGTCAGAGCCACAAATCTGAGGTTAACAGCTCAGCTGTAAAGCTTGGATCCAAACTTGCGTAATTTGTTCTTGTCCAATTAAAGAGATGAAGAATAGGAGTGAAAGTTTGGCCTAATTTTATACATCTGCTTGTTCCACTTATCTACAGGTATGAGTTTTGTTTGCATCATTTCCAGGACAGAAGAAAAGGCTGACGTAAGAGCATGATTGCTAGGTTATTCTTTCTTATCTTGCTAAATGTGTGGCTGGGAATCCACACTGTCAACAGGTTGGTCCATCGCTTTTCAAGACAGTTTTCACTGTCAGATTGAGTTAGTACCTAACTCGCAAGCGACAGCATTCCTGATATAACATCAATTTGTTGTCCTTGCTGCTCTGTGAGTAATTGATTTTGGCATTTTGGTACTGAACTGAAGAAACTGGAAGCAGTTAGATACTGAAATGTTTGAGGTTTTGGTTTTGTTGTCTAAGCGAAAAAACCTGTTTGTTTTAGAAAGTATCCACATAAAATGCTCCACTGAATGTAGGAGGAGACCATATGCAGGGCAGAATATGGGTGTCCTGCTTGTGTCCAAAGCACTAAGAGTGCAGGAGATTTATACTCGGTTCCTTCTTGCTGCAAAGATTCGACCTGTATTTCCTGTAGCCTACAGTGCTGCACAGATTTTGGGCTTCGGGCTGGTGGCACACATTGTCACATCCTCTGTAGTATTCTGTTAGTGGAAGGAGAGGAGCACAAGTACAATCTGGGAGTGCCAGCTTCATACCTGCTGCTTTCCATGCAGGCCCTGATGTTAGCTTCACCACTGACCCATAGAGTCTTCAGACACAGGTATCCTGCTAAGTGAGATGGTCTCACATTGTATAAAATTCTTGTACAGAAAAAATGAGTAGGTCTTTCACCTCTGCAATCCTTTCAGTGAAATGTATAGTTATGCACGGTAGCATGACAGCAGTAGTGGAACTTGCACTGTTACACATGTTTCAAAAAACATGTTGCCTGATGGTTAAGGATCTCTTGTCAGGGATAGAAAACATGATTTTTTTAAAGTCAGCTGAGGCAGAAGACTTGTTTCTACCACATCAAATGTAATTCAGTTTAGGTGTAGATGTGGACAATTTTCTGTTCAGAATAATGTGTTGTATTCACCAGTTTTGTGGTTATTGAAAATACAGTTTTATTTGTGGTACTGGTAACACCTGTTTGTGTCCCCTTAAAAACAATGTTGAGACGACTGTATGATTCATAGAGTACTGCTACTTTCTGAACTCCTTCCCTGTACCAAATTCAGTAACATAAGGTTAAAAAAAGGAAACAAAGAATTGTGACAACAAAATGAAGAAATTATTAGGGGTGGGAGGGAAGCAGAGTAAACTGGACTTAAAATTTCTTCTCTTCTTGAGGTCTGCTTTGAAGTGTATTGTAGCTTCAGGGAGCAAAACTATTAGCCTATTTAGAAACAGACTCTGTACAGCCATATTAGCATCATCCCTCCTGTGCAGCTTACTTGCTTGTCTTCCTTCTCTTAATGAACTGCAGTTTGTATGTGCCCAGCTGATTTCTGGCTGGCTGGATTTCAGCTGATCTAGACTGGAAGGCAGTGAGTGGGTATAAGCTGTGATATAAGCACAGGTAGCTTCTGAACTCTGGGAAATAGGTAGGACATGTCTCTCTCTTCTGAATGAGAGGGTTGACATCTCTCAGCATCAAGATAACTGGGGAACATATTTCAGTGTCTGTGGTGAGCAGGTGAAATCTGTGTTCAGAAGCCTACTCTTAGCCAGTAAAACTCTTTCCTCTTGCACTCGAATGGAATTATACTAAAAAGCCAATTTCAGTGTCATTGTAGTACTGTCAATAGATGTTTGTCGTATCATCCTTCTGGAAACCCTGTGTTTGCAACAGAATTTTGCAACTGCTGAAGTTTTTATTGTAGTGGTTTTGTCAAAACTAATAATAACAACAAGCAAAGAAATCAGGTTGCTTTTTCAAGTTGTTGGCTGCAGTGTTGAAGTAATAACTGGTACCTCATGATGATGGCAACTTGCCATTTGAAGCATGTACTCTGTACAGTACAGCTGTATTCCTGAATATAAATTTCTGTCTTTTTTTTTTCCACAGAGTGGATTGAGTTTCTCATTCTTCTACTAATAGGGGGATTGTTTCAAGTGACCACCAAATAATTCTTAGTCTTTTCTCCTCCACCTCTCTGCAGAGTTGGAAATATGATTTGGCAAAGTGAAGCAATAATACTGTCTTTGTCCACCTGTATGATTTGTGGTTTGTTTTGTTTTTTCATTTGTATAATTTTATGTGCATGGGGAAATAAAAGTGCAACAACTGTACCAATGCAGACTGGTATGTTGGTGCACAAGAGCCCTCCATATGGATTTTCATTAGTATTTAACTAGAGTAGTATCATTATACCTCTGCATTTCTCTAGATAGCTAGGAAAGCCTTTTGAGTCGTGCATTTTGCAGAATGAACATGATGTATTTTTAATTTTGAGTATTGGGATTAAAACATTTTGAAAGTGGCTTAAATATTCAAGAACTTACAGTAAGATTTTCATGGCTGTTAAGCTGACCTAAGCTTCTAGTTAGAGCCTAACCAAGTTTAAATCTTTTTGGCCAAAATATTACATCTTTTTAGAGACAAATGAGCTTCAGTAAAAAGTTGAAGACTAGGTGCTTAGGTGTGCTTGAGTAGCCCTGGGTAGAGCTACAAGAGCTTTGTCTTTAGCAATGTGTTTGGATTTCTGTGTGGAGGGTTGTTCAGTATTAGCAACATATGAGATTCAAGTTAGGGAGACTAAAGAAATGCAATTGTTAATGTGAAATCTGACAAATAGAACCATTTTCTACCCTTGAGTGATTTAAAACCATTTTCAATCTTAATCCAGAAAGGCACTGCTTAAAGCAGTGCTCTGCTCCAGAGATGAGCAGACAGAAAGGCATAGTTTTGATTCTCATGTGTTAGTCTACTGCCAGTGTTCATTGCTTCCCCTCACGTTTTATATGGTGTGGCAACTTGGAGGCTTTGGTTTTTCTGTTTCTGATTCTCTGGATGATTTAATTTCGCCAGACTTCATTTTTCCCCTTGTATAAAAGATGGAAATTATATTTTCTTGCATTTATTAAGGCTTTCATTGCCTTGAAAGGGAGATTTGTAACTGTAAGGCATTGTTAGTTATTGCTTACTCTTACTAACGTGAGTGAATTAATAAGTTTACTTTTTTGAATATTAGATTTGGGACAGCACTTTACTTTTCTGTGTTCTGTTGGGCTGTTAAGGTTCTCATCAAAACCAGTGTTTCAGATACACTGGTCTGAGAAGATACAGAGTTCGATGGTCAGGTATGATGAAAACCAGTATTTGAGCTATTTTCTTTTGTTACTTTACTAGGAGATGTTTAACATAAGGATCTAGAAAAGGAATAAAATACAACAAAAAGGTTAAAATAAACTCAGTGGCTTTTGTGGCAGGTTGACTGTCCATTCATGCAATTTTGAATAAACTTTCTAAGCAATTGCTTTCTGCCATTCTCTACCACAGGAGAGAAAAGCTCTTCATACTAACAAAGTCACAAGGAGTTACTAGAATGACACTTGTAAGTGCAAATACCACTCCAAGTTACTTGATTTTATGTCCTGCCTTTGCTTTACTGGTCACGTAACTGCAACTATAAGTAGGATGCAAATGTTTCCCAGTATGGCAACTTGAAATAGGAGGCATGTTTGTGGCTGAGACTGTAATGGAGAAGGGCAGGAAACCAAGTAATGAGATAACATTGAGACACTGACTGATACCCCCATGTGCTGGTTTTAGCTGGGACGGAGTTGATTTCTTCTAAGTGGCTGTGTTTTAGATTTGTGTGGAAACAGTGTTGATAAGGCAGAGATGTGTTCATTACAGCTGAACAGCAGAATCAAGCCTACTCCTTATCCTGTGAGTAGCCTGGGGTTTACAAGAAGTGGTCTGTGTTCACTCCCCAAAGGGCTATCCCATGCTACGTGTTGTGATGCTCAGCAAATAAAGCTGGGGGAAAAGAAGGAAGTTATGACATCTGTGATGGAGATGGAGCGTGGCTTTCGTGGAGATGGCTGAACATCTGACTGACAATGGAAAGCAGTAAATAAATTCCTTGTTTTGTGTTGCTTGTGCACATGGCTTTTGCTTTACCTATTAGATGTCTTCATCTCAACCCATGAGTTTTATCACCTGTACTCTTTCAGTTCTCTCCTCCCATCCCACTGAGGGACAGTGAGCAATCAGCAGTGTTGGTCTTAGGTGCTGGCCAGGGTTAAACCATGACAACTCATTTGGCTAATAAGGATGTGCTATTACCAGTATCGGAGCATTTACTGAGTTTCAGAGATAAGTAGTTACAGTCAAATAAAGGGGATAGGGAAGGAATGTTGTCAGGGATATGGAAGGATTAAAGGTTTTTATTCTAAAATGCAACATGGGGCTGTATGTTTGATTTGTTAGGATAATATATCCATATAAAATTACAAATAAGCAATGTTTATGTGGAACACTGTTTCCTTTCTGACATTACCTATAGTACAATTTCAAGGCATGAACACTTAAATGTGCACGTCTGCATGCTGCAAAGAAACAGAAGTAATGCATCATTTGTACCTGTTGAGAGCTAAGACTGTCTTCTGTAAGCTTAGGATGTGAACCAGACAGGCAGTATTTTTTTAACTCTCTCAATAGGTTCCTTATCTGAAGTACAAGCCCACACATGTACTGTAGGTAGGCATTTGGCCTACAGAGCTTTCTAACACCATTCTCCTGGATCTGAACTGCTATCTATAAAAGCAGAGTTCAGTGCATCTTTGGTGCATTCCCTTTTCAAATTAGGGATCTCGATGTCCATAAATAGCACTGCTGATATCTGTCACTGTAAAATTCTTTCCAGTTTCTAGATGATGTACTGAATTCCATTACTAATTTAGACGCTTCTGAGTAATGAGATGGTTCTTACACCAACCAGGTGTAAATTCCTACAGTGTAACTTCCATGCAGGAGTGGAGAGGTAGAGCTCGATCAGGCCTCTCTGCTCAAACAGTTCCAAATCAGACTGTTAAGATGCAGCCATATTTGTAGCATGCAAACAGCTTTTTTTACCTCTTTGGCCATAGCTTGGCTGAGTAAATCTCCTTGTCTTCTGAGATGTCTTCCAAGGAAATCCCTGCTGTGCTTCCTTGTTAGGAGACCTCTTCCCTTGGGATGCAATAGCAGGCAGAGTTCTTTTTGGACTTGGTCCTTCTCCCTGCTGTTAGAAGCCAGTGGTTAATAATGCAACGATAATTTTGTACATGTAACATAGGTAAAAATGGTCTTAAATAAGTTTGGCATTAAAATGTTTTGGCTTGTTCAAAAAAGGAATAGGTTAGATCTACTTTCTATTGGCTGATGTCAGTATAAAAAGCTCTAGACACCCAAGAGTTATTCTGCTACTTTAGAGGGAAAAAAAGGTTGAGATTTAATACCAGCATCATTTAGCTCTGTTATTAATTTACATACAAAGTCTGTAATGCTTAAGATTTGTGTGTGGTGGGGGGTTTGTATGAATGTCAATTAGAGCTGGGATGGAGTTTCTGCTGAATTGAAGACAAATGCTTTTGGGGTTGAGCCAATTCTGATACAAGGTCCTACAAAATAAAACTTTTTCATTTTACTAAGTAGCTGTTGTAATGGAGTGGTCTTGGCAATGACATACATGGTTTGTGTTAACTCTGAAGAAGTAAAAAAGTTAGGAGAAGGCTTCCAGCTCTCACAGCAGGTTTGTTCTCTGTTCCAAATGGAACAGTGTAAGGGGAAATCATATGCCTCCTCCCTGTTTTAAAAATAAGCTTGGATCTTCTGATGTGGTGTCTGCAGAAATTGGGAGCTGAAGCTGACAGCCCAGGAAGTTCTCTCTCTTTCCTTGATTCTATTTTGATGATGAAGTAACAATAAATTAGTAATATTTACCAAAATAGATGCTGGTTGCTTTCGAAATCAGAAGAACAAGTATTTCTAATGTTTCCCATGAAGTAATTTTGAAAGCATTTCCAGGTTTAAGACAGTAAGCAAAATTTCTTCCCAACATTGTATCTTTGCTTTGGAATTTATTTTGGTTTTAGATTATGTCAGTAAAGGAAAGACACTGCTTAGTGCAGATTGAAAAATATTTTGATGGAAACATTTTCTGTCTTGCTTGACCTATAATAGTAATGAAGTTAATATCTAGAAAACTTAACATTTAAAATAGATGCTAGATTCAACTCAATTTACTATAATAACAATTGAAATCTTAATGAATAATTCTGTGCTCTCTGTGTGTCATGATTTATATTTTTGAACCTGAGCATGAGGCAGCTCTGAACTGTGCCAGAAAACCTTCCTGAGTAGTGTTAAGTACAGATCCCATATTGGGTACAGACCACTCAGGTTAAGAACATGAGTGAGTAGCGCAGTAAATGCTTGTCTTACTAAGTCAGGGTGAAATAAGAATATGAAAATTCACTCTTTAAGAAGTGCAAAGTGGAGAGTTACACTGATCTGTAGATTTTCTGAGTGGTTTGAAAGTTAACCCAAAAACTTAAAATAAAGATTGTTTTTCAGGTTCCTGCGAGCATGAATAGTGATGTTAGTTGGCATTTACCTCTGTGTTTAGCCAGATCCATTCATCCTGAATTGACTTCAGCAGTAAAAGCCTACTTTGTCCCCTGTTCTGAAGACAGAAAGTGACTTGTGACCAGAATCTGAGAACTACTCTTTTGCTGCATATCTACACAGTTCTATTTGCTTTCAAAAGTCAATGAGCTCATGGCACTTCTCTTACAAAGAATTGCAGGTATAGTCTAAATGCTCTGCGCATACTAACTCTGAACTTGCATGCTTTCCATGAGGTTAATTTTCTCTTTAAGCAATAATTACAGAACGATTCAAAAGTGCATATGAACGTATTCTGGGTGTTTTCCTATTGCTGTGCCCTCATGCTTTCATTTGATGCCCTTCTTTTCAAGGGGCTGAGGGTAGAAGATGGAGTACAGCAGCCTGGGGTTGTTTTTTTTTTGCAGTGGAAGTTGTGTCTTTAATGCCTTCAGAGGCTGTGCTGCTGTGTAGCTCAGTGGCAATCAAGTTATTGTAGGAGGACATTGATTTATTACAATACAATATGAAATGAGAGCTGGGCACAGTTTCTTCTGAGCTGCCAGCTCTTGGTTTCAGGGTCTTAAAAACCCTCCCCAGTCTATCAGATATTTAGCAATGCTTAGTGAAAATAAGTAATGAACAATACAATCAAGGACTGGCAAATAAAAATAGAAATGTTTCTTTTCATAGCTCAACCTGCATTCCACCCTTTTCCTGTGTTAATGAACCAAAGTAGGCCAGTTGTGCTCTGGTGTACTCATGTTGTTCAGTATCATGTAACAGGCAGAATTATTTCCTTGCAATTTGAATTTCTTTTTTTTTCTACCCTAATGCCAGTCCTTTATGGTGTTTTTAAAGAAAACTGTCAAGCTGATTCAGACCTGGTTTCAGTTGTCTGTGATGCAATGAGTGCTGAATTTAACAAAAAGTGGCCCTGGTGAGGGGGAGGAAGGTAATACTTAAAAAGCAGTTTAAATCTCACATCCACATTACTTATGTGTTAGCAAGTATGGTGTCTGAGCCATGGCAGACACTATAGTGTTAGTAAAAGTATTTTACCACTAACACCTCTTACAATTTCCAAAGTATTAAAATAATATTGAAAATATTGTGACCAACAACCAGTTAAGCTGACAAGACTGCTCTCACTATAGATTACAGTGAAGGTGTTGACTCAGAGGAACCCTTACAGAGGGATGGTGATTCTCCTTGTTGTGTTTGCATTGCCTGGTAGTGTGAACCAGATTAGCTTGAGCAGAAAAGAAAGAATGAAGAGGAACAAATACCTTGAACAAATGTTCACCAGCCATCTAGCTAAATGTCTTGGGTAAATTTATTCTTTCAGTCTGTTGCTTTGTTAGTTCTCTATGTCTGTCTATGGGCTCCCCTTACTACATCATGTCAGGGCAGCAACTTATGTTCCATTTGAGGTCCTTCTGTATTCTTACCCAACTGTCTGTCTCTCATATGTTTTGTTAGTTGCTGCTTCTACTCAACAATATCCAAGAAAGCAACTCAGCCTAGCTTGCATTGGCACAGATCAATCATGATAAATTCTTGGCACTATTTCCCAAATACTGTGAATATGTGCATGCAGCAGTTGATAGGCAGGCATGAAGTTCAGGAGCACAGCATGGCCCTGAACATATCCACCTCCTTTTTCTCCTAGTGCTGACTTGCAGATATCCTGTGAGCTGCTGGTGTGGCATTTGTCAAAGCTCTATGTGAGAGTGGAGGGGTAGACAACTTGTCTAAATGAACCATTAAATACAGTTTATTCAAGATGGGATTGTGGTGCATTGACAGGATGGTAAGCAAGGAAACATATGTTAAATGTTCCTGTTTTGTTCTCTCCTGTGGTTAGTGTGGTTGTCATCAAGTTCTGTTTTATCTTAACTTTTCTGAGGTGCCAGTAAGCAATAATAGCCAATTTCTTTGCTGCCACTGAATTCACACCCACATTGCCTCCACAACCACCCTAAAACATCATTCTCATTTAAAATTTATTTCTGTAGAGCTCAGTGATTAAAAAAGTATCTTCCCTAAAAATGAGAGATTATAATTAATGCCTACCTTTAATAGGTGAAATCTTCAGTTTGATGGGCACACAAGCACAGAAAGAAAACAAAATTCAGATTTAATCTTATGCAAATACTTCATTATTCCAAATTGTTATTGTCTGGAGAGATGAGCACAGAGAGTGCATGTAATGAAAACAGATTTTATAAATATCACTGCCATTGTAGCTGTATGAAGCATACATTGTCATCACAATCTCATCTGTTCTGTATGTGTTTGGTCTGGGGCAAACCCCTTACTGACTTACACCTGGAGTTTTGAGATTTGCAGATGGTGTGAATCACCAGAGAATGCGACCAGTATTTTTATAAACCTTTAGCTTTATCAGGTGGATCACGCCTACAAGTACACTTCTCCCAACAGAAAAAAAACACGGCTAAGGAAGGCAGTGGCAGGACAAACTTCCTGCAGTATTCTGCAATGTGAAATCACAGGGAAAATTCCCCAAGTCAGAAGATAGTTCAGTATCCATTGCCTGTTCAGTTCCTGGCCCCTTTCTGTAGTAATGACAAACAGTACTGCTAAACGTGGTGGTTTTCTTTTTCCTGATGCATAGCTGTGCTGATTAAACAGGTAGTTTGATTTTTTTTTTCTTGGTGTTTCTGTATAAATATCAGATGGTCATTATTCTCTTTCTGTGAAGCTGTGTAACCTCTGTGTAAGAGCAGTCCCCAGCACATTTCCAAAACTCTGCACTTAGTGATCTGTTTAGTTTTGTGACTAGAGAATAGTAGGGGTTTTTTTTGAGTGATCTCTTTATTGTGTGATCTTTGGAGAGATAGTGTTGCTAATGTTGACCCATATATCAGTCTTAATTGCAGTCTTAATTGCCAACCTGGATCAAATTAGATTGGATAACTAAAAGATACAGAATGGTTTATAAAATACATTAATTGACAAGGATGAAATTATGACAAATCACACGGTGAAGTGCCCCAGTTGGGATCTGTTACACTATTTGTCTCTGGATTAACTACTATGTCAAGACACTGGTAAGTGTGGAAATTTTGGAGGTGAAAAAGGCGTTGAGCACACCCAGACCCTCTCCCAGAGCATTTTGCAGCTCTGACTGGTTGATGTGTAGGAAGCAGGTAGCTGAACTGTGTCCTGCCGAAATGTAACTGAATAGGACCTTGTTTCTCTAGAGTATGGTCATTAACACTGAACCTCCTGCAAAAGCGTTGTGAAATGTTTAGTAGAACTGAATAGTTGCTTGTTTTTTGTAGGGAAAAAAACTGGTAACTCTGGCCACATAGTGCCCTAGGGCATTAAACTGCTACAGAAGTCTAGTTGTATTTGAAGAGGTAGATGTTTCCTAAATAATTATGTAAACCACACTGCAGCAAAACACAGCCTTGTTTTCACTAATACTACATAATTTTTGCACAGTTATGTAGTATAGCATGAGCTACTGCTGATCTTAACCTACAACTTTGTTTCCATCATTTTTCAACTGCATTTTAGAAATAGGACATACAACCTTGTGAGACTTTAAAAAAACCAAACAACTCCACAACACAAAAAAAACCCATGCTCCCAAAACTTTGGGAATTGCTTTATATTCCTCCTTGTGGTGAACCTACCTTGTTCATGCCTTTGAGCTGTTTGCCATGACAGAGAAATAGGAATGCACTTTTTCAAAAATTAGATTGCACATCTTCATATTGTCACTGAAGATTTAACAAAATATAAGCTAAACTGGAACTTTTATGTAATAGAATATTAAGAACTGAGAGAGATTTATTTCCATCTACCTCCTTCCAGAGAGACACCAAAACTTTTAATGAAAAGCATTGGAACAGCCTGCCCAGAGAGGTGGTTGAGTCAGCATCCCTAGAGATGTTTAAGAGAAAGGTAGATGCTGCATCTGGGGACATGGTTTAGTGGTTCTGATAGGGCTAGGAAAAGGTTGGACTTAATGATCTTGAAGGTCTCTTCCAGACAAAACTCTTCCACCTGAAAATATTCTGTGATTATGTAAAACTTTGCTCCAGTCACATCTGATTGATATCTGAGCTCAATCTGTTTCTTGCAGAATGTAGCAGAAATGTCTCTTGACATTGTTCTGATTTGCAGATGTCTCAGAAGATGTGTTTGGCAGACTGTTGTATTTACACATACTGATTCCATGAAAACGATGCACTTAATACTGTTAGATTGGCTACAGTGCATTCAGATACAGTGCAAGCATAACATAAAATATGTACCAGCAAATAAAGAATAGGAGTTGAGAATGCTGATAACAGAAGGGAAAGCAAAAAAAACCCAAATCTCAGTGTGTAGTATATTTGAGGCTACTAATAAGCAGGAGGAGTTAGAAATTTGTATCCTGTCAGGTGATTATGATCTGGTGGCAATTACAGAGACCTGCTGGGACAGCTCGCATGACTGGAATGTGGTCATGGATGGCTACGTCCTTTTCAGGAGGGATGGATCAGCAAGGCGAAGTGGTGTAGTTGCTCTTTACATGAGAGAGCAACTGGAATGTCTTGAGTTCTGTCCAGGGGTGGATGAAGAGAGTTGAGAGTTTGTGGGTGCGGATCAAGGGGCAGGCTGGCATGGGTGACACTATCATGGGTGTCTATTACAGACCACCAGATCAGAATGAGGAAGGTGATGAGCTGACAACAGCCTCACAGCTACAGGCCCTGATTCGTATGGGGAATTTGAACTGCACTGATACTTGCTGAAAGACCTACTCAGCCACCCATCCCCAGTCCAGGAGGTTCCTCCAGTGCATTGGTGACAATTTCCTGATGCAAATGGTGGAGGAGCCCACTAGGNGTATGGGGAATTTGAACTGCACTGATACTTGCTGAAAGACCTAC
>VZRI01008219.1:0-24022 GCA_013397515.1 Upupa epops
CGCATGCGCACAATACAACAAAAACCCCTTTTACCCAGTTTTCTATCTTTCTTCTAAGAGACACAAGATACGATGGGCCCTTGAAATCTGGGTGTCATTTGGTCATTGTACAGAGCTCACAGCCTGGCTCTACCGTTCTATCTCAATTTCAGCCTCACCAATGCTTTTGTGCCTTTCTGCTTCAGCTTGTAGCCTTACAACCTCATCTTGCAGCTGTGCCACTTGGTTAATCAGATCATCTGCCTTCTCACACCACACACAGCCAGCCTCAGAGCTGCCCCCTGAGATCAGTGAGAGGCTGTGGCATTCTCTGCAGCCTGTCACCTGAACAATGACATCCTTCCATGGGAGCTGTCTGGGTTCCCACATCTGTTTTGACTGGATGTATGGTCTTCCTCTGCCACATGGAGACCATTTTGGAGGGCTGGATTTTTTTTTGTTTGGTTGGGGTTTTTTTTTGTTTTTCTTTTTGCCTGCATGCTGGCAAGCAAAATGGCTGTGCTGTCTCACTGTTCACAGTGTGAGTGCTGCTCCCAGCTTTGCTGCGTTTATATCTCCCATGGTTTCCCCTGTCAGCACCCTCAGCCACATCCTCCCTTGGCTTTATCTGCAAGAGATGCTGGTTCTTACTGGGTCTCCCTTGGGCTTCCCTGGGTCAGGGAACCTCCATCCACCTGACAAACTTCAAAAAAGAAGAAAAAATTAGGGCTCTGGCCATGGTCTTTAGTGGTCCCATCTGTGCTGTTTCTCTGTTTATGGTGTGAGTGCCTCTTCTGGCTTCACTGTACTTAAATCCTTGAACTGTAATGCTTTGGGGAGAAGGGGAAAGAAAGAGAGTGGCCATAGCAGTCATGCCCTGTTTGCCACCATGGGTAGCACCATGTTGCCTTTTTCTCACCATGGGCTTGGTCCCACGTGACTAGAGCCATGTTGCTTTTGTTTCTGCTATGGGTCTGGCACAGGTGCTGTAGCTCAGCTTTGCCAGTGAAGAACTATGAAACATGTAAGTAAGCGGGAGAAGAGAAGCCCCAGGTGGGTGTCTGAAGGTTCCATTCTGCTTGGCCAGATGGTCTGTGCTAAAAAGGCAGATGAGACTGATCTCTTAAACCTTTGGCAAGTAGACAGACTGGGGTTCTGAAGTGTATGTTCCTGTGTCTTAGATACTGCTGCATCCCTGAAGGTTATGCCTACAATCTGCTGGCCAAATCACATTTGAAGAATCTCTGAGGCAAAAGGGATGACAAGAAGCTGATGTGTGATTCGAGAAGTGCAAGGAAACCTGATGTCTGCAGGGTACACCAAGTGAATGGTTGGAAAAGGGATTTTTCAACAACTGTCACAACCTGTGAGGGCCTCAGGAGTCCTCCTGAATCCTAAGAATGAAGGGGGTGACTGCAATCCTCTTTGGTTAGAGTGTATACTTGTTTTCCCAAGGACTGATATGTTAGTTGTCTCCTATTTCCCACAGAGTGTGCGCAATGGCATTGTGATACAATTTCTGGTTTGGTTTTTACTTTTCTTCTTGGTTGTGAGTTCAATAATTTCTTGTTAGCAAAGCAGTTTCATTGCTTGTGGAATTCTCTGCAAGAGATGGTTGGTGTGTTTGAACTGTAAGCACCAACCCAGGACCAGTTCAGACCTTCATTTTAGATCCAGGACAGGAGCAAAGTAGCAACATTGATGTTTTCTATCAGGAGTCTTTTATTCTATTCTTAATATACTCATATATAAGACTCTCTGGATTAGTTTTACTTCACTATTTAAAAGAATAAGATAGGACAATGCTTATTTCTTTTTGACAATGCAAATATAAGAGCAAGTCTACATTGAGAATGCTCAAGAGTTAGTGTAAAGGCTTTCTGTGGAAGGAGATGGAATTGTAAGCTTTTACAGGAGGTAAAGTCCTTTTTTGCTTTCCTTTCTCTTTTTTCTCTTTACCTTTTAAAGTTATGCTGCAAGGATGGTTTGCAATGTAATTGATTCCTATATTTAAGGAATATGATGTTTGCTAATTCATGAACATTCGGAGGAATATTTTTCTATTTGTGTGTGATAACATTGCACAAATACAAATAGTTTTCACAAAAAATATAATGTCTGAGAGGCACTGCTGACAGATCTGTGAAACATTAATGGTTTGCAGTTCCACCATCTACCTGCCCTGGAATTTCCGTACATTATTGTAAACCTTACAAGCTTTAGAAAGTTAAAGTCCTGTTTTACAAGGTGTTAGCAGGAAAAAGATGTTCCCATCTATGATAATAGATTAACTATAGTAAATACATTTTGAAAACACACTCTAAAGTAACTCATAAAAAAGATGAACCAGAAAAACCTAGTTTGGTAAAATACTCCCTTCCAGCAGTCAGGCCACAGGTGTTTTGATTCCCTTCTGTTGTAGTATTTACATTGCACCATTTATGTTAATCATTGCTTTCAGTATTTCTCTGAGACTGGAAAATAATAACTTACCAATTGTTCAAATAACAGAAATACAGCACGAAAAAAGCACAAGGCACCATGAAATAGTCTCAGTTCATTTTTGCTATAGTAATATGGCTAAAATCATTGATGATGATACAGTACCACCACAGTCCATGTTGTATGCTTGTATTCAATTCCAGTTCTTTCTTAGGCTCTGAATTCTAAACCCTCAGGGTCTTTCGTACTAAGTCTGTTCTGAAATGTTCAACTCAAGATCTTCTCCCATTGCCTTGCACAGCTCAGGATGACTAAGGGCTTTGTTGAGGTCTCAGCCAATGTGGCACAGTGTGGTTGACTGGCAAAGTCCTGCCTGTCTTGCAGCTGGAATGGTGCTTGAGCAGGATCAGTGAATCTCTTAGGCTGAGCACCACCAGTGGGGCTGAACTCAGGTTTTCCTGTGGTGATCCTTGCATGCTTCTGAGGCAAAAAGATGTTTTTGCAGTCAGATAATGATTTATATGTGGATGGAACTCACTAAATCATGCTGGCTTTGGGATTGTGTAGATGAGAAGATTGTTTCTGAGAATTTCAGAAGTGATAGCTGACATTAATTACTGTTTATTTTTTCACTAGTTATTGTCTTTGAAGTGTTTCTGTGAGAGACAGGTTGTTTGAGGGCACATGAGTCTTTTGTGAGTGCATGTATTTAGTTTTTTGTGTAATGCTTAGATTGGTTTCTGCAAAATGATCCACCGTGAGCCTTCTACCTTACAGTTTGGCCATTTAGTGTCTGCTAGAGCAGTTGGAAGGTAAATGGAAGTATTTTTAAAGGTCTTTTTAAAATATTTTGACCTGAGAATTTGCTGTTGTATATACTGAGAGTAAATTATCCAATAGACATCTTCATATAATTACTTTGCAGCAGGCAAAGTAGCCTCTGTAGAGGCAATTAATGAAATCTAAAATTTGTCTTAGGTTTGGACCATTGAAGACTTTGAGAGTGGCTTGCAGCAACAGTTCAGACCAGGGTAGTTCTCTCTTAAATATGTGTTTATGAAATCACACCAATCTTAATTACTGCCACCTTAGAAGGCACACCAGACTTAATTGTCTCTTTTAGAATAGCAACACTTCTCCAGGACTAAAGCAATCTCTTGTCTGGGTTAATACTGCCCTAGTTTATAGAAAAAGGGAATAAAATACATATTAAATAAACAAAGCAGACTCTGAACAAAATTCAGCTTCAGCTAAATAAAATACTGTCTCTGAAAAGTATTTGAAATGTTTAAGTAGACATACACTACCTAAACCACAAGAAAACAACAACTGTGAAAAACACTTGAAGGTAGAGAGAACATTAAAGATTCAAGTGGGAATGTTGATTTTGTATGATACAAATTTAACCATAAGTGCAAGGGCAGATCAGCCTGGGCTGGTAAGAGCCATCTCCACAGACTTTTGATTAGGGAGGTCATCTGAAAAGTGGGCTCTGCTTAATGCAAGGGCTTCTGGGGCTATTACTGAGTAATTTTCCTGCAGTTAAAGAAGATGATTATTTTCTTATGGGTATGAGGAAATAAAAAGTGGATTTTCCATTTCTGAATGACAATAGGTATGCTTTTAGACATATTCCAGCCTGCACTTTTAAACACTTAAAAGAGAAATTGGTGTGTTTGCAAGGTTTTAGAAAAGTGAATACATACATTTATATCTGTCTGACGTCTGTCTGCTTATGAAAGGAGTGCAGAATACAGTCTGAAAATATAATTTATTTTACAATGACATCAAGACATTTCTGGCAGATAAAAATGGCTATTTCAGATAATAAGACAGGGCTAGATAAAATGTGTTGAAAATCATGCTGATAGCATAAGCTTTCAATTGGCAATACTTTTGTGAGAACTTTTTCAACTCTTTGTGAGGAGGTAAAAGAAATATGAAACATACATGAGGTGTAAAAAAAAATCAACCTTAACTCTACTATTGCATAAAAAGGATAAATATTAACAAACACAAAGGAGTCTTTAAGAGCAAAGCAACTAAATGAAACAACTGTAGGATCCTTGTGTGCTTTTGCAGACCTCTGTGAGAAAGTTCACTGGTACAATACAGCACAAAAAACCAAAGGAAAACAGTTGAGCACTGAATGTGGAGGTGACTCTGTGAGCACAGCGATGTAATTTAAGAAGTAAAGATGTTTTAGAAGTCCCTTGAAGTTTGTTTCCCTGAAATATTTTTATTAGAACCTTTCCAATCCAAGACACCTGCCAATATATGAAAAAGCGAGTAGCAAAAACATGGCTACTTCAGAGAGTTTGGGGCTGTTAGGAATGGAGAAGTGCTGTTATTATTCATGAATGGTAACTCAGCTGCTTGTAGATGATACATATTGGCGAGTTCCAAGTGTGAATGAAGATCTGAGGAGGATGACTGACCTTTCTGTTGAGTAGGTCAGTGAACAACCGAGTTTCAATTGGTGGTTTGCTTGGGTATGTGTGTGGTGAAATGCCAAAGCTGTAAGGTGATGCAGAGGGTCCAAAATGCATTGTGGTAGTCTGTTCATAATGTCTTCCAGCTTTTATATGCAGAGATAAACTATATACAGAGTAGTGTAACCATTTAAGATATTTGTTTCTATTACTTCTGAAGGTGAACTGTAAAACCTAATCAAATCTGTTTTGTAGACAGACTGACTTTCCTATCTAGACCAGATTTAAGCAACACAGAAAACTGCCATGTATTTTACCAATGTCACAGCAGCAGGTTTAGCTCCAGCAGCTCTTTCCAATCTTTCTCAAGAACACCTCTGCAAGAAGGCCTCTGCTCCCACAGACTTCAGAATATCATTTGCAGTTCTGTGCTTCTCAGACAGGATGCTGACAGATGTATTTATCTAAAGAACCTTTGTGTTGTGATCTCCTGTGAGAGATTTCTCTCTAGAAGCCATGTCTAGGCAAGTGACATAGCTGTTACTAAAAGGTATCCTCACAGCAGTGGATTATGGAATTATTTGTACAACATCAGCATACAGGGAAGAGAGTTCAAAGGAACCAAGGATGTACCTTCCTCTGAGCCTTGGATTTTGCATTTCCCTCACACCTCTGTAAGGCCTAAGTAATTGTATGTACTCTCACCTCTGGCTAAGCTAGGACTCACTTAGTTTTCTGCTTCATCTCAAAGGTCAGGTTTTCATCTAACCTAATGTCTTGAGTATTATGAAGACACATGGTGCTTCCTACCAGGAAATTCTCTTCTTCACTACTGAGGACTTAAAATACCTTGGGCAGAGGAACCACTTCAAAGACATTGCTAGCTTGATGGGGTTTTTTATTTCTAAAAGCATCTCCTGCCTTGCTGTGGATTTTCAGTGAGCTGGTGCTGATATGTAAGTTCCTTTGAACTCTCTGAGGAAAAAACTGTCCTAATCAAAGAAATCAATTCTACTTGTGAAGGGCAATTCCTATGGTCCTTGCACAAACAGGTTAAAACACCAAATAATACTGTTGAGGTTTTAATGCTACTTTCTTTTCTTACTGGCACATGATATATCTTTTCATAAACCTGTAAAGCCTAGCACAGACAGTGTAGATTTTCCTGTGCTTTCTCTTCCATCTTGATGAAAATTCCTGTATTGATTGAAAGGTCTGTCAGTGGATGGAAAGATAGGTCTGTCAGTGGATGGATAGAACAAGAGTTCTATTGCAAGAAAGAACCAGCCTGTACATATGTTTCTGCAGCGTAGCCTGTGCTTAGCCACACACCAAAACACTGAACAGCAGTCAGACTAAAAATTGCATCAGATACAGTTCAGGTATGCTAAAATAAAAGCAGGAAAGGGTCAACTACTATTACCCACAGACTATGTATACTTGTGAAACCTTAGTGTAAAACTAATTTTCTTAGCAGCAGCTTAAAAATAACATATGTGGTCAGAAAACCAATTAGCTGAGATATATTAAAGGTTTCCAGCTTTTGAAAGTGCTGTTATCCCCTTGAGCCTGATAAGCCATGAAATCATGCATAAGTCACCAATTAAGCTCATCTGGTGGGTTTTTTTTAATGGGTAAAAGGTCAGACATATTTGAATCTCATTAAAGCCAATTACATTCTTCCCAAACAGAAGAACTGAAACTATTAATAGACCTGACTTTGCCCTAAGCTTTTAGTTACTCAATCTGCCCCACTTTGTTTCTCTACAACATACCAAATAGACGATGTTTCTGTATAGCCAGTGTCATGTTTTCATGTGGTAAGGTTGCATAGTTCTGTATCAAATTGGTATAATCTTCATGAGAGGGCTGTAATAAATAGGAAATATTCTGGGGTTCCCTTGGATCTTTTAATGCTACCATGGCAAATATAGATACTCAATAAATTATATAAAACTACAAAAGGTGCCCTTTTCAGGCTGTATTTGATTTCAAAATTGCTGGGTCTTGTTCCATGAGTGTTAAGTTGAATGAATGAAGAATTTTAGAAAATGTATAAGAGGTTGACTTCTTTGCTGTTGGTTTGTTTTTTTTTTTACTGAATAGCAGTTGTTACCATGGCCTGAACTGACACAGGGCCACCTGTATATGAGGAAGGTGGTAAACACAAAGTTTCCTTTTCCCCCACAAAGCCTGCTAGTAGTTCACTGTGATGTGACATTTCTGTTTCACCTAGCAGCAGTTTGTTTCCCATTTCTCATTTAGATGCGTTTCAAATTTTTCCATCTTGATTTTCAGTTCTTTTGGCTGATGGAAAGCTCTCAAACATACAGGAGATCAGAGTGCCACAGTCATCACTTCATAGGAAGAAAAACAATTCTCAGATGTTTTTTATGTACTTTAAAAAAACACTTTATTGGGAGGCAGATTTGCAAATTAATCTGTCATAAATGCCATGTTATTTATAAATTGTGAAACTGCAAACATGCTAAGCAAAGTATGGTACTCAATATATAGTAATTGTTAAAAGTTAATTAATCTGATGAACTATCAACATATTAACTTCTCCTGTGTCTCTGTCCTTTTACATGAGACAGACATATATCTTCCTGAAATTAAACATCACTTGACAAGAGTATGGCTTGAAGGCAAATTGATAGTAGCAATGCATAAACCATTTGTGCATGTTAAAGTTGTGCTTTCAATTGAAGCTCAAAAATATTTTTATGTGCTGAAGAGTCTTGGAGTATAAAAGTACTGTAAGTGGCACACATTTATTCTTTGGCCAAACAATCCATCATCCTGTGCAGGGTCAAATTCTGCCCTTGGATTTTCATGTGAGCAAGTTTTAGTAGTTTCTGATAGACAAAGCAGCTTGGAGACTAAACAAAGAAATGCAGCAGGATAGACCTAGAAGCAACTATTTTGAGACTGATCTGACAAGACAGGAAAACAAGCTAGTCTTTTTGAAAAGACACCTGGTCTCCACCTCAGTGTTTACTGGATTATTTGCTTTGGATAGTCTAATGGAGGCAGTATCTTCTGCTTTCTTATGTCAAAACCCAATTCATTTCTTTTAGCAAGGATTTGAGCCACTGTATTCTGTCTGTTTGTCATTTCCAAAACTCACTTTTGTAACTCATTCGCCCTACCCAGGCTTACTTAAGCTCCGAATGTAAGCCATAACTCACAGATAGTGTGGTAAACCACATCCTGAGGCAGCAGTGGGATAGAAAGCCTATTATACAGTTGCTTCATCACATCTGCTGTGCTGGGTTCTGAGAGCAAAAAAACAATTCCTGTGATAGATTAAATCTATCCCAATAAGGGCTTCATAAATCAGTGCTACTAAAAGCAGGAGTGGCTCTGAATGTCTGCTAAGATCCAGGAGAGGTTGTAGTCTGGCAGATAATTTACAAAGAAAGAGAAATGCCTTTAGTGGAACTGAGAGAAAAGACCAATCAAGTCGAGGGAAATGGCTCTAACAACCTGTTATTGCTGTAGGATTCACTCACTTTTTCCTTCATCATGCCGTTCCTCCAGCAACACAACTAAGGGGAAACCCAGATATTGGTCAGAGAAGGAATCTGATATTCCTTCTAGGATAAAAACCTCACTGACTTTGGGAAGAAGTCTCAAATCACTGTGAACCAGTTCAAGGCACTTAGGAGGAGATAGGTGATAAATTCTGACAATTATCAGAGTATTTTTGACCTTGGTGGTGAAGTTTGATGATGGTTTGGCAGTATTATTCCTTTGCTGGAATTGTGTTGCCCAGTTTTATGAGTAAGTGAATCACTCAAGCCATCCCTGCAGCAGGAAGGATGTGCCTCTCTACTCTTTTATTATTTTAGTGCTAAAATTGTAGCTGAGTGTTTGCATGGCACAATAACTTTTCAGACAAGGTTAGTGGCAGATTATCTGCCAAGATTCTGACAAGTAAGCAACTTCCAGTAGAGCAGGTAAATCAATCTTCCAGAAGGTTATGATGATTTAAGACCTATGCATGAGTGAGAACAGGAATATCAGAGAGCAGTGAGGATGCGCTCAGTTCTCATGTGGGGGTGCAATTCAGGTCTTGCTTCTGACTAGCACTTTCTCCTGGACCTGGCCCACTTTCTTGGATGCCGTGTCTATATTTACAATTAAGAGGCATAACAGAGGATTCTTGAATAATACTCTATTCTCTGGGACAGATTGTGCAACTGTCCCAGTAAAAGGGCAAGAGGCACAAGCTCAAACACAGAAAAATTATCTATTTAGGCATAAGAAAAATTGTCTTACTGTGACAGTGATCAGACACTGTAAGAGATTGCTCAAAGGAACCCCAAGTCCATCGGATTTCCAGTTATGGAGATACAAGATAATCCAGTGGACGTATACCAGGACAACCTGCTGTCTAGGTCACCTTGCTTTCAGTGGGTTGGCAGTGTCAAACTTCACTTGCAGAAGTCCTTCCAGCCTCAGTGAATCTGTGACATGTATATTATCAGAAAAATTCTCACTGTAAGCACCACCACACAGGATCTGTGCTTTTATAATAAGAATAATGCCGGAGCAGATATTCTAGAGTCCTGCTTTTCTGGAATAACCCACCTACTCAACTGCTTCTTCTCAGACAGAATCCCTGGTGAAATTCAAGGTGACCACAGGGAGCATACCATGAGGGAGTGTCTGTTCTATCCATGAGTAGTTCTATAGCTCTCATAATGACACTACTAGCCAAGGTAGCTCTAACCTAGTTTACTGAGGTGTATTGCTCGTACTGCTTGATAACAGTGGACAGGCTATTTAGACTTCATGGGTTGTGTTTAAAGAACTTGACGACTTGTCAGATTTGCCTCCCAAGATGGGAGATATCTACTGTTCTCCCAAAAATGAGTTATTTGTAAATTGTCTTCTGTTAGAAAGAAATGGTAATGCATTTTCTTACAATTCTGAGATTTGGAGATTTACCAAAGTCACTGGGGATCACCAGTTAAATTGAATTGAAATTTATCATTTGTTGCTTGCTGAACAATTAACATCCTTATTACAGAACACAGCCCCCTCCCCCAATTCTGTATCTCTGGTGTTGCTTGACATTTATCCAGAAGTGTTGTTTTTTTTAATTCAAGCCTATTCAAGGGGGCTACTTTCCTTTGGATTTTACATGTCTCTGTATCCTGTGTTAATATAGTTGAACAGATACCACTGTTCCTTCTTTTCTCCAGGATCTTTGTCCCTTAGGTGATGTGGTGAATTCTCTGGGGAATAGCTTACAATTGTAATTTGTGCAATCATTTGGCTTCTATTTCCAGTGGCTTGAGCAGACAATTATTAGTAAAAAATGCATGACTTTTAAGAAAACAATTGACTGTATAGCTGTGGTGGAAGATGGCATGGAGCATAGAATCAGAGAATCATAGAATCATTAGGGATTGGAAAGGATCTCAAAAGATCATCTAGTCCAATCCCCCTACCACAGCAGGATCACCTAGACCAAGTCACACAGGAACACATGCAGGTCGGTCTTGAACATTTCCAGAGAAGGAGACTCCACAACCCCCCTGGGAAGCCTGTTCCAATGCTCCGTTCATAGACCAAAAGTATTCAGATTGTGCTTTCAAATCTGAAATAAACTTCGATATGACAAGTCATAGAGAACAATCTCTTTGAAGAGTGACCTTTAACTGTTGAGAAACTCTAGTTGGTTCCTCTTTGGCAAAAACCTGAGGCAAATACCCCTACGGTGGCTGTGCTCTTGGTTTATGGCTATCACATGCAGGTAGAGTGTCTGCATCTTTGTGATCTTCACCAGTTGGGAAGAAAGGCAGGAAAAGAAAATCTGACTTTATTGCACACAAAAATCCATTATTGAAAAAATAATAATTTATAATAATTTGTCAAAAGCATTTCTATTTCTTTTATGTTAAAACTGCTGATAATTCATGTATGTAGTTGCTTTCACCATAGGCAAAATATAAAAAAGTTGAAGAAGAATAAAGGGGTTTTGTTTAACAGTACCACTGATAAATATTTCTGTTCAGGATTTCAGAGAGTGTCCTATGGACTGTCACTGTGTTCCACTCCTCTAGATAATTACTTTCCTTAAAGATGCTGCTTTCAGAGCAGGGGAGAAATGCCAATATATTCTTTTTAAAGACCCACAAAATTAACTCTTGGATTTTTGCTGACTGTTGCAAAATTCAGACGTCAAACTGTTGAATTTATGCTACAAATTTTAACCAAGTTTCTCCTGCTTTCTGATCTGCGAGTGCTGTTGTCTGCCTGTAGGAAGAGATCTAGCTCTGCTGGAGCAAGTTGCAGGTCTGCACCTCTCTTGTTTCTTTACCTATCTCACATGCTGGTGGTGTGCTAGAATAAATCAATGTGGTTCATGCACAGTTTTACTTCTTAATGAAAAAGGTTTAATTAAGAAGATCAGTGGTAATTTCAAGTCATTAAAAACTCCTTAACATATCGTTGTAGATTTATTAGTGATAAAAAGCTCATTATGTGTTCGAGCCTGCTAACATGAATAGTGGTGTATGGATCTGTTCTGTTAGCTTATAATATCCTTTGCTGACATCAAACCTGCATAACAGGTATGAAACCTGACCAACTGTTATTCTGATGGAGCTGGTCTCCTTGTTATTTCTTTGCTGTCGTATTGACTACAGGGTTTAGGGAAATAGAAGACAAAAGGTTGAGAAAGTCAGCATATGGAGCCAGTGGGACTGTATTCACTCAGAATGCAAGATCAGGGAAAGCCTCTCTGGCTGGTGTTCCCTAGTTTCTCCTCCACATACAGGTTCAGGGTAGGTTTGGTATTAATTGTTCCTATTCCTTCTTGTGGCTGCCTTCTGAATTTTTTCTTATTGCAAAGAAAACTGCCACATTGTCACCTGGGGATTTCCTTTGTTATGTTTAGTATTTTCAGGCATTGACACATCATGCAGATAAATAATGTTTATAAATTAGACATTAGTAAAGTCTGCTAGTAACAGAAAGCTTGAGGGAACTGCAAGGTCTCCAAGAAGGGACCTTTGTGGGAACAGATTAGACAAGTATCTGTCTGTGTACATTTCCAAACCATTACTCTCAGGAAGCATGGTGTCAGGTACTGGATGACCCAATGCTCCCTTCCAGCCCTTCTTTTCTCTCAATCTACCCATTGTGCAGTTTGTGAATTAACAAACCCCAGATTTCATCCCAAAGTTGATCTTCCTGGCAATAACTATCTATGCATTTAGTTTTTTAAAAGCATGTCTCTTAACTTCACTCAATTTTAAAACAAAAAATTAATCAGATTTGCAATTGCTGTAAATATGCTTTGTTCCATTGCAGTCTAGACAGTAATCCCAGATTCACTCCATCTGAGAATGTGAACCATTATTTTACATTTACTTAAAACATTAATTAAAGACAAAGACAAAGGCAAGAGGCTTTCCTATGAGTAGGTAACAGAAATGGGCATTTCTGGAGGCTACTCATGCTGCAGACACAAACGCATTTGCCTGTGATTTTTAGTGTGCTATCAGATGGAGTGTGCTTAGATATTTGAACTTTTTGAAGTGACAAATTATAGCATCCTTAGAAATTAAATGTAATGTTTAAGAAAGTTACTGAGTGTTAATGGATTTCTTCATTTGTGTTTTATACACTCGGTTTCATTCTAAAGCAATTCAGGAAAACAACAGAGGAAGCTATAAACATTTTGCAAATATTAAGATGAAGTTCCAGAAGAACTAATGAGTATGTAATTGGAAACACAAATTTGCATACAAATTTGAACATGTTATTTCAAAGCTTGCAAACATCAAAGCATATTAAAATGACAAGCTACCCATGCCAATGTACAGTTTTTATTTTAAATGGGTGAAAGAATAAAATATAAAGGTTTTACTTGTGAGATGGCTAATTATATCAAATTGCTTTAGGCATAAGGGAACATCAAGTCATTATGATATGCATTTGCTTTGCTTTTTTTCCTGTTATTTTATGCAATTTCTGTGTACCTTGGGCATCAGAGAAGTGGAATATATGTCAGGTATATTGAGACAATAGAATGTCACAGCTTTATCCATCTAGCAAAAAACAGAGACATCTCTTACTCCTACTTTGAACTCTAAGTAGATGCACATGTAGAAATTACCGGCATTTCATTCATGGAACATAGTATATGCTAGCTTGTCTATGTCTTGCTAACCTGAAACTCCAGAAGCTGCCCTGATTATGAGTAACAAAGGCTACAAGTCCCTGAATGGAGAAGTGCTGAAGGGAAGTTAGGACATGCTTCACCTAAAAGAAGTGCTGGACTTTTAAAGGCAGCAGAGAATGCCAGACAGAATCCTCACATCTGCAGAGGACACCAGCATAGGTCAAGGCAAGTGTTCTTAGTAATGTGTGAATATTCTGTAGTCTTTAAATGCAACTGCAGCTGAGAGTTCAGCAGGTTTCGTGGAGTAATGCATGGCAGCAATTTAGCAGCTCTGTAAGAGAAGCATGGATCAGTGCTCCTCTCTTGACTTGAATTACAAACAGAAATACATCAGAGAAATACAATAGGAATACAGCAGGTTTCTTATTGACTTTGTCTACTTGCTGACCTTCAGCATCAGGGCTTTGTGAGAGACATATATCTGTATCTGTGAGGTGGCATGTTGTGCTGAGAAACAATCTGACTGTGAAGGCTGCACAAGGCCAGCTGTTTCAGCACCTATCTAGTAAGAGGCAATAGGATGAAAGCAAAGCTGATAGCCTGAACAGCTGCCACAAAAATGCCCATTTCAGCAAAATGCACTAAGTTGACATAGGCTGAAGTGAGTGCTGCCTTGAATTATGTGGACCAGTAAGATTTTGCCTGCATAGAAAGGTTCTTGAATTTGAACTGCCTCCATTCCTGTCAATGATGTGTGAGGTTTAGCTGCAGTACAACACAGTTCCTTGTGGTTTTGCTCCATCAGTCTCCTCTAAGGCCTTAAAGCCTTGTGAGACTGCAGAAAGCAGAATGCTAGGTACAGGCTTAAGCTCATATGTTATGCTAATATGACTAATTTCATCACAGAACTAGACTGAATCTAAGAATGTGTCTAGAGTTCAGGCCAGGTGGTGATGGCTACTTAAGTCAAGTCATGCTACTTGTCCTTGAATTAGATAAAACCACTAGCAGAAATCATGTGAAGTTTCTAGAGTAGAATTTAATATCTTTCGAAGGTCTCGGCAGGGCTATACATAAACCAGTGATTTTGACACTTTTTATTAATGGCCAGTTTTCAAACAATAAAAGAAGCCTTATAAAAAATTTTGAAATTATGATGTATTGGGTTAACATGAGCCAGCATTAAACATAAACCAGCTGCTGATTTTCTGCAAGATTACACATGTAGTCTTTCTCTATTCTGCTTCTGTGCTACAGGTAGAAGCTGCTCCCTTGTAATCTTCCATCCCCTGCACTGGTCAAATATCCCAAGTGTCTGTGGCACAGAACTGAAATCAATGTTTTTCTGCCTTGAGCTGCGCTGGAGAAGAGTATACGTTTAAACTGAGCGTCACCAATGAAATGGTATTCTCATCGCTTTGCACATTGGTTATGCACAGTACTGTCTGGCGGGCAAGCAAAGCCCATGACCCCACAGCTCCTACTCCTAGAGCAGGGGAGTTTTTGTAGCACTGACACAAAGCAGAGTTTGCTATAGCATGAAATTTGCATATTTACCCAGATGGTGTAACCAAACTAAATGTGCTTTCCTTCTGATTTTAAAGTTTCTCTTCCCATAATCTCCTGTGTTTAGAAAGACTCAGATGTGAGTACATCTTATAAGCAATTTTTTTTTTTTAATCAGTCATCAGTTAATCTAATATTAAGAAAAATGCATGGAATGTCCATTTTTTTCTCCTGAAACTTCAAAATTTTGCTAATGAGATAATCTATAAACCTGGAAATGTTATAAGGACCTATTTCATCAAGGTGCCAAATCTCTTCAACTCATATTCATTGTGACGATCACTGGCAAAATGGTCAAGAATTGACTTTCTGAAGCATTTTTTACTAGTCTAGAAAATACCTTACTACAAGAAAACAAAGTTGGTTTCCCTGAACGTGAGGCAGTAGTAGGGGAGACCTGTTAAAAATCAATCTCTGTGTGGAAACAAAGACCACATCCAACAAACACCATGTTGATTGTGAACAGGTTTCTTGTCTTCCCCCAGAATATTTTTTCATTCTGATGAACAAGAGTTACGTTACCCAAGATGCGCTGCAAGTACCACACTTAAGAAGTACCAAAACCCAAACCAAGACGGGAACCAAGAAAATAATGCTGCTGCTCACCCTTCACTACTAGGGCAAATAATTGATTGCAAATGGAGACTTCCATATTAGTCTTCTCAACTGACCTAGGCAAAATATACTGAACAGATTTTAAAGTAAACACTGAAAATTGATTGATTTGTATATGCAAATATCTGATTCAACAGAGCTGAAGCTGCAGCATGAAGAAGTTATGCCTTTTTGCACAGCCATTTCCAATAGACAGCATCTGTTCCCAGCAGCAGATGACTGTATATGTGGAATATGCGAGAGAGTTAACACGGTAGCAGTGATAGTCAGTGCTTTATTTGGGCCAAAATGGACTAAGTCATGCTGCATCAACTTTCCTTTGCCCTCATATATGCCAGGAAGCACCTTTCCATAATGAATATGTCATTCAAAAAAAAACCAACCCACTAATAGCTAGGAATGCATAAGTGATCAAGGGTCATAACTACTGTAATAATAAGCAACAGGAAATATTTTTCCAGATTATGTCATGATTTTGACTTTTTGGCTATGTCATTTCTTCACCATCTGTTTTAAAATTATTCTAACAGGCAGCTGGCTTAGTAGTCAGTATTACACTTTAAAAGGTGTTATCTTAATTACTACCCTTTTTTCAAAACGCAGTTATCCACAGAAAAGGAGGCTGGTAAAATTGAGTAACCACCCTAGCCTTGCTTCATAACAAAAATAAATTAGTAATACTTAGCATCAATAACATAGCTGCAAGAGAAACTTTGAACATCTTTGTGATTTGGAAGTGCTGAGACCAAAGTATACAAATGCGGACTGAATGATTGGGTAATGAGGCAGATTGTGAACTGGCTACAGGACAGAAGCCAGAGAGTAGTGGTTAATGGGACAGAATCTAGTTCAAGGCCTGTATCTAGTGGAGTCTCCTGAGGACTGATACTGGGACCAGTCCTCTTCAATCTATTCAGTAATGACTTGGATGAGGGATTAGGGTACACTGTCAGCAAGTTTGCTGATGACACAAAACTGAGTGGTGTCGCCAACACCCCAGCAGGCTGTGCTGCCATTCAGCGAGACCTGGACAGGCTAGAGAGCTGGACAGAGAGAAATTTAATGAAGTACAACAAGGGTAAGCATAGAGTCTTGCATCTGGGCAAGAACAACCTTAGGTGCCAGTATAGGTTGAGGACTGACCTGTTGGACAGCAGTGTAGGAGAAATGGACCTGGGGGTCCTAGTGGACAGCAGGATGACTATGAGCCAGCAATGTGCTCTTGTGGCCAAGAGGGCCAACAGCATCCTGAGGGGGGTCATAAGGGGGGTNAGCAATGGTTGCAAGTTGGAACATAGGAAGTTTCATATAAATATCAGAAGACACTTCTTCACAGTGAGGGCAATGGGGCATTGGAAGAGGCTGCTCAGGGGGGTTGTGGAGTTTCCTTCTCTGGAGATGTTCAAGACCGCCTGGATGTGTGTCTGTGCGACTTGATCCAGGTGAACCTGCTGTGGCAGGGGGATTGATTAGATTTGACGTCCCTTTCAATCCCTAATGATTCTATGATTAATGTTTACAAATATGTAAAGGGCAGGTGTCAGGAGGAAGGAGGTAAGCTCTTCTTGGTGTCAACCAATGATAGGACAGGGGGCAATAGGTATGAGCTGGAACACAGGAGGTTCCATATAAATATGAGAAGAAACTTACTCACAATGAGGGTGACAGTGCACTGGAACAGGCTGCTCAGGGATTTTTAAATGTCCCTGTGTGACTTGATCTAGGTGATCCTGCTGTGGCAGGGGGATTGTACTAGATGATCTTCCGAGGTCCCTTTCAATCCCTAGCATTCTGTGATTCTGTAATTTTTATGCTTCAACGAATTTTCTAAGCTGTATTCTAGAAAGCTCTCAAGGATGCATTTCTAGCTGAGTCTTTACAGTCTCATCTAAGGTTAGTTTATTTTGTGACATGTGAAATATATATAATGGAAACAATCCTTAAGCACTAAATCAAAGCAGAGCTCTTTATTACTGTCAGCCCCTGACTATGCATAAATTAGAACCAAACAGGCTATTTGTAGTAGAAGGGACTTACAATGGTCATCTAGTCCAACTGCCTGACCTCTTCGAGGCTGAACAGGACTAAAGTACGCTGTGAAGGGCCTTTGCCTTGCCCAAATGCCTTTTAAACCCTGACAGCCTTGGGGTATCAACCACCTCCAGGAAGGCTATTCTAGTGTTTGACCACTGTCTTCATAAAGATGTGATTCTTGATGTCCAATCTAAACCTCCCTTGAAGCAGCTTTCAACCATTTGTACTCGTCCTGTTACTGGACACCAGGGAAAATAGGCCAGCATTTCCTTTTCCACATCCCCTCCTCAGGAAGCTGCAGAAGTCAATGAGGTCTTCCTTTACCCTCCTTCTCTTCAAAACTGACAAGACCAAAATCCTTACCTGCTCCTATGAAATACAATTTAAGCTTTTATTTCCATTGAACTAACCCCCATGGTTAGAGATCAGCAAATAGTACCCCTCACCTGTAGTTTTCGCATCCTGCTTTTTAATGCAATCTTTTCAAGAGAGCGCAAGAACAACTTGGAGGCCTGTGAATCCACTGGAGACAAGCAACTTCCTAATTTGGATCTCAATTACTTTTTTCCACTCAATTGAGGACAGAGAGATCTGTGTTCATACCTGACTTGTGTCACAGCCAAGTCCTTAGAGGGCCAACCTACATCTTTCTTGCTTTGTCATTTTAACTACATGCTGTGACAAGTCTCCATGCATTTTCCAAGAAGGTGCTTGTTCTTGTCTGTGCAGAATTAAACTGGGAATTTAAATTTCAGTGCAACTCTGGAAGGTGAAAGTGAATGAAGTCATTTAAAAATTACATCTTCAGAGCAGCAGCCTTTTCTGAGCCCATGACTCCTGGGTGCCAACACAAATAGTTGTTACGGGGAAAGGGAAAGCCATGTCCTGTTGTTTTATCTTGAAAGTGCTATGAAATTAACACTTAACATTTCATCCGAGTAAGAAATAGAAATCTGTTCTGTGGGTGAGGAAACAGGTCTGTTAAAATATTCTTTTTCTCAGTTGCCGTTTATTCCCAAGAACATTATTTTGATAAGCAGACTGAAATAATTTCTTTTAATCCTCAAGTCTTTGTGATATTTAATTATTTTTGATGTGATGTTTATTGCCTGTAGCTTAAAAACCAGTTTCAGCCCAAACTGAGAGACTTGCTTCCACAAGGAGATGCTTCCTGGGTGCAAAAGCTGTCTGGTTTACCTCAGTGAGGACTTCAGGTTGTAGCCCTGGATCTGATTATTAAACATAATCCTGGTTTAGTGTACCATAGTTTTTGCTTGCAACGAAAACTTAGTGCTGTAAAAGTAATATTTTTGAGTTAATTAAAAAAGTAAAACACCACCTAGTTTAAATGACTCACAATAGCTTACTTAGGGTGGATTATCATCTTACATTTTACTTTTATGTGATTTTAATGTTATTTCTGTTCTAGGCAGTGTAATAAGCTACTTCATTTAAATAAGATCATTGCTTGAATATTGGAAAGAAAATTGAGTAAAAACTCATTTGAAAAGTGAAATTTAGAGCAATTTTCCACTTACCTCTATGAATATCTGGCCTGACATAATGAAACTGGATTCTTGGAAATTATATGCTAGAAAAAAAAGGGAAATCCCTTTCTTTCCAAAAGACAGTCCAAGTGTGGCACTGGTGCTCCATGGCTCTAGATGAACAAATCCATGCTGTTCAGAACTCCTGGATGGAAATTTCCCATCCAGATTGGACAGATATGTCTAAATGGAACTGTAGGAATCCATTGACAGTTAAAAAGCGGATTTGTGCAACTGGGTTCTTTCCAGCAAGCAGCCTTTAAGGTAAGCAGGCTGTCTGGGACCTCTGTTGGCAGCTCTGCACTTTCCAGAGTTTGAAGGGGTATTTTAAGTTACCTGCAGTCTGAAGTTCAGTAGGAAAATCCCAGCCTGGCTGATTTGCTTTCTGGTTCTTTCCTTGCCCACACTTTTACAATTACCCTTATCTCCCTGTATGGAGATGAAGTTGATTAATATCTTTGCATTCTGCACAAAAACGTTATGTGTATATAATTAGTATTAAGAATATTTTTCATAATGAGACTAGAGTGGAAAGAATAGAAATTTCAGTTCCTACCAGTAGGAGTGAAGTGATCCAAGGACCTTGTGGACTTTTGGTGCTGTGCAATATGTTTACACCCCCTACATATTTCTTGAATTAGAGAAGCTGTTAAGTAAGTGCTAGGGCAAACCTCTCTTTAAGAAAGTATTCAATTTCTAGGGAAGAGAGAGTGGAATGCCAAGAAAAAATAAACTGGAAATAAAAGGAATTTTTCCTGTTATATATTTTCGGGGGTCACTTGTGACAAAAGAGAATGTTCCCCATGGGCTGGAAGTGTTTTGCAGCTTGAGATTTCGTATGTTCCTGGAGGGGTTTCTGTTGGTGGAGAGGGCTGTAAACAAGCTGTGGAACTGTAATCCTGGGAGAACCCTTCAAGAGGTATATTACTTTCCAAGTTGAACCCTTTCAGCCAGGAATAACCAGTTTGTGTCTTACATTAGTATTAAAAAGCAAAAGACCTAGGTGTCGTACTTCTTGTTGCTGTGCCTGTAAAGAACCAAACTTAAATCTAAATGAAGCAGAAAAACCCCAGATCATAGCGTAACAGACCTCACTGTGATCTCCTCCTTCTCGGTAGGAAATGTGACTTGTGACTTATCACATCCAAATGCAGAATCTGCTCACCAACTCCAAACTACCACAGGAGTCAGTGGTATGCCATAACAACTTCTGTTAGCCTCCCTCAAATATATGATTTCATAAATGAATTTCCAGCTCTTAAAGGAATTCTATACCTTCTGTGAGGATCTGGAAAAGGCTCCTTTGTCTTGTCTCAACATGGCCTTGTTAAGAAGAGACCTTCTCTCCAAACCTCCAAGGCCAGAGTGGCAGGAGATACACAGCCCACCAGCACTACAGAGTTCCCAGCCTTGAGAATCAACCTGGCCTTATCGGGGTGAAGTGACTGAACTTACTGACTATTGATTATTTACTCTACATTTTTTCTGGACATTACATTGAGACTGATTTTTCAACATTGTGAAGTGACAGAGGCCCCCCTTTCTCTGGCTGCTTAACAAGGAAAGCTGATAAGCAATGGTGCCAGTCTCTACAAAGATTTATGAGATGCTGCATTATTGAAGCTGTGGGATCACTAACTAATTAAGCAGAGCAGAAAGCTCTCCTGTAAGCACCGACTAATTACAGAGAACTCACTGACTAGTACCTACTAACTAAGCTAATATTTTTCAGACAAGAGACAGCAGTCTTGGCCTTGAGAAAGAAGAATAGAGAATTCAACAGTGAAGATGATCCCTGAATCCCCCTCCTCAGGAAAGAAGGGGAGTAAGAGAGGACAAGGTATATAATGGACTCACAGAAACTGCACAGGGGAGCCTGTCTGCTGAAGACCAAATGATCACTGAAGAAGGCTGATGGGAGGTCTAGATGAGAAATTTCTGTGGTGATATATTCCCCCCCACCTCTCCTCCCTTTACCCCCATTCTTTTCCACTTTCTTTTCTTTTCTTTTCTTGCTTCACTTCTCTCTTTTCCTTTAATCACAAGCTGTTGAACAATAAAACTGTGTTAACACATACCCTTGAGAGTATTCACAAATATACTATATTTATGGATTGGGACACTTATGCTTATGATTAATTCTCAGCTTCTTCAAGGCATCATGTTCTTGTATACTTGTGACCATGGAGATGTTCATGTTCCAGGACACAACAAGGATGAAGTCCAGGTTAGATCTACTGGAGAGCACTTCTGTGGAGAGGGATCTTGGAGTCCTTGTGGACAATAGGTTGTCCATTGAACAGCAATGTGCTCTTGTGGCCAACAAGGCCAGTGGAATCCTGGGATGTATCAAGAAGACATTTTCTCCCTCTGTACTCTGCCCAGGTGAGGCCACTTCTGAAATATTTTGTCCAGTTCTGGGCTTCCCAGT
This sequence comes from Upupa epops, assembly GCA_013397515.1. Taxonomy (NCBI): domain Eukaryota; kingdom Metazoa; phylum Chordata; class Aves; order Bucerotiformes; family Upupidae; genus Upupa; species Upupa epops. The sequence continues at coordinate 21,190 of VZRI01008219.1, forward strand.
TCAAGAGGGATAGAGACTTGATCGAGAGAATTAAATGGAGGGCCATGAAAATGATTAAGGGACTGGAGCACTTGTCTTATGAGGAGAGATTGAGAGATCTGGGACTCTGCAGCTTGGAGAGGAGAAGATTACAAGGCCACTTAAGCACTGTATATAAATACATCAGAGCTGGGTGTCAAGAAGAAAGAGACTCTCTCTTTTCACTTGCACAGGAAGTTCTATCTCAATATGAGGAAAAACTTCTTTAAGGGTTCCTGAGCATTGGAATGGGCTGCCCAGGGAGGTTGTGAAATCTACCTCTTTGGAGACACTTAAGACCAATCTTGATGCACTTCTGTGTAACCTGTGTCAGGTTTTATGATCCTGCTTGCACAGGGAGTTGGACTCAATGACCACTGGAGGTCCTTTCCAACTCCTAGTGACCCGTATAACTGCATCTGGAGTATTGTGTTCAGTTCTGGGCCCCTCAGTTTAGGAAGGATGTTGAGGTGCTGGATCGAGTCCAAAGAAGAGCAACTAGAGGGGGTGGAAGGTAAGCCCTACGAGGAAAGGTTGATGGAGCTGGGTTTGTTTAGCCTGGAAAAGAGGAGGCTCAGGGGTGACCTTATAGCTGTCTGTAACTACCTAAAAGGTGGTCATGGTCAGGCAGGGGTCAGTCTTTTCTCACTGGACACTGGAGACAGGACAAGGGGTCACAGTCTTAAGCTCCATTGGGGGAGGTTTAGACTTGACATTAGGAAAAGGTTTTTTGCTGAAAGAGTGATCAGATTTTGGAACCGGCTGCCCACAGAGTTGGTTTGGTTACCGTCTCTGGAGGTATTTAAGGTCAAGCTGGATGAAGTGCTGAGTTGCATGATCTAGATGTCAGATGTTTAGCTTTACTTGGTTGGTTTGAGGTTGGACTGGATGATCTTTAAGGTCTTTTCCAGCTTCATCATTACTGTGATACTGTGATCTGTGTAGTTCTTTCCAAACCGGGCTCATCCACATCTGCCCCACACATATCCTTATGCCTCCCCTCCTGTCCCCTCTCCCTCTCCAGTCTCTCTTCATGCATGTTCATGTGATGTAGGTGCAACATATGTAGCCTCTCCCTTCCTGAATGTCCCAGTACTCACTCAGCAAACTTGTGCTATGTTGGTGCTTTTCACATTACAGAAGTAGTTCACCTATTGATAATTTTTGTTTTGGAATTGTGTGTTTTGGTGACCAACAAGTTTAAAGATATTTTCCTTCATAATGAGCCACCAGTAGTTTTCTTCGTTGTTGGAATAAGCACAAGAAAATACATTCATTCTGTAAGTCCTGAGAGGGAGCAGAGTTGCTGAATGACTGATGTTTTGATATCATGTTCTAGAATAATTGTTTTTGAAGGACGATGGCACAATAAGGTAGTACAAGTTTTGTAGTTGCATATGCAGATTCCAATGAAATCTATCAATTCCAATGAAAGGACTATCTCTCTCCTTTTTGCAATAATGCTCTGCTTATAAACTAGACCAAAGACCATGATTATTAACATTCCAGTCAGCATACTGTGCTGAGTGTTGGTGTTGTCGAGAGGTATAACTTTGAAACAGGGAAATTGATGACTGTTTAAAAAGATTATCTCTGTGTGTCCTTCCCAATTATACATGTAGGTGAGTGTACATATCATTCCCAAGCATTTGTGTGCATACACAAGCCCCAAGTGCACATGAGCAAAAAAGGAAATGCCTAGTCCTGTTCAAAACTGGTCTCCAGTGTGAGCTTTGCTATCCGGCAGCCAGACTGTTGCCTCAGCTTTTGAGGTTGACCTGCGTTGTACAGTGCTGTCTGATGGAGCAGACTCGTCATGATCACAGTAATTGTCTTATACATGTGGTACAACAACATGTAGTAGAAATTGGTGCATCTGTGCAAAGTTACCTTGGAAAAAATGTCCAAACTCTTGCTAAAAATTACCACAAACATTTACAAAAAGCTGTCTTTAAAATGAAGTGTTTTGTCCCATTTAAACTGTTCTTTGTAGAAAGGGTTTAGAGGAAATACTACTTGTATTGGGTATTTTACATTCTGTCAGAGAGAAGGGAAGCAAGAACATGTTTGTGACTCAGAGAATGTTCTGTGTGTCAGCATGATCTCAGCTCTTTGGTCCAAAACCTTCCCTGTTTGACATAAATATAACTGTCACCTGCTAGAGATTGTTCTGCCAGACAAGGATATAGCAGTGGCTGCAAGGTTAATGAGAAAAGCAGGGAGAGAACAAAGAGGACCCAGTGAGTGTGGCTACAGCTACTGTTGTTTTTATAAGAAAATGAAGAATGGAATTGTGATGATGGAGTGACAAAAAACATTAGCAGCATTCAAGCATGTGCATTCAGTGTGAAGAGGCGATGAACCACCCTGGAAAATACAGCTGTTCAAGTTATAGAAAAATTTGTATTGGAAGTGACATCATCTGGTCCATCCATCTGATCAAAACAAATCCAGCTTCAAAGCAAGGTCCATCTATCTTGTACTTGGATACCCAAACTGGATGGGGTACTGCAGCTGGGTTCTCACTGGTTTCATCTATTCCCCTCATACAGGCTGCTGCCTCTGCTGCAGCTCAGGATCTTAAGTTAATTAGTGCAGCAAAGATCCAGGAGGACCTGGAGCAGTGGCAGCCTCTAGAAAAAGGGGTTTGTGGTCACTCAGGTTCTGCTCATGATGACGAGAGCTTGCCTCAAATGGCAGGTGGCCTAAGCATGGCTGCTATAGGTTACAGTCTTGCTCTAACACATGTCCCAGGCTACTACTGACATGATGTCCCTTCCCTTCCCTTCCCTTCCCTTCCCTTCCCTTCCCTTCC
>VZRI01008219.1:24233-47881 GCA_013397515.1 Upupa epops
CCTTTCCCTTCCTTTCCCTTCCCTTCCCTTCCTTTCCCTTCCCTTCTTTTCCCTTCCCTTTTTTTTTCTTCTCTTTTTTCCCCTCCCCATTAAAAATGTGGGGACTGTTGTGTTATATTGCTTTGGCTTTGCACCTTTCCATACCCATACACACCAGTTCCTTTCTAAAGCTCCAGCAACACAAGGTGACCATAAGCCACTCTGATTCCTAAGTTACAGGAACCATAAGTCAATTCTGTGCTGCAGAGGACATAGAGGATTGCAGTGACTCCTTTTCTTAATCTTTGAGTGGCTGAGAGTTCACCCTGAGGCAGATGCTCAGAGATTCATTCTGATCTTGTTTGCACCTCACTAAGTCAGGAGTAACTTTCAGGCAGTAAATTGAATTACATTGTGTGTGGGAGCAGGAGGCCAGAACAGACTGTATTTCATCTTCTTTTTTTTCCTAGACATTTACTAGGTTTTTTATAAATATAATTTAGAAGAGGATTAGAATTCTCTTCTGAGCTGCTTTTCTACTCATCTTTATTATTTGCTTTTCATTTATTTGCTGCCAATGCATGTTTTCTTTCTTAATCACTTGCTAGTGTGCTAATTTTTCTTTAAATGTATTCAGATCACAACAACTTTCTGGCAAAGAAAAACATGAAATTCACTGCCCTTGAAATCTGCATTTGTATGGAGGGAAATATATCATATATTTTACTGTCAGAAAAGAATAGTAGCCATGGAGTCATGCTTAGGTGTTGAACCTTGCAATATGCAAAGGAGGAGCAAAATAATTGTTTTGACAATTCTGTAACCCAGTCCAAGGAGCAGTGCCATCACCAGTCTGTAACAAAAGAAAGATACACCCAAACCTATCATAGCAAATGCCCATTAAAGTTATGGTCTAAGTCATTATCTAGGTTAGGTCCATTCCGCCTGCAGAAACCTGTCTGCAGAGAAAGAGGAGAGTCCCACAGAGAGAGGTGAAACAACTCTATCTCCCAGGGAGTCTTCGCAAGCAGTCTCCCTTTTACACTTTGGTACTGCTTCAACAGCTTCCCCCCTGAAGCAGACACCTGTTGTTATCCAATCCATACTCTCCCTGGCAAGGTTGCTTGCTTCTGGGAAAGCAAGTCAGGGAAATATTTTTCTCCACACTCTGGACATACATGTTTTCTCATAGGAAAACAGGAATCTTCCATGAGTCAAGCTCAGTTCTCAGTGCTTCACTAATATATAAAGGATGATGGTTTTTCTCTCACTTATGCAGCATGTCTATTATTTAACCAACAATGCTCAGATAATAATTAGTCAGAAAAAGTGTTTCAGAACAACTCATGAGGATGACACTGATCAAACTGTCATTATTGCCCATATGGCTGTGGTCTCAGGCTCCCTAACTGAGTCTTCTAGCCAACTAGAAGGCTGGAGAAAAAGCTGGTGGGATTTCCAACTCCATCTCACTTCCTTTGCCCTGAATGCTAATCCTGTATTACTAGGGAAAACAACTTCTTGAAATATTGCATAAATAGAAATGCTTAGCATATACTTGGAGCTTCTGTTCTTCAAGCTGTTGTTCTCTAATTTTCATACATTACACAGAGAGTAGCAGAAATTTAGATATTATGTGAGTATCACACTTGGGAAGAGAATCTGTAGATCCTGCAGATAATGTGATTATTATTTCATTTATCTACCTGTGAACAGTGGGGTAGAACTCAGAAGTTACTAGTTTGTATGAATAAGTTTTCTCTTGCTTTTCTCTTTTGTTTCTTGACTTCAGGAATGTGAACTTCCTACAAGCTGCGGAACAAATGTTCCTGAACAGAAATCTTAACTGGGAACTAAATCTGTAGATTTCTGTATATGTGTTTTCTAGAGGTTGAATCTGTCTCATCGTCTTCAGTGTTATGAAATTGAGTATGTTAGTATTTATTTATTAGCAGAATTATAATGTCAAGAAGAAAAATAGCAAGAAATGTCTTTATTCATAAATTACAGAATTTGGGAAATATCCCCCAATAGCATTTGGGGAATTTTTCAGTGCTTTCCAAAAAATAAGATTGCCCCAATCACTGTTTTTATTTCTCTTTACCTAGCAAGCCTACTTGCATCCAATAACAGCCTTATTTCTTTTTTAAGAAATAGCTATCATCTACACCCTTTATGGTTAAATTGTAATAGAAATGGAAATGTTTTTCTTTAACAGAAAGGCTTCCTCATTCAGAAGAGGTTCCCTGGGAAATGTTCAATGATACACAAAGGCTAGCTGGATTCAGTGAACACTTATGTGAAAGAGAGAGCAAAGACAAGGCTATATCAAATATTTGCTGTTTTCCTTTTACCATTGTCTCTCACAGATTCCTTCTATGTACTCTTGGAATTCAGCATTACCTGAGTAGCCTTTTGGCTACTTGGGAAAACTTACAGGTTCCAGGTTGATCTCCTTCACTCACAGTGTTAGGGATCTAGAGGAAAATCCCTTCAGCTTAGGTAGGTCTTGCAATGCAAGACTTCATTGCTCTGCAGGTGGCTTCTAGCAGCACTGGGTAGCTCCTTGAGCTGGAAGGTGTGCAAATTTTTCTTTCTGTGCACTTAGAAATGTGAATTATACAGTCAAGCAAGATATGGGAATCTCATAATCTGCTGTTGGACAACTACTATGATGTCTATATTTTCCTTACTTTTTACCCTTTACATATTTAACTAGACCGGTGTGTGATTAGGATTAAACTTGTCATAAGGCAACAGTTCTCAGTGTATTATCTCATTGCCAGTGTCTCTGAGGAAAGTAGATATTCATTATGGAGCACGTACATGATATCTATGTCTTCTCTGCTAGCTCCATTATTTTTTTCTGTCTCAGATGAGTTTCTCTTCTTTTTCCAAATACACACTCTTTTCCCCTTCGTAAGAACTCAGGCCTATTTTGTACTGATTGTAGAGGGGATGGTGGTGCCAGCCTTCTTTTGCTCTTCATTTCACAGGGACCATGTAGACCCCAGGGTGACCACTGTGCTGTATGACATGTCTTTGAAGCCAAAAGATGTGTGTCTATTGTCACTGCCAGTCCTCTGAGTATTTTCCTGTCACTCATTATCAGTTGGTATCTATACTTGTCTAGTATCCTGTATCACAGTGAAGATTCGGGGCAGTTTCTTGGTGTGGAGAGAGTGCCACTCCTTACAGAGCTTCTGCCTTGGCTACTTTTTACATTGTGTCTGACATTTTAGCACATGCCATTAGTAAGAGCCCTCAGGCATGCCCACTTGGCTCTTCCCTTCTCCATCAATTCCATGTGAGCACCTGATTGATGTAAGTGGCATGTTAGCAGATGGTAGATATTCTTTTCCTGCCAGATAAATAATCTGAAAGAATTGTCAGTTTTTATGAAAAAAAGGGCAGAATCCCATTCCTTGGCCATAATTTATCAAGGTATATCTCATTTCTGTTTACACTAGGTACTCACATGGACCCCAATCTTTAATTGTTATACCCGGCACATTCACTGTGTTATTTCAGAGTATATGACAAAATGACAGCTTCTTGTGCTGCCTTATTTTTCTTTGAAGGATAATCACCATTTATCTAAAGAAAGTCTGAGAGCTGGTGGTGTGTCCACTGAATGTGTAAACAGCTGCCCAGACAGGCTGAGTAGCTCCTCCACTCTCTGAAGCAGTTTAAGGACCGGAGAGGAAAAGAACCAAGAAGCGTAAGAAAGGTCAGCACTGGTTATGCTTTGAATGTGGTATTAGTTCTATTGTGCTTGGATACCGCTCACTGGAGAAAAGCTCAGAAGATAAGTAAAAAGCACTTGATTTGTTATGATGTTTCAGACAGACAAGTCAATCCTGCTTTAGATACTCAGCAAATCTAATTGACTGCATACACTGAAATTGGAACTGAATCACAGAAATATTTTCTTTTCCTTTTTTTTAAAGGCATTTCACTGACAAATGCATAAATTTCAGTAGCATTCTTTTGATTTTTGTCAAATTAGACACATGTGCCTGGAAAGCGCTGTAAATATAGCACTTTGCTCGAGGTCTTCGTACAGGGAATTCCATTAAATGTGTACAGCCAGAGGGTAAAATTAATCTGAAATTAATAATGTAGAGCACTGCAGGAGGGTTAGCAAGTATGCTACAAAAATGGGATCTAAACATCTCACCCAACTAAATCTTTAACCTAGTACTTGGGACTGAGCAAACATTACATATTCAAGAAATGTTTGGCAAGTTTGCTGCAAGAAGTGTAGACAGTGAGATGTCAAAAGGGAATATTGTCATAACACTAAGAATAATGTGTTATCTACTGCTTAACACTGAGCACCATGTAAACAATTAATCACCCAGCAGAAACTACTGTGAGTTGCATCCACAGACTTAGACTAATCAAGGAACTTGTGTTTATTCCTTCTGATGGATAAATCATTTTAACCTTTTCTGACATCAGATGTCAGTATCTTAAATACCTGCAGCATTCAGGTGCCTATGAGATCTTCTTTCTGGAGGGAAGGTGAATACAAAACTTATTTTCCTGCAGTGGGATGAACCATGTAAAGAGAAAGGAGTAAAGAGAAATAGGATTGCTAAACCTTATGGTGCAATGCTGTTGTTCATTCAGTCTCATATACACACAAATATAAAATACAAAATAGTATAAAAATAATGCAAAGACAGCCATCTTGCTTGACAACTTTATCACCAGCTGCTACACTGCGTCACTGAGTGACACACTGAAGTTTCAGGTATTTCATACATTCCAAGGCATTACAATTTGACTTATGGCACAAGAACTGGCAGTGAGGGGGTTGATTCAGTGCCTTACTGCTGTGGAAAGGAGAACCTGTGCATGAAACAGGTTTCACCATGCATCATCTTACAGACCTTGTATATTTTGCACCATACTTACACTTCACAAGTTAGGGAAAGATATTCTTTCTTGATGGGAAAAAAACCAGTATTTTGGTTCAAGAGGCTGATCTTGAACTAAGTGCAGAGAGAATCTGGCCTGAGATCTCACAGGAGGTGGCCAGCTAGAACCTTTGGAGCTTTGAGTGCTACAGGGGAAGCCCCTCACCTGGGCTGGACTGTGCCTAGGCTGACATGTGACTGGCAACAAGTTACTGGAAGTCAGAACTTAACAGAGTTGGGGTCTTCACCCCATGCACAAGCAGACAACCAAGAAGTAGCCTCTTTCTCTAGCTAGGGAAATAAGGTGTTTTGTTACTTGATTTACTCTTAGAGCAAGAACTTCATTGCCATAAACTAATCAAAAGTGGCCTATTGTGCTTACAAAGGACTTTCCTCTAAGCATCTGAGGCCAAAGCAGGTCTCAGACTGAGAAGCAGGTCTGAGTGTTCTCTGGAAGTCCCACATGAAGAGGCAATTATTAAGAGCTTTCTTATGGAAACGTTGTCTTGCTACAGGTATTAAATGGCTTAATAAATGGGCATTATCTTTCTGTGTTGGGCAAAAGTTGTTTCCATTTTGCTAGAAATGTCATCACAGAAGTATGTAAACTATTTGATCCAGTTCACATTTGGAACTCCAAGGGAAGTTGAACCTATCTGTATTTTGTCCAAAGAGTTCTCAAAGGCATGAAAGACTAATCTCTAACATTTGCCTGAAGCTATTTCTAAAATGCTTTAGTTGGTTTTTGGAAAATTAATTAATCCTACAGGAATGATCAAGCATTCTTACCTTTGTGGTTTTCTACAGGACTGGGTCTTTACCAAAAGACAGAGCATTTAAATATGAAAACAGTAAAGGAGGAGGTTCGAAGCGATGCAACTTGACCTTTTCAGCTTCCCAGGTCCGTTGAACTGTAAGACTCATTTTCCTAAGTCACAAAGTGTCTATTACACCATAAAGAGCAGCAGTAAATGTGTTAATATTTCTGGTATTTAAAGTGGTTTCTCTTATTAAAAACATCCACTTAGGAAGACACTCAAGTCCATGTACAAAAATTGAATAGCAAGTGAGTTGGGCCAGTCTGCAGGTCCCTTTTGTTGCCTATGGTACTTTGATATTCTCTAGTCAGGCATGTCTAGCACTAACTTTTCTGCTGAAGACAAGGTGCTGAGTTTTTAATGCATTTCTGTTAAGATCTCACCCATTCAGATCTCTTCAGAATTACAAACTACTGCTTTACAGACACTGAAGTCTCTACACCAATTTGTATTGTAAATTCCTTCTCACAGTGCTACAGTCATTATAAATCATTCCTGTTATGTTGGCTAGGACAACTTCACTAATGCTGCTGCTGCTGCTACTCCAGAACCAGGTATCACTTGCAAACCCTGTGGGGAAAGCAGGGATGAAGAACTACTGACTGTGCTGTGATGCCCTTCCTAGAGACTAGACTCTGGTAAGTGTGAATTAAAGACCTATAATAATGGGTTTGAGAACTGACAGTAAAGGCTGAATGTCATCACTACCTACACAGTGTGATGTGAAGGATAAAATGTAAGGGAAGGAATGGAGGAAGAAAAATAGAACTCGCAAAAATAGGTGAAAAGGATGAGGTGTGCTATAATAGGATCCACACAAACAAGTTTCAGTACTTAAATAGGAATAATTGTACAGCTAATCATTATTGCTGTAGTCTGAAGATGTTAATGTCTCACAAACCAAACGTGAGTCAACAGTGTCATGTTGTCAAGAAAAAGGCAACATCCCAGCGAGGATGATATCAATAAGGTGAGAGTCTGCAAAACAAGATGAGGCAGCTTTCTGCCTTTCTGCTTTGCTTCAAGCTGCTGAGGCATCAGCCACAGATTGGTGCCCAGCTGTGGACATGCATGTTAAGAAAGATGTAATATAGTTTTCAGAGATCCTGCAAGACAGCAGCAAGAACTATTAAGAGTGTAAAAAACATGACCTGTGAGGACAGGGCTAAGGAACAGGGCTTTAGCTAGGAAAGGAGAAAATGGAGGCTTGACATTGATGTTATTTTCCAGCTGTGAGGTAGTTCCAAAGAGGAGGTGATTCTTCTCAATCTGCTGGGATAAAATGTAACAGGCTTAGCAGATGAGACATGATTAAAAGCCAGTAAAATTTGCTAAAGACTGGAGTGATTAGATGCTAGAATAGATCACAGGACTAAGAGTATGTTACTGGTTTGCTGCTGATTGTTTTCTTTAAGCAAGTAGGACAGATTATCAGAAATTACTTCTGCAGTTGATCCTGAATTTTGTCAGGAGTGTATTTTAGATGACCGCCTGAGGTCAATTCTTGCAGTACTATCTATAGTATTATAAACTACACAGGGATGAGGAGGATTGCACCTATCCTATCAACGTTGTGTTAGTAGAAAAAGATGGACACATGCATATATATCAGTCATTAAATCTGTGCAAGGGCAGATTAATTCCACTTTCCCATTGATTGCTGCATGGATGACACCTCTTGGTCACCTAGTGAGGGCTGGAGCAGTATTTCTGTACAGTCAGCCTCTGTCCTGGGTTTTCCATTAAAAAAACATGGACTCTGCCTGTCATGCAGCTAATAATAAGTAGCAAGGCAGTCTCTTCAGCTTTCTGCCACATTTGCCAATGTATTTGCCATGCTGTTCCAGGATCTGCAATGTGAAGTTAATTATATGGTTTACACTGTATAGACTCTGGAGTGGGAACAAACTTTTGTTGTGAGGTTACACTACATAGAGTATAATGGAACTTCGCAGCAGCACAACAAGAACAACAGTACTAATGGCATGGAGTGAGTTGTTCAATCACTAAGGAGGTGCTTTCTGTATCTTTCTTATAGCTCTGTACATCTTGCATACGATAGCAGCACCAAGAAAGAGCAATGTCTAAGCAAGCCTATCAAACTGACAGCTTCTTGCTCCAATTCACTGCAGGGTGGTCACATGCCAGATATTAAAAAGAGAGCTTTAAAGATACCAAAATGAACAATAACATCTGTAAGGCACCACCGGCAAAGACAGTAAACAAAGCAAAACGAAGTAGAATACACCAAGTGTGGTAGGTTTTTTTTGTGTGTTCCCCTTAGGTACAAATCATTTCTTTGGTGACTGACATACAGCATTGAATTAATCAGCAAAGCTTCCTTATTTGCATCCTTTGAAAGCCATCATTGGTCGTACATCAGCCTGGGGAAGGTACGTAACTGTCATCCAGAGTAGTGCTTTCAAGTATTTGTCAAATAAGTTTAGCAAAATGATGCTTCTTAATGCTTCTGTAAGAAGCACTTAATAATCCTGCAAGGTGACAACAAGCATTTTATTCCTTTGTATATCTTGAGAACATACCTGTTTACTTCTAAAATCTAAATACAACCAGAATATTCAGAAGAACAACAGTCACAATTAGTTTATTTATGGTTCATTAGTGCTTCTATTTTCCAGCAATTTGATCTTCAAATTGATTATTTGATCTTGAAGATGGAGTTTTCTTGTCCAGGTAAGTGCAGTCTAGTGGTGCAAGTGTAAAAGGCTCCAACTTAAAAGCATCACTGTCATTGCTGTTTTTGTTTATTTTGAGCTTTCCCCCAAGGCTTCCAGTTTCAGGTAGAAGTTGTATAAAAAGGGAGATTAAATACCTGTGACTTTGATCTTTCAAGCACCCATTTGTGTGTGGCTCTCCCTGTATGATATGCTACAAACCACTATTTCTTGCCTCTGGCTTGGAATCCAAAAGCAGGAATCCTGCCCTAAATATACATTACAAGGTTGAGTACTAATACGAGGTCTGTAATAAATGTCAAGCAATAAAGGCAACAAAACTAGCTTCTCTCCTGAGAAGCAACTCACTGCAGGAGAAGACCCTTTTATAGTAGTTTGAGAAATTAAGACTTGCTGTTTCATCAACTGCTGGCAAAGGTTGCATCTGTCCTCCTCCTATTGCTGGGTTTGAATCTGATTCTGAGGCAGAGAACAGAGCGTAGAGATTTTGTTGGGTGATTCAGGAGGTTTAACCCAGCAACAGCTTCTGCTGTCCATATGCTTAGCTGTCTGATGCGGATTGATTTATGCAACAGAAAGAACAGATAAGAATGAGGACAGGTAATGTGGGTTTTGAGCACCACAGCATCACTTAAACACTCCTGCTTTTATTCCTGGGATGAAAGCAGTTACACAACAGCAATAGATGCTTGAGTGCACTGTGGGTGCAGTGGACATGTGGTTGTTCAGAAACAAAGGTTTGTTGTTTTGCTCCTCTTCCAATACTGTGATGAATAGGTCTGTGAATTCCACATTAACTCCTGTTTCTTTAAATCATTTTATGTCGTGTGCACAGCAGGGGTGTGGGGAGAGCAGGTGTGTACTTGAGAGGCTGCTGCTATTTAAGTGGAGTTCTGGGAAGTACTAGGTTTATGTTTTCTCCTTTTTCTTATGAACAGTCTTGGGTTTTTTTCCTCGTTCCTCTACTGCCTTTTATTTCATTTTTAATACCAGCTTGTTTCCATTTCGCCATGCATCTGTTCCTTAATTTGTGCTCATTTCAGCTCCTTCCCCTGGTATAGGTTACTCATCTATGTACATACCAGGTATTAGATTGAATTCTTTTAGTGTTTGGCTTCTCTTTGGAAGGACCGTCAGGACATCTGCACTTGTGTAAATCCACACCACCTTAGTCTCCCCCTCATTGATGTGGATGGTGTAGACCATGCTCTAAGGAGATGTAATGAGGCAGGACCCACTGAAGCAGCAGAGATAATGTATACATGAGAGCCACCAAGTGTGGTTTAGGGATCAGGCTTGGATTAGCAAGGAAATGAGTTATAGAAGGAAGACAAGAGCCTGTACATCTCCTACATAAAGAGTGTAGAATTATTAGGAGTGGCACTGGGTGGCTCAGCAGACCACCTCCTTCTGACTGAAGAAGTCTGGTGACTGAGTCTGGTAACTCAGAAAGGTACTCGGCTGCTTAAAAGCAGAGGCATTGTTGCTTTGAGGTTTTTTCTATTGTAAATAAAACATTACAGGCTCTCTATTCGGACAAAATCAGGCTTTTTTTGCATTTAAAAACATTTAATTTTGGGAAAGTATCCTCTGTAGGAGGTCTACACGGATCTACCTCAGAGCATCGAGGAGCATTTTGTTCCTGTTTTCTCTGTCAATTCTCATGCTAATTAAGGTCCCCTACTTCTATAGAAACAGTTTGTTCAGGTGTGCCACAGAGATCTGTGTGGTTTTCCCCACATATAAAGTCCTTTGTCATTTTATTGCCTCTGGAAATTGGCTAACAGTTTGTCTGGTGTCTTCTGTCTCCTCCTGTCTGTAAACCCTATAGGTGATGACATGCTGCATTTTGATGTGGGTCTCTGTAGTCCCTAATCTCTTGATCAAATGCTATACATCTCTACTATGTACATATATAATAGCTTTGTTAAAAGTCCCACGCTGTTAACAGATGTTGGGTCTTATACATCAAAATGTATATCATAACTCCTTCCTCAGTGCAAGTACCGTGGGCAGTTCAGAGCATAACAAGGTGTTACAGATGCTTCCCCTCAGCCAACAGATGTGTTTTATGTTTTACATCAATAGAAAGGCCTAATTCCAGGATTACTCTAAGTAACAAATTAATAATAACTATCAGAGTTGCTTTGCTGATTTAGGGGGCTTGCTGAATCCAGGCCCAAAGGAAATTAAAAACTAAAGTGTGGCTGAAGATTGGGAATTCACATATGTAAGGCTGCCTGTTGTTTTGGACATAGTTTGCTTCTCGGGATTTCTTTACATCTTGAAGGTGAATTCAGGGTGAAATCTATGATGGAAAGAGATGTGCTGTTTCAACAATAAGCAGAAATAGACAAGAAACATCTTCAAGGAGGGGTTTTAGATAAACAGTGTAATGTTTCTTGAATCTAACAACTTTACATTTTATAAGCAGAGCTCCTGAAAGCAGAGGCAGGAAATTTGGTAGTATGATTTAAAGTAACAGTGAGTTTCTTTCTGTATCAAGAACATTTGAAAACTTTCCTTGTTAAAACTTTTGTGGTTAGTTATACCAAAATATGGAAAATGTATAAAGTTTGTTTATTTTCTCATTATCTTGAGTCTGCTCTCCTATAATTTAAGTACAATCAGTTTTAAGTGCAGGGAGTAATTTTAAGAGCAGTTGAGTTAAAAAAGTAATGAAAAGAGAAGTCATATGTCAAATCTTTTCAGATCTTCTGTCAATAAAATTGAAAATCCTGTAGGTCACATTTACTTTTATAAAATTACCATGCAAACTCATCAGTAGGCAAAAGACAGCATGCATAATTGAAGCAAGTTACATGATATGAAGAATGCCTTGAACAAATGGCTGTGAGGGACTTGTACTTATACATAACCATTAGTGTAACTTGAAAGTCTACTTAATTAGACTTAATTATGCTACTGCAGAAGTCAACACAGAAGCTGTGAGATGTGAAGAGACACATTTTTACATATTGCTGTAGGGATCCTTGTATTTATGCAAGGCATTGTTGTGGCTTTACTCTAAAGGGCTAATTGAAGCAATTGGGTTTGACTCCACTAGCAATACAGAAACAGAGCAACCAAACCAACACCAAGCACCTTAGGACTGCTCAGGAATTGGAGCTGTCATCTGCTCTGATTTGCACATGTCGTAACAAAAACATTCTAACACTTTGCTCAAACTTTTTATTCAAAGGCTCCACTCCAAATATCATCAGAATATTTTAATTTCACTACAAATAAAACATTGCACAACTCTGCCAACGTGCCTGGAAAAAAGCAATGATAAACCACTGCTGCCTTGAGTCACCTAGTTGGAAAGGTTAAGAGCTCAACATTGTTACCACTGACACTGGCATAAATCCTAAGCGATTGCATGACAGTTGGTGATGTGACTGCAGTGAAGCACTGGTATGACACAGTTTAACAGAACCACTGCAAGCAGGATAGGATTGCAAATACTAAGGTGAAAAGAACATTTTTGTGAAGTTATCTGTGAAACATAAAGTTTTCTCCAAGCTCTGTTTTTCCACTCATAGTAATTGCCAAATAGATTTTTCTCTAAAGACAACAACAAGGCTTTCAACACTCTCCCACAGTATTGCTTTATGCACGTTTGTACCTCACAGTCCCGGTGTGCGGAGAACAAACTGAATGGTTACACTATTGGATAGTTAATGATTTAGAGGAGGTAATAGAGTGCAGGATCAGGAAGTTTCCAAATGAGAAGCAGAAGGGCACAAAAAAGTCCTGCAGTTGGGAAGGAAAAACCTGGAAAGGTTCATCCTGGTTAAAAGGAAAAACAGTCTGTTAGGGAAGCTGGTTGCCTAGAGAAGTTATGCTGTCCCCATCCCCATCCTTCAAAGTTTTCATGCTGCAACTAAATAAAGCTCTGAGCAGCCTGGTCTGACCCCACAGCTGACCCTTCTCTGAGAAGGAGGTTGGAGTAGAGTCCTCCTGAGGTCCCTTCTAAACTCAGTTGTTTTGTGGTTCTGTGATTTCATGATAATTTTTTAAACAAAATTTTCAACTGTTTCCATAGTGCTCATGTTTGGGAGTTTATTGAAGGAGTTAATGCAGAGGGTGGCAGTGGAACAGTTCAAGATGTTAAACACAATTTTGAGAAAAACTTCTCTCAGAAGCAATCAGAATTTCTGGAGCACTTTTTTTTAAAAAAAAGTGCAGGACAAACATCACAGAATTGGATAATGACATAATCAGATAATGATTGAGGAGAGTCATGCAGAGACACAGAAGAAAACATTGCTGCCTCTGAAGTATAAAATCACTCTAATTCTCCCCTCCTTCTGTTCACTCACTCCTCACAGCCCTAAACATGAACCTTCTCCATGAGAAGAGTTATGAGGTATGACAGATCTGGGGAAAGGAGAGAATCAGGGGAATCCTGATTTACTAAGACAAAGAATACTTTACCCATCCAATACTGCTTACTGCTAATTAATGCAGTGAAGGGGATAGAAGACATAAATTTCACTAGAATTGCTGTGCTCAGGCAAGATGATAGCTAATCCAAAGAAAAGGATAAAGAGCTATTCTGTGCTGAAAACTTTAAGTGCATCATTTTAGATGTATCTTCAACTCAAGATAACCATAGATTTAAGACCTTGGGGCCAGCAACTCAAGTAATGTGAAGTAGGATGGAACCACTGACTTGTGTGGGGTAAACCCGATTCATATTGATTGAACATGAACACCTAAACCCTGTTCTAGGCAGAAGGAGCATACAAATGTTAGTTTATGTATAAAACATAGCCTAGAAGCACCCTGTCTATGAAGAACTTTATGTAGAATATTACCAACTATTTTTCTCACAAAAAAGATTAAGAAGTAATTATTCAGGGCCGAGGAAAAAAAAAGGAAGAAGTTTGGGTTTTTCTCACATCAGTGAGATAAAGAGACCATCTGGCTCTTGATCTCCCAAAATATAAGAGATCCTGAGGCTGAAATTTCTTCTTTAGGAAAAAGCATTCAACCTGCCTGTCAGTGGTAGAAAAATACAGTAAAAAGTAAGATTTATTAGGGCAGAAGAGAAAGAAGGTGAAATTGCAAAGTCCAGAGATGTGAAATAAACTCACTTCGGACTAACTGATAAAGCACCTCAAGAAGATTAAGAGCGTATTTCATGGAAACACCACCTGCCTACATTTATCGCTACGCTGAACTGAAAACTGACATTAGAATAGATGCCTGTTCTTATGCAGAGAGAGGAAAAACTGTTCAGAATCTTTATCTGTAATGTATTGCCATAGGAATTCTGATTTATCAGTCTGAAGTATTACCAGTGATTTGGAAGAAGACTTCTCTGAGACAGCACTGGGAATGTGCTGTTGTGTCTAAAAGCCAAGGTCAAGTTTTCTTAATCTAGAAAGAATCAGCAAGCAGACAAAAGAAAAAATGAAGCCCATTGTATTGGACAACCACATCCACAATGTTTTAAAAGACATTTAAACCCAATGTTCTCCACTGCCTGCTATAAATCCTCTGTCTGGGTAGACTGGAATGTCTTCCTGTGATTGGAAAATAATATGAATAATGCCAAAGCATTAAGGGATGTTAAGTTTTAATCATAAAACAGTGTCAGCACTCTGATAAATTCTAGGAGGATGGTATTAGATTTCTAGATCTTATTTCTTTGTGCTAATATAAGGAATTATGTTATTTAATGAGAGCTTTCATGAAGAGCATGAATTCAGCTACATAAGTGCCATAGCACTTGCATTGGATTAGTGTACAGCACAACATAAGATAAGTGCCCTTTCAGCAGGCAAGACCTAGTTCTTGTGGAGAGCTTCTGAGAATGATGAGAGTCCATGCCCCAAAGAACTTGGTGTAAGAGAGCAAAGCTGACAGAGATAGCATATTGCTAACTAATGATAGTGTCAAATAGGATTTCTACATGCATTAAGTGCACACACTGTGCACTAATGTCCAGGAGTTTCTGACTGAAGAATTTTAAAACACCTCTGGTCTTCAGCAGTACTTGTCAAATTGCCAAGGTTTAATGCTTAATCCTTTCCAGGTATATTCCAGATCTTCCAAGTGTTGACTCATGTTGCTATTCTGCCAGATGAATCTTGAGGAAGTATACATGGTACTTGCAGGTTTTAAAAAAAGTTTCATAGGCCTTGTACTTATGTTTGCAATTTGGGAGGCTGCAAATTCCTAGTGGGAAGTCCTGGCCACTGTTTGTTTATTTCTGGATAGAGGAACCCAACTCACTCAGGAATAAGTTCCATGGATTTTAGGAGACTTAAATAAACCAGACCACATTAATTGCTTTTCCATTACACTTGTCAGGCATTTACGTGATGAGAAATCGGATCAGTGTGGCATACATCAGATCTGGTTTGCACGCTCCAGTTACAGTTTATTTGCTCCGCACAATAACCAAAGCCTGTGGAATGCACTCTACTGCAGGGGAAGGCAAACCTAAGTAGACTTGCTTTTATCTGTAGCTCTATAAAAAAAAGTATCACCCGAGCTGCATCTCTGCAAATAAAATCCTATCTCAAGTTAAGGCATGCACCCAGCTTTTTTTATGGTAACTTTAAATTCTACACCTCTGCTCTGGTCATTGTGCTGATCTGCAGAGGCTTACCCAGTGGCACATAGTGTATTAGACTCAGCTCAGCAGAACCTACTAGTTCTTGAAAAAGTTTAACTTTTACAAATGTACCATAAAGAGGAATTAGCTGCAAATCACCCCTCTAAATTTAATTTGTCTTTTATACTAAAGACAAAAGATGTTATTTGCTCAGTTACACTAAAGATCATCAGTGACTGATGCCATAGAGTTTCTATTAAGTTATAAATGAAAAGTGTCAGCTGTAAACTTCAGCCTTTTGTGGGACACATCAGCATTTCAAAGTTTTAAAATGATACTTCAACATATGGGTCACAGGCTTATCCTGAGGGCTCACCCTGCTTATTAAACTGAGATACTTAAAAGCCAACTGGCCATGGCCTTGAGCAATCTGCTCAAGTTGACCCTGCTCTGAGTGAGGTGGCTGGATTTGCTAGTCTGCTGAGGTGCCTTCCAATGTCAACTACTCTTCAATTATGCAGATTTTTGAAACTCACCCTGCTGGTGCTGTTGTCTCATTGTGAGGAAGCTCTTGTAGCAACATAATGTAGAAATTTGAATGACAGTAATACCTCTACTTAACCTACTTTCAGCAAATGATGTGAATTTTAAGCTTGTTTTTGAGGATAAGCTATAGCTATGTAGTTTTTGTTAATTAGAGCAAATAATCTTTCATCAAGTTTCTTGACCTGCAGTAATCTTAAAGGGAATATTATATATGCAGTAGCACCCAAGTGTTCTTGCCAAAGCTAGACAGCAATTTCTCTTGCTGATGGTCACTCCATCATGAGAATAAGGAGACTAATCCTGCAGTGTTTTGTAACTGGCAGAATTCCATTGACCTCATTAGTTAGATTTATCTGGAATGTTTCAAACATTATAGGAATATGACACTTGAAAGGAACATTTAAATAATTACATCAGAGTTAGAACAGAAAAATGTACTAGTGCTGCCACCCTGAAAACAAAGCTATAATTCTGGGGTTGTGTGTTCCAAATGTAGAAGGCTGAATTTGCTAAATAAGCCCCAAGCTTGGATTAGGTTAGTAAGGATTTCAGAATTGGATTTGACTTAAAATAGTTTTGAAATTACTTGCAAGAAGAAATGTGTAAATAGCATTTAGAACAAGTATATTATTCCTCCTATCAAACCAGAAACTAAAGTAGTTTTCTTCAGTTTCCCAACAGAGACAAAAGTAAACTTAACAAAAGCCATGACAGAAAGTCTAAACTACTTCCTTGACCTTTCCAGAATGGCACTCTGGACTCTGTATTGCCTCAGTGTCACGTGTATGCTAGTAAGCCCTTTACTTGACAGGTTGTCAGCATCTTCAGTAGGACAATGTTCTTTCAAAAAATTTCAGCACTCATATGCTATGTGCTTCTGCCAGTAGTCAGACCTGAGGATTAACTGTAGTGCTTGAGTTTCTGTGATGTCTGTTGCAAAGTGATACATGCGTGTAGGTCCACAAACTAACGATGCTTGAATGTCCTTCCCTGCACTTTGATCCACGGAAAAGACAGAGTAGAAATGAAAAGAGGGAAGAACATACAGGGAGGAAAAATTGCTGATGCAGAAAAAGAAGCATGAAAAAAGTAAAATGGTCACCCAAAGAGTGAATCTAAGTCTGCAAAGAGCCTGAGGAAAAGTAATCTGCAAATAAATGTTTTTCAGGGTATTTTCACTAGTTTATTGTTAGATGGTTTTCCTGTGAAGAAGATGGGTTCTTTTCACATTGTGAGTACACATACCCTTGCTCCTTAAAAATTGTTGAACTGCTTGACCTGCTTAAATCAAATGCTGTAGCATCCTTCTCCCTGTAGGTTTTGTCAGCATACATGACAGTTGAGGAGGAAAATCTCTGCCTCTTTGGGGGAAGAGGGGAAGACATATCAAAACACATATTGAATTACCAGGGCAATCCACGGTGCCTAGAAAGGTCATGAGTACCTACACCTTGGCATAGCTTCAGGAAGAGCTTCGACACCAGCCTATAAACTATGAAACCCAAGCAAGTAGAAAAGGAGATTTTGTTAATTGTGAAACATTTGTATTGCTCTAGGTGTTTTATTTTAGAGAAAAATGACTAGAGACTGAGAAAGATTTTTAGGAGCTAGTTCTGTAGCTAACAGCTACTTTTAATAACTTCAGTTTTTTAAATTTAGAATTGAGCTTCCAAATGGCTCTCTGATGGGGTGAAAATAAGAGTCGTGATACATAGAAATCTGAAGAACTGAGCCTTGCCTCTGAGAAAATTCAGCAAAATTTCAGAACTAGTTATGTAAGTAAACACTGCCATTCCTCATCAGAAAGCAAGTCTGATATAAGATAATAATAAAAGTTGTTAGTGTAAATAGTAGCATTAAAGGAGAAAGACACAGTGACAAAAAGTAAGGCCAGCTACCAAGATTCATCTCAGTCCCAGTGACAGCAGCCATCTTCAACAGTTTGAACCATGCACACAAAACACTGCTAATCTGTGACCACAACAGCAGTGCCGGTTGCTGTTCAGAACTTACAAAGCATCTAATCCTAAATAAATCAAATGGAGAGGGCAAATAGCAAGAGCTTCATGGATATCACTGCTGTGCATTGGGGTTTTATTTCCCAATGTCTGCTACAGGGATGAACGACACTGTGTACTTGAGGTAGGTATGTTAGCTGAGACTCACATCTCACAAAGTGAGATGCTTGACTAGGAACATCATCAGTAAGAAAATATAGGTGACTTCCCAAGGTGATTGTCTCGGATTGAAAATTACCAAATTTTCAAGTATTAGTTGTGGTGCTTTTATGCTGAAAAAGCATTTTATTTTGAAGCTGGAAGTAGCTTTACTAGCAGACCTCCTGTGTCAGTGCATGGACTACACAGGTGATTGGTGGACAGAGTCTATAAAAGAGAATGTACTTCCTGCTTCTTTGTCTTTCTTCATTGTCTTCTTTGCCTAAACCTGGCTGCAGGTCTGCTGTGGGGGTAGCCATGGCCCTCTTTTGCATGGGTACTTGAATGCAGAGAGTGCAGACTTTCTTGGGCTGTGGCCAGTGCTGGCTCACCCTAGTTCCGGGCAGGGAAGCCAAAGATATAAACCATTCTCTGTACCTGCAGATTCCCTTTGGTGGGGGTGAACCTACAGTCCTCCCCTCTTTTGCTTAGGGCTCAGATACAGAAAAACAGCACCAGCTCCTTCCAGTTTCTGGCAGTGGGCGAAAGTAAGGGCAACTCCTCTACACTGTCGCTTCTAGAGTTTGATTGCCTTTGAAGATGCCAGACAGAGAGACAGAGGTGAGCTCTTAATCCTCTAGCTCCCTTGGTGCCTAACCACAAGGGAGAAGAAAGGGAGGCTGCTCTGCATAAGGCCTGTAGAAAGCCCTTGGACAAGACCTTGAAAAGCCTATTCACTATAACAGATGAGGCCCCTCGTGACCAGCACCACGTTGGCTTTGTCTCCACTGGACTGGCAAAGATCCTATATACTCTGCCACTGAGAGACAGAGAGAAGCCTCTACTAAGGGAGAGAAAGAGAGATCACAAGTACTGATCTCCTAAGCTTTCAGCAAACACAGACAGAGTCTGGAATTCTGTTGTGTTCTCTACATTTGATGCTGATACAGCCTCAAAAAAGAGCCCCCAGCCTACAGGAGCTAGAAGTATGTTGGAGACATCACGGAGTGACTGAGATTGGAAAAGGAACTTTTCCACAAGCAAAAAAAACATATTTTGTGCTGTGTTCCTGCCANGTGTACACTCTCTTGTCCCAGAGCTCTCATCTAAGGGCAAAAACTTATGTGTTAGCTGTCTCCCATTTCTCATAGAGTGTATGTAAAAGCATTGTGATACAGTTTCTATTTTACCTTTTTGATGCTTTTACTTATTTGGGGATTTTTTCCTTTTCTTATTGGTGATGGATTCAATAAACTGTTGTCTTTTTAGCAAAGTTGCTTCGTTCCCGGTTGAACTCTCAGTGAGAGCTGGTTGTTGCGCTTGAATTGCCGGCACCAACCCAAACTGATTTAGACCCTCTCCCTAAACGATTACAGTGATTTAAGACTTTAAATGAAAATAGTCTTCTGTGCTGCCAAATTTAATAAGAAAACAAAAACTCTGTCACTGACAGTTATTAACAAGTCTTACTGATTCTGTAATGTACATCTGGAAGAAGATGCCTCAGGGTGGAAAACACATGCAGCAAATGAACTTTTTAAAACAAATAAAACAAGGTAAATTCAGCATCATTCCAAAGAAAGAAAAGGAATATAAACATGTACCTTTGAAGGTTTCACCATGGGGTACATGCATGGAAGGAGTGCAACTTTGTTAAGACCAAAATTTTACTTACATCTTACACAAAGGAGTTTTGTTGACTTTCATTTGCAGTTTCTGCTGGAAAACCTGAAGCTTTGAAATATGCTGTATTTTAACACCCAAGACATTTTGCCAATGTAGCCACTATTCTCTAGTTGAATAAATTTTTTTAATGAAAATAGCATTTTCCTTCCCTAGCCAAGTAACTTGAAATTATTTTCAACTTTGAAGTCATGTGGACTATGAGCCTTGAAGGAATGATTGATTAGTATCAGCTCTCACTACTCTACATAAATATTCTATCAATTTCATATAATTTTAATTACTGTACTTCTTATAATGTCAAAGATCATATAATCACACATTCCTTTTCTAATATTTAACTGAAATCAGGTACAGACAACATGCAGACTATATAGGTATTTTTGTAATACATTCCTATTGTCCTCCACCTGTCTATATCAGCACAGCCACGCTAACATCAGTGGATCTGAGAATATCTAGCCAAAGCAAAAATCTAGTCACTGAAGTGCTCTGTGTGGCTGCACAAACTACTGATTTTATTATGTCATGCACATTTTTCATATATGGAATTCAAAAGGCTTTATCACTTTGTTCTCAAGCACCTCATCTTAAGATTTTAAATATCAAACAGACTTTTCAGAAGAAGGCATTCTCAGCACTAAAATCTTTCACCTTTTTAGATAAAGATAAGGTATAAGCATAATTTTCTGGCTCCCTTAATTCTTGTAAGAAACACCTTCTTCTTTCCTAAGCTGTTTAAACCACTTAACAAAGTGCATGTGACCACTGAGGCAAATATAATTTTATGGAAAATACAAAATCTTTTAGACAATATGGTGTGAAAAACACAATTTTGCTAAGATATTATCATGGGATAGCAGACATGGCTGCTGTGTAATGTACAATATATAACACAGCTATTCAAAGTAGAAAAACAATGAAAAAGATTTTATTTCCTGTTATGTGGACTTTTGTGTAGAAACCTTGACTAAATTAAAATAATTTGGACTTCATTGTAAAAAACAGAAATTTTTTTGCACAGCAGTCAGCAGTCCAGACCCAAACATATTGCAGTTATAGAAAATGACAACATACTTTATTTTGCTTTGTCTGTCAATAGCTAAATTTCCTGTTCTTTTCCTAGAATCCACATTGTGCTGCTAACAATAATAATGGAAAAGGCACACATAGAGATTTTTAGCCATAATGCGGTGCATGCAAACACAAAGGTTAGAAAAATTGTGTCTTGACTGGTATGCTGACTGTTGTTGATTTCTACTCCATTAAGAAAATAATTGGATCAGATTTTTTGCTGAAATATTTTGGCAAGGCATTGACAACTTAAAAAGAGACTAATTTAAATGATTGTAGAACTCTCTGTTTCTGCCTCAGCAAGCTTGAAGCCTGACCCTGTACATGATTTAAATTGTTTTGAAGAAGATGATATGTGGTAGAAACCATAAACTTTATAAGCATTGCAGCAGAAGAAAGCAGATATGATCACTGTGTGCTACAGCAGGTCCTCAGAACATGACAGTACCTTAACTGTGCTTTAAAAGAATGCCTATAAAAGAAGACCAATTATGAAGCAGAACATTTCACTGGACATAGAAAAACAGTTAAAAGAATATTTTTTTCACTTAATATGAGTATGTCTGGCATTTTGACTGTCTGGAAAAATTGCCAGAATGTGATTTGTTATCTTTAAATGCTTGCTTTAAACCACAGCTACAGTACTTTTATTTCTGAAACTGAGAATAATATCAACATTAAAGGGATGCTCTCACATGGACTAAATTGTATTTTTATCAATGCAAACTGTAGATACATGATGGCTAAGGAAGAACTCATTCCAATTCATTGTATTCATTGTTGCTGTTCATTGTTGAATTTTGGTAATTTTGGACTGCGAGTTTTAAACTGACCTAAGGGAGTTCAGTGCCTAATTCTGAATGGAATTTAGTGGTAAATGGATACTTAGTTTCGTTGAGCCCCTTAGAATTTCTAAGCTGGAAACTTGTCAGCCTACCCATTTAATTGCCCTGACTGTGCCAGTTCAGGGGAGAAGGCATATGAAGACCAAGACATCAGAAGAAGGTGCCAACATTGTTATTTATGGGCCTTTTTAGCGATGTTTTCTCATGTTTATGACTCGTTGGTATTGGTCTTCTCTC
Organism: Upupa epops; assembly: GCA_013397515.1. Classification (NCBI taxonomy): domain Eukaryota; kingdom Metazoa; phylum Chordata; class Aves; order Bucerotiformes; family Upupidae; genus Upupa; species Upupa epops. The sequence goes on from VZRI01008219.1 coordinate 45,764, forward strand.
CAAGGGTACTTGTTTGCTAGTTTTCAAGTGACAATAATATAAAACTTACAATCGTAAATATCAGAGGCTGTGCTACTGGCAGCAGAAACAAAGCCACTGGAAGAGCAATCATTCTGGAAATCTGATTTCTGGGTCTTCAAAATAAATTTGAAGGTATAAGTGGTTGATAAGCTCTGTTTCATTTTCAGAGTGTTTTGTAGACTGAACTTGTTAATGTGTTTAAGAATACCTTGTTAATTAGCTCAATTGAATCTGGAGTCTCAGATTGCATGCTGCTAAATTAACCCTCAAGGAAACTCCCAAGTATTTTCATGGCTTTGAAGTGATAACCTAGATGTTTTCATGTGGTTTTTCTGGCTACGTGACAGCCTTTTCTCCCCCAAGAATCCCACTGCCCTTGTCCTTAATACCTCAGCAGAGTTCCTACTTTGTTTCATGCCATTTTCTGAGATATAATTGAGTGAATGGATTAGCCGAGGATTTATTTTCTTATTCTGGTAGCTTGTCATTGTGTTGGTGTGTGGAGTAATCAGATGTAAAAATGGAGACTTTTATGTTGTTGCTCACCTTTGTAATTGTTGACTCATAAGTTAAAAGGTTGTTCTGAATATTATTTTTTTCTATTCCCAAAAAAAGATCACAACATTTCAAAATAACATGATCTTGTCACATTTTTAGTGAGAGAAAAAACCCTCCTATGTTTCAATTCTTTTTGGCATTTTGATATGTTATGTCAGGGTGTATCAGTCACATCTTGGCCACATGCTGACATTTGACTGACAGCTCTGGAGGAGCACACAGCAGTCCCAGCCATTCTCTTTGTACACAAGATATATTCAAAGAGATGTGAACACTCTTGCTTCTCATCTTTTTTCAATGAGGTTTGTCGCTCCAGGCATAGCCCCACACCTTTTCATCTTCCTCCTCAGCTGTCACCAAAGCCACATCCATTCCCTAGTCACAATATTTCCTGATGCACTATTGTGGAGTTGGTCAAAATATCCCAGGCCAGCCAGCAATGAGGGCTGGAGAGAAGCAGAATCCAGCCTGTGGCTTCACAGAATAACAGAATAATCATGGCTGGAAAGGACCTACTAGATCACTGAGTCCAACCATACCAACACTCACAAATACCTAAATACCTGATTGATGGAAAACTACAAAATAATCCCCTCCATACCTGCTACTATAGGATGTCACAAAACACTGTCCACGCTTCTTAAATACCTCCAGGGATGGTGACTCCACCACCAAACTGGGAAGGCCATTAAAATGCCTTACTGCTCTTTCTGTAAACAATTCATCCTAATATCTGATCGAAACCTCCCCTGGCTCAGTTTCACACCATTTCCCTTGGTTCTGTCATTAGTCACTGTGATGGGTTAGAGTGAGGGTCTACATAGGTTTGGGTTGGTGCTTGCAATTCAAGCATAGAAACCAGCTCTCACTGAGAATTCAACAGGCAATGAAGCAACTTTGCTAAAAAGAAAAGTATTTATTGAACCCATCATCAAGAAGAAAAGGAAAATATCCCCAAATAAGTAAAAGAATCAAAAAAGTAAAACAGAAACTGTAACAATGCCTTTACACACACTCTGAGAGAAATGGGAGACAGCTAAAACATAGGTTTTTGAATTTACATAAGAGCTCTGGGAAAAGACCAACATTCATAACCATTAAACCGCCACACCACACACACACAATCGCACCCCAGTTCCAGAAGGGAAGGGGGGAGGGGTTGTGGCAGAAATGCAGCACAAAATATACATTTGATGCTTGTGGAAAAGTTCCTTTTCCAATCCTCATGCAGACATCAGCCTTCTCTGAAGTCTTAGTCTTGAGTCTAGTTTGCAGACTCTTCTTTGAGGCAATAACACACCAGATCATGGAATCATAGAATCATTAGGGATCAAAAGGGACCTCAAAAAATCATCTGGTCCAATCCCCCTGCCACAGCTGGATCAATTAGACTCAGTCGCACAGGAACACATCCACGCTGGTCTTGAATATCTCCAGAGAACGAGACTCCACAACCCCCCTGGGCAGCCTGTTCCAATGCTCCGTTACCCTCACTGGGAAGAAGCTCCTTCTGATATTTATATGGAACTTCCTATGCTC
>VZRI01008220.1:0-134568 GCA_013397515.1 Upupa epops
CGACAAAACCGCCGACCTCACCTCGGCATGTCCTCGGACTACCCTCCGAGGGATCCCGTGCATGACCTTTTCCTGCTTGCTGGGGGTAATGGCCACCTCCCCCCAGCCCCAGGCTTTCCCCACTCCGCGGCTCCCAAGGACACCGCTCCCACAGGGAGATCCCGCGCCGCCCGCGGACAGCTCACTTACCCCCAAAGGATCACGTCTGGGTCACCAAAATGTTGCAGTGAACATTACATGATCTGTTCATTTTCCTTTGGGGGACCTTGAGCTTGACCATTTCACCGAGGTGCACATCAATGTGATGATCAGCAAATGGCGTTTATTATCACGTGGCGTACACTTACATACCCTGGCACTCATGTACGCCCCCTTTTTCCCACAGACGTAGCAGAATAGAGAACCTATCGCGTTACATCCCGCAAGCCCGCATGCGCACTATACAACAACAGTGAGGGACTAATGAAACTGCTGCAAAGCTTTGAATTATGAATAAATATATAGAATCAGAAAGACATCCCAAAAGAAGGAGCAAAGGTGTTGAAAAAGAATTAAGATTTCAGGAAGGGGACCATTGTCAAAACCATCTAATTACTGAGAAGTATTGTTCTAAGTTTAGGGTTACCAGTGGTTATTATGATTTTGATCAAGAGCCTAGTGGAGTACAAGGGGTAAAACTGACCTCAAAATAGTCCGTATGGGTCTGGAAGAAAAAACTATTTAGAGCTGTAGTGTATTCAGTTAAATTAGTGCTGAGAATGAAGGGGGAAAAAAGGCAGTGCAATGTACAGCTGTTATTTTTTTTAAGATAATCTAGGCTACATTTTGTTTTTGCATAGGTAAGAAAATTAGCAGGAGTAAATAGGAGGTTAAAGAGAAGAAAAGGGTAGCTATCAATATTCCTCCAAATATCTCCTGTAACAGGCCTCACTGGTGTAAATTATCATGTTGCTGTTAGCTTCAGTGTTGTCTTCATTTATTTATGTGTCCTGAGGGACTTCAAGACTCTAAAAGGCTTATGGCTATATAGGAAGACAGGTTTATTTGTCATTTCTATTTTGGTCTTAGCTGAATGCTGGAAATCTGATCAAGGAGTAAACAAACATATTTGAAAACACCATGATTGGTATTCCTGTATGTCGCATAACATCTTATTACATTCTTTGGAGTTGGAACTGGTAGTGTGATTCATAGTTTGGTTCAGTGAATCAAAAAAACCCCAAACCCCACAAACCATATAAAAGATCTAAATCCTTCATAGAAATGTATTTCAAGAAAGGCAGATGCACTGTATACATATCCAGTTTTCAGTACATACAGAGTACCACAAATGAGAGTAACATGATAGAGATTGCAAAACTTAACTATACATAGATCAACCAGAAAATGAATTTATAATGGATTCAGTAGCACATGAGAAAATATGAAAAGTAGCAGAAATTGTTCATATGCTGATAGTTAATGATCAAAATTAGATGGTTTGAGATTAGCAAGTTTCAAGAGTATCCACATACTTGACTTTGAGGGAAACCTCATAGTAATGTAGATATTTTATGAATATTTTATCTTCTCCCAAGAAGACATACCTCTCCTTCCTTTCTATATCCATTCGTGCATCCCCTATACAGAGATAGATTTAGTATGATTCTCTATGTTTGTCCTGGCTAAAACCTTTTCATCTTTCTCTGCCAACAATCGATAAAAAAGAGAGACAATATCTTTGATGAAATGAAAACCAGTAGTCCTGTCACCTTGCGCAAGTGTGAAGAACCTGACTCAGTCTTCTCAACAGCTACCGTGTAGGTGCTGGAGGGCTTCTGGCGCATTTCCCATTAAGCCATGTTTTCTCTAGGCCAAGCAAACCAGCAAACCCCAGTCTTACACACTCTAAGAAAAGTGTGAGTCCTCAATCAGTTTCATCCCCCTTCTTCCTTTCACTTCCTTTCCTCCATCTTTCCTGGACTGGGAGTCCAGAGCTAGACACAGTACTTTATATGTGATCTAACATACAGTTCAGAGATGGAAACTCATAGTTAGGAATAGGGCTTTTTTAGAGAGGAGCACTGGTTGCTTCATTGACAAAATCTGTATTCACTGTTCTTTTTTGTAGCATTTATAATTATGCAATTTGTTCAATGCTACAAGACAATGCCGATGTTTTATTTATACCTTATTCACACCAAGGCCAGGAATATCAAAAGGACATGTAAAATGAAGTTTATTTTTCTTTGGAAACATATTATTTATATTTGGCATTTGCACAAGGATATCTGAAGTGGTGAAATATTTTGTTAGACTTCATTAAAAATCATTGCCTTGTTCATTTGAACTTCATAGAATGCAAATGGAAGTAACCAAATATATTCAATATTTGTTTGTAAAACACATATATTTAATAGACTATTGGTTTAATTTTTAACTCTTTTTTACTCTTTAGACTCTCAATTTCACATTGATGAAAAAAAAGAAAGAGAAAATACTTTGTAGTAAAAAATTCTCTCTAATGGTTATATACCCTGATTTCTCCTTTTAAGGAGGGTTATTGCATTCACGTGATGTCAGACTTTGGTGTTGGAGTGTGATGCTGAATTTTTGAAAGCTAAGTAAATATATGTGTATTTATTTATATGTTTGTATTCATGTATAAACATACATGTGTATGGTTTCAGATATCTTATACTGAACACAGATTAAATCTGTGTCTTCATATTTTGATTTTTTGCTCAACTTTCATAAATGTATACCGTTTAGGCAGAAGATACAACACAGAGAATACAATACATTAGCCAGTTTGCATATAAATGAAGAATCCAGGCACTCTCAGTGAGAGAACATAAAATTAAGCAAGCTAACAAATAGAAGATATTAAAAATAATGCATTTGAAGATATACAGGTGGAGGTTCAGGCGGAAGTGATCAGTACATCTGCACAGATATCTACTGTCAAAGGCAAATCAGCAGGCCGCCACCTTTGCTGGCACTGCTTCCAAAACCACCACTTTTAGGACAATGGCATGATCTATTTCACAGTCCATGACATGAGTCATTTGTTCTTTCATATACTTGGCATAGAACTGTGTATGCCTTGTGTGTGACAAATGAAAATAAATTCCTTTTCTGGAAGTACTTTCACAGCCAGTCCAGTAAAGAAACACACAGTTTCTTGCATGTGTTTTCTTTTTTTTCTTTTACACAGATTTTTTTTTGCACTGGAAATGGTCAGTATGAAACATGTATGAGAATGGAGAGGGAAGTGATGAAGCAAACTCAGAAGGACTCCAAGAAACAGGAAGAGATAAAAAAAGAGAAGCAGGCAAAGGTGCTGTTTAAAACACCTGAAAGACCGATAGAGGTCTTTGACTTTTTTATGGAAAAAAAAGAACTTTCAGTAGCTGATTAGCAAAGTATTCAAGGACCTCACAGGTAAGTCATAAGAAAATGAAGTAATATTCTTCTGGCATTCATGCTTTAGGAGTAATTTTGTTGTTGCTGATCCTTTTGTCCTTATTTATTGCATCTAATCTCTTAACAGCAACCTAATACAATGGTCTTATTTGTCAACTTTTCTCTTTTGAACAAAGGATATTTGAAAGCTAAGTCTATGCTGCCTTACTTCTGCAAGAACAGGTTGCTTTGTCTACAGAAATACAAAAACTGTAAAACAGATTTTTCTGGTATATATTCCTTCTATATATGTGCTTTCCTTTTGCATATAATTTACTAAACTACAAGCTGTATCAGAAGTTATGAAAAAATAATAAATGACATGCATATAAACAAGACAGATGCTATTTAATATAATTGTGTTGGCCTGATTGTGTATTTCACTTAGCTGATAGCTGAACAAAATGAACCAGATAGTATACCTCATGCTGAGGAGTGCTTGTCTTCTGATCTTTCTCACTGGGCTGATAGAAAAACTAATACTCCTTCAGTGTCATCAAAACATGCAAAGTTGCGGTCCTTACTCAAAGCATGAAGGATTGAAGAAAAGTTGCTTAGCTTTCACTTAAAAAACTTCAGAAAGTTCACAGTTTCCATCTGGAAACTTATCTTTAGAAAAGTGAAACTCATCACAAGGATTGACAGTTTATTGCTGATTTCCCCTCTCAAGCTACCTAACAGATAGCAACCTGGAGCTGAATCACCTGTTGTTGAATAGATAGAGTGGTGCCTGGCTGGAAGCAATAGCAGCTTGATAATGTGAGACTGTGATTTAGAGAAGCAAAGGAAGAACTAATCCCCTCAATAACACTGACTTTTCCAGTCTACCTTTTTCAGACAGAGTACTTGAAGTTAGACACATAAATCCAAGACACCCTTGAGTAAGTGCCTCCTCCCACTTTCCATATCATTAAGATAGAGAGCAGTGCAGTGGCAGGACTTTATTGTAGCAGCTATTCAAGTTAACCAGGTGTGCCAGCTTACTGTGAGTTTCTGTGCGAGATACAGAGTTAGCTTCTTGAAGAAAGGTATGTTTAGGGGTTATGTGATATATCCCATCCTTATGTAAGGTATGCCTCACTTTTATAATGAGTGCAGAGTAGCAGTCCCATGCCTTTGACCTGGTAAGAAGGATGATATGTTTTACAATGTGAGCTTTCTCCTTTATAGGGAAAACTTTATTTTTTCACTTTGTGAATGCAGATCTACTTTAAAATAAATATTCTGTGTAACAAGTCATATACATATACAAGAGTACTGTGTAATGTGTAACTACAGAATCACAGACAGTTAGGGATTGGGAGAGACATCCGAGGATGAACAAATCCAACCCCCCTGCTAGAGCAGGACCAAAACTAGGGCAGGTCACTCAGAAATGCATCCAGATAGGTCTTGAGAGTCTCCAGAGAAGGAGACTGCACAACCTCTCCAGGGAGCCTGTTCCAGTGCTCTGTAATTCTTCCAGTAAAGTTCTTCCTAATGTTGAGGTGGAACATCCCATGCTACTAATGTGCTACCTGTGCTTAGATATTATACATTAATAGTTACTGAATTATGGACTCCTATGGCAATCTTTTACAAAGCCACTTAGGAAACTGCCATAAGTGAAGAGTAGAGAAAAATACAACCCCAAACCCTCAGTTAGCTACTCTGGCTAACTTTAGTTTGTCAGGTCTGATCATAATATAATATCTAATATATATCCTAAGATATTGGCTCCACAACCAACTATTTAGAATCTAGGATAATTTATATAAATTTATTTGTTTTGCAGAAATGTTTAATAAATCAGATCAGGTTAATTTGAAAGAAAAAAAATGCTATTTTTTTTATTATTATTTCAAGGTGGATGGAACAAGTGTATTTGAACACAAGTTACCTGTGTCAAACTTAATAAATGGCATATTTCTTACATTAAATTTGTCTTATCCACTAGCAATCCCCTTCTGCCTAGTACTCACCTGAGTGTGAAGAATTTTTCTTGCTGTGTTATTAAGAGCTGGACTCTGAACCAGTCCTAGTTGCTTGTTGTATTGTTCGCCCAGGGAGGACTGAAAACATTTGTTAGTATAAAAATTAGTATTTGTTGTGCTTGACCTCTTCTGCCTCCTGAGATTCCTCTTTTGAATTAAGAAAGACTTGTCTAGAGGTTAAACGACATGCAATAGTGGACAAATTGAACTTCAGAATTGAAAGGTCATTTCAAATAAATTTTGTATTTCCCCCATGGTTGTCTGTTGCAAATAAATCTTGGTCTAATAGCTTCACTAACACAATACTTGGGAATGAAAGATTAATAGATTTTTATAGATTCTGAAGCCAGAAGGGACCAGTAGATCATACAGCCTGACTGTCTGTATATCTCAGATATTATATTTCACCCAGCTGCCCTTATATTTGATCTGCTAACTTCTGTCAAATCAAAGCATGTCTTACAAAAAAAAAAAAAAAAAAAAAAAAGAAAGAAAGAAAAAGAAAAAAATTAAAAACTTTGATTTCAAGTTATCAGACCTGCTGGATTTATGTTAGTGTTTTCAAGATTGAAACAAATTTATTTTCAATTTCATTGATAAAATTAATGAAATTGGTAACTGAAATGAGCATCTTAAAGAACAATCAACTGTGTTGACAGAAGGGAGAAATAAAAATAGTTTAAAAAAGATAGTTCAGTGTAGATTAGATTGTAAGGAAATCTGTATATTTTGTAAAAAAATAATGATGAAAGCTACTTGCTTCTAACTCTTGTTAATTTTTCAAAATTAGGGGTTTTTCCTTTCCCACTTCCAATTTTAATTTATCTGCTTTCATTTTCCTTTAATATCAATAACAACTATAGCATTTCTTGCTTATGTATCTGCATCTCCAAATATGCTTTCTGTTAAAATAATCATATTTGAACAGGTCAGTATTGTGAATGAGCCATACTACTGTGCAGCTAACTGCTTTCCTAATGTTCTAACATTTCACTGAGCTTTAATGATTTTATAAACATTGATTTTATATTCACTTCCATATCAGTAATGAAAATTCTGAATATTTGGATAATTTGGATAATTATACCAATATCAATCCCTGCAGAACTTCAATGCTGACTTCAGTTCTTTGTTGATTTCTCATCAGTAACCATTTTGAACTTGCTCAATGATTTATGTTACTTTAACATTAACCCATTCTTGGAGGTATACAAAAAACATTTGGATGTGGTCCTGGGCAAAAGGGTTTATGTGTCTGTTTGAGCAAGGTCATTGCACAGGATAACCTCTAGAAGCCCTTTATTTACAAGATATCAAAATGTACATTGACAGAGTAGGACTGCAGAGTGCAAAACATCTTAAGAGCTGTAAGCTATATCAACAATCCAATCAACAGACTCATTATATAGATAAGGATAAACTCTTGCATATTAGAACAAAAAGAAGTATCTTCTACATCCTCATTATCATTATAATCAATTATAATTGAACATTAGTTATCAGAACAATACTTTTTCCTGAAATAATATATACTTATCTTCTGGGCTATTGTAGACTATATATCTTGCATTACTTATACCACCCATATCGCTAATCAGGTATAACATGAGTAGTTTGAAATATTGGGGCATATGACACACAGTGTCCATCTCATATCTATTCACATAGAAAATTTCTGTATTGATTTTGATGAGAAAGGCTAACATCTGAATTACAAATAGTTACAATATAAACTAATTTATTCTCAAATGAATGTATTGCTAGTTGTAACATATTACCAGCACTTTGTCTTTGAAAGGGATATTTTTGATGAGGAAGAAGTACTATGTTTGCTAATTGTACTTAAAATGCATCTTAGAAATCTCGTAATTCAACTCTTTAAAAAAAAATTCTCATTGTATTGTGGCATAGATAAAGCATTTTGTATTCGGGTCGGAGGCTTTCCTTTTCACAACCTTTCATATATACCTTCTAATGTAGCAGATCAGTAGGGATTGGATCTATCAGGAGTTTGTTTATTCAAGAACAAAGAAAATGAAAGATGTGTCTAGTGCTTTTCAAAAGTGTAGTGGTGGTGATAATCTAATAGCAAAGACAGTGAATGAGCACATAGTTTTGGTTGGCTGGATAACACTTAGCTGTCAAGCCACAGAGATGATATTTTTATTCAGAATAGCACAGTAACTTTGTGTTCCACTTTGCTTCTTGGAATCAGTCATCTAGATACCCTCTGGGCAGTCTGTAAGGCAGTAAGCCTGGATATGTATTTACAAATGGATACTCAGCTGCCAGCTGATGAACTGAGTTGAAACAGACTGAAGGGTGGAAGGCTGCCAGTGGGCTACAGCGCCCTGTAGGTGGAACAGGACTTCCTAGTTTCTGCCCCAACAAAGTTCATTATAAAGTTAAGTCCCAGAGTATGTAGTTGTAATTAAAAGGAGATAGAATCAAACAGAAGAAAAAGGCAGAAGTGTAAGCAAGAGGTTACACAGATGTACAGGTTGCTGTAATGTGATCTATGCACCAACTAGAACAATATTTAAATACAAGTATAAGTGTGGAGATAGTAAGTTTTAAAAAGTTGTTTATTGACAAAGTGTAACATGCAGTTGTGTGAAGGCCAGTCATTAATGCCCTATAAGTTCTTGTAACACATCACAGTCGTCCGTGTGTGAAAGAATTTTGACTTCTTATTTTACTTCTCCCTCTGCGCATAAATATTAAGACTATCCAGTGATGGTTATCAGTCAAAACTGGATTTAATTTCCTCCAGGAATTAGTTACATCTGTAGTTCATGATAGCTATCAATTGTATAAACACCATTGGCGTTATCTTTGATAAGTGTTACATCATCTATCAAACTGAAAGCTTGGCAGATGAAAGAAACATCACTTAGATAGTTTTTTGAAAGGTGTAAAAATACTAAATATTGACATTTGATTTAAGTAATATAAAATGTCATATTTGTAAACAAGTATATACAACCTTAAATGCATTTACCGTTTAGTAAACTGCACATTTGATACAAAATTGAATATTTTGCATTTTGAATATTTTGAAGGTATGTGTAATTTAGTTTGCATATTCAAAAGACAGTAATTGTGTCCCAACTGCCACAAGTTAATGCGTTAAAAATTTGCACCTGACAGCCAATGTGAATTAGTTTTCTAGATGTTTTTGTGACATAGATGATTGTAAAATTGTGGAAAGCTTTTCCAGACAAGAAATCTTGATTCATTTCAGAACTAAAGTTAATTTTCACATTTTATTTTGAATCATAACTACTTGGTTTGTTAAGCAACTGTAAGCTTGTTTAATTGAAATGCAAGTTTGATGTAAATATTTTGAAATACATTGCTTAGTAACACTTTTCCTACAGAACTCAAATTGAGAATACAGAAAAAGATGCTTTAAGCTCTACACATAGCATAAGGGAATCTGTCAGCTTGATTTCATCATGCAGTTATAAAAAGTATAACTACTTAATGGGGTTAATTTACAGGCAACTTAGAGGGACAACAGCTGTTATTTACACTAATTTATGGATTGTACTAAAGGCTTTTTTTTTTGGTCTGAGGGATCTAAGTCTACAGAAACTTTCATAACAGCCTGCATTCATGGGCAGTATTACAGCTAATATCATCCCTGGTATAAGCTTATTAAGTTCATCAATTTGAGTGGCACCTTGACGTTTATAGCCTGTAGGTGCCAGCTGGATGAGGTTATAAACCTCAGACAGCAGTTTAAACCAACATTGTTTTTCTGTATCCAAGAAGGAAGCCTTAAGCATTTAAACAGAAGGAAGTATTTTCTTCTCCCATGAACAAAACTGTTGAAGAAAATTAATTTTGCCTGCATTTCAGTCTTCAGTGTGGTAAAGTCAATGGAATGCTAAGAAGCTTAGTAAATAAATTTGGTAATTTGCACAGGAAAAAGTGACCCATAAAGATAAATGGTTACGTGATAGCTTTAGTCATTTAAACACTGTAATCTGACAGTTAAATCTGTTTGCTACAAAAAAGAGTAAGATGAAGAATTAAGAAAGTGCATTAAATTATACAAAGCTATTCTCGGTCACATACAGACTGGTTCTGATCTGTCACTGATGATCGCTATTTGCATGAATGTATCTAAACTTTGAAGACCAAACAATGTAAAACATTTGTTAGTAGTGTATTGATAATTACGAACTACGTCCTTTATATGCTATCTGTGCTAACACTTGTGTTTATCATTGTAATATAAAATTGCAACAAAAAGTGTCCTTTTACAGGTTTTATTTAACTATATAATTTATTGCAATGGCAAATATTGAGCTCTAGATAATATCTGCAGTTTGCTAAATAAATCTGTTTTAATTTAGTTAGCTGTAGCTATAACAAGATCTTCTAAGGAATTTAAATTAAAGTTACCATGGTTCCCTGGTATTCCCTAATCTTAAGGCAAATGAAATGAATTTGACTTAAATGTCACAACAGCAGCAAACTCTTTAGAGATCATATGTGCCCTTTGTGATTACTTGATGCAGATGGATCTCAGTGGTCTCTCTTAAATTGATTATATTAAAGAAAAAAATACATAATACACCCATGACTACTAGATAATAGAATATGCCCATCTCTGCCACCAGATGCTCATTTGATGCTTTCTTTTAATTTCTTCTATTGGATGTATTTCTATATAAGATACAAAGAATGATAGGCTACTGTGATAGCATAAACATACCTCAACTTAAAGCAGAGCAACAGACTATGTTCTGAATAATATTCTGTTTGTTTGTTTTTGTTTTTTTTTAACAAATATGCATTTATTAGCTTGCAGGAATAAAATAAAACTAATTATATTTACTCTTGTCTCTTTCATATAACCCACCTTAAGAATTTTGAAGGGATTATGCTTATACATGCTACTTATTAAATGTTCGGGCAAGCACTACTTCTAATTAGGAGAAAATTAATAATTCATTTCAATTATTAGGCTTTGATTATCGCTATGTGTATGTTCCCAAGCTCTTTGCTTCCATTTGCAGAGAAGGAAAGGCAAGTTTACAAAAATGTTGTGTTTATGTGATTTTGTAGACACATACATTCATAAACATGAAAATATATATTCTAGAAATGTATGATCTTACACAGTGTAATTTTCTTGAAATACATAAAAAAAAATTAATATTGACTCATTTTACAGTAATCTTATGAAGGGGCAACTCTGAACTTTTATTCTAGCACATCTTTCTGTGTGAAATTTCCCAGCATCTCCTCTCTTGCATTGCTGCAGTGTTTCAAATTGCAGCATTTTCCTTGGGAAACAGTACAAAATCATGGTCTTCACTGTTATGTGCTATTGCTTTCCTGGAGCAATTCTCTTGCTTTAAGGCTGTCAGTCTCTGGAATGCACTTCAATTTAGTTTATACTGGCGTAAATAGGAGAGTGGAAACCAGAAATGTGTTAAATGAAAACCAGTATCACATTTTTATTTAAATAACTATTTCTTCTGGCTAATCAGAATTATTTCATTCCAAAGCAGCATTTATAGTTTGAAAAGTCACCAAAAGAAATGGACTACACACATACTCTATCATATGAGTAATTTATGTTTAATTTACTGAAGAAAAAAGAACAAGTTTTACTATTTCCAGTCCTCAGAGTCACTAAATCCATACTTTATTCCACCTCATTCATCTTGATGAAAAGTGAAAACTAGAAGATAAATTCTTTCTCAATGGCCAAATCCTCTTTGAGAGTGTATTTTCCCCCTAAGATGTCAAATACTGCCTTACTATTTGATTCCTATTCTATATTATCAGTTCTGTGCATTTGGAGAAGATAATTTGTTCACCTGTTGTCAGCTTCAGCCTCAAAGCATGACATTATTCGCTTTGATGTGTATTTGATGGTATATGTAGCAGACTCCATATTGTTCAAATTTTTTTAATGTGTTGACTGAACAAAAGTTTACCTGAGAGAAGATTATAATGCATAAAAAAGTAAATTACTTGTGAGAGGAATGAGATTGTTTAGCAAACTATTTTTTCTCTTTCAATTTTCTCACTGCTTTCTGATAGCTGTTCTTGTTTTGTGGGTCTTGAAGCTTATTTCACATAAAGAGTGTAGGCTAGGAAAATTATGCATGCAAAAAGACAATATTCATGAAGGATTTTCTCCTCTGAGACAAAGGTACTTCTTCAAATTCATTCATACTGAGACTATTGACAGCAGTGGAATAGCACCAAACGTGTTTTTAGATGTCCTTAATGTACAAAGGGGAAAGCAGATATTTTTGTTCTCGCTGTTTGTTGCATTTGTTTATAAATAAAGGCAGTCAATCTCAGTCTCTTTTCTAGAACAACCACTGTGGTGTAACATTTTGTTCAAGTTCAACACAAACCAAATTATAACTAACACCAAAGCTTTTTGAAAACCCATAGGATTTAGAGCCTTAATAATCTGCCTGATTTGCAATGTACTATTTATTTGTAGTAACTGATGGGGATGGAGAGATCAGTCTTTTTATAAAGTTCTCAGGAGTTGGAATGCCACAACATGTTTGGGCGTAAAAGTTACTGGGAACATAATAAATGATTTTGAGTTATTGGTATAAGCATAAGTATTTCACTGTGTTACAATCGAAATAAAGGCTGCCTGACCTTCTAGCTAATCTGAGAAAAGATGCTGCAGAAGGAACTTCCTATTATGAAAATAATTATGAAACAGTACTCAGTGGAAATGTTTTGAAATAAGCTTGCTGTAACACAAAGACTTTTCCTGCTTGTGCCTCAGAAAATTAATTCATGTGGCCTTTAAAACTATGTGAACAGCATTAAATCTTGGAGAACAGATATAAGAAAAAAACATGCATTTTAGTTCATTATGTGTTAACCTGTTATCAAGATTAGTTTTATAGACCAGTATCTAAAATTTAATTAAGACTCATTCAAAATATCTCAAATGACAGGACAGCTACCATTTCCACTAGAAAATTAGCCTAAATTTTAGTAAAAATCATTTGACAAAATATTTCCTTTATAAGCCATTAGCTTTTAGTTTGCCTAAGGCACCTGTATGTTTTGAGCTCTGTGAAACTTAGATCATGTTTTCAAAATATGCTATAGAAATGGTATCCGTGTATTCATATATCTGCATACCTATCATCATACCCGTTTTTTAGGGCTGTAGGTCTTCTTGTCTTTGTTTCCTTCTCAAAATGTGTGCATACTGACCTATGCACAATGCGGACTTTACTTCCTGAGGAAACAGTGGCTAATTTTTAGAGGGTTGAAGGAGTACTGTGGCACTGAAAAACCACCAACCTCTCTGTTACTGAGCAGGCATTTTAATTTTATAGTTTCTTCTAGAGATATCAAGTGTTGTCCAGGACATAGATTAACAGCTTCTTTCTTTCTTTCCCCTTTCTTAGATGCATTAAGGAAGATCTTGATCTATCCAGATAGATGTAGTCTACACAAGTATTCTATTTGTACACAATCAGTTAGCTTTTTTGGATTAATCTGTAATTTTTCTTTTTTTTTTTTTCAGTTACATGTAGCTTTCCCATTCTGGAAAAACATTTTATTGCTCAGTACTCTGTTTGACTAGGATTTTAGCAGCTATGCTGGCTTCCATTTTGATGGGCTTTTTTTCTTGAAAGTTCTTCCCATTTCTTCCAATATTAGATAGGGAGATTACGTCCGTCTTCTCCTAGATGAAGAGTCTGTAACAAATCATTTAAATGAAATTTTGAATTTCAACTTTAACTATTGTAAAATGCAGCTCTGTCATCTCCTACAGTAGTACTCTGTTTGCATTTCAACAACACTATCCTAAAAACAAAATTAGGAAAGTGGTTGACAAAATTCTTCGTTTCTGGAAACTGCCTGATGGTATTGAATCAGAACTGTTACTTTAAATCTCCTCCTTTTCCACACATTCTGTGGGTTTATGTCATCTTCCCTCCTTCTCTCTACATTTTTGATGATTGTAGGTCACTGTACTTGGCACTGGTGTGACTTTGGCTTGGATTAGTGTGTCCAGTTTTGTTTGGAAGACATTACGAAGCAAGCAAACAGAGAAGCAAACAAGAAAAGGTGGAAGGGATCCAGAACAGAGCAAATCAGAAAGCTAAGTTTTAGAAAGCATTATGTTGTATACACAGCTGTAAGAACTAGGTGTTCCTAGATTACTAAAAGCCCTGAAGAAACACATAATGATTTTCCAATACAAAGGAAAGGAGAATAGTCTTCTATTCCTACCAGGAAAGGATAAATTATTATGTGGATATAGAAATCATAAGGGTGAGTGCCAATAAGAAGGCCCTGCTTGGAAGCCTAAAGAATACTTTCTGTTTATAACATGATTTATTTGGGTCATGTTAAATATGGCAGAGAAGTGTCCGTCTGTTTCAGGAATGCATTATTTTGTCACCTTTTTTCCAGTGCACCAGAAGTGGACAGGATAGTAATATCTGAAAGGCTTTTACCTATGTATAGTTTTTACTCTGCTGAGGATATTTGGCATATGACTGATGGCAGTTGTGCACTGCAGATACAAATAAATAGAAAAGGAAAATCAATCAGTGTTCAGGGCAGTAGAAATAAAAAGTATTACAGAACTACTGGACTATATGTAAAAAGGATTTGAAGGCTAATACAAGAAGAAATCAAACAGAGATAGTTGACAAGTATGATATATTAATACTTCCTATTTTATTTACTTGCTTTAACTTGTTTTTTTACTTTGAGGGATATATTCTGGCTGGATTACAAGTGGGAAGAGCTGTAATTTAGCTTTTAGACAAGGCAGTAGGGTTACCCTGAGACTTTTGGAAAATATTTCAATCCATTTGACAAGTACTTGCAATTCCTGCTTCAAGCAGAATGCACAAAAATAATAAACACTGGGTCCACAAAGATGTTTCCTAATATTTTATTAAATAAAACACGATAAAATAAACAGTCTGTACAAACCTGATTTCTACTGCCACACTTTGTTTGCCATGGTATTTATGTTAATGATAGAGCTACATACATAATAAATTGTTACTTTTAGCCATACCTTCATATAGATTCAGTCCATAACTTTTCTTTATATTAAATATCATTTCAAATGAAAATTTATTTCCCCCTCTTTAAAGTAAGAGTAATGTAATAGGAACCCATGAAAATAAGGGCCTCAGAGTTCCTTTGAAAACTTTCTCCCCCTATCCTTCATCAATATCTATTAACTGTCATGCCTTCCTTTTATATTTACTAATATGTTGGACTGGTTTGTTAAGTGCTTTGAGATACATTTGTGCAATGTCCTGCACATAAGAAGCTAAAGACACATGCTATTCCTCAATAAATGCAGATCTGGTGAAGAAAATTGGCAAATTTGCAAATTCCCCTAGGCACATGGTTTACAGTAAAATGTTTTATGACTCTGTAAACATTTACCACAGATGCAGGAAGCGATTTTTTTCCTCCCTCTTAATCCAGACTTTTCTAATTCAAAAGCTGCTTACCAAAGATAAACACATCATTCTGTATCCCCTCAGTTTTTTCCACATTTTGGGTTTAGGTGTTGCTCTTTAGATTCTTTGTTTAAAAAGATTCATGCTGGAACAGCACGTTTTTTCTGTTATTGCACACTAGATACAAATATAAAAGTCATTAAGTTCAGCTGAAGTGAATGCATCTGATCTAAAGGAAAATAATAGCACAACCAGCATTAATACATTAATACATTACCATGCAGCTGGTTATGGCAATTTTTAAATTTATACTTAAAAAGAAAACAAATTTCCTGAGGTTAGTAACAGATGAATAAATTGATTAAAGATTATTATAAAATGCATTTTATAAAAAAAATTGGGCAGACTCAGCATTAGAATGGGTTTCTGCATATCATTAAAAAAGGACATAGTTTGAAGTCTCAGCTGAGCCCTTGGGGATTTTTTAAAACTTCTGTTTCTGCTGATGTCAAAATAAATGATGGAGGGCTACATTTCAAGCAGATTGAAGTCAATCAACCTGTAGGCAGTGTTTGCACCTAGTTCAAAAAGTCCAGAGGCTTCCATGTACTTAAGGTACACCTGGAGCATTTTATGTTGCATTTTTTATAGAGTAGGATGTCTCTCTAAGTTTGTCTTTACCTTGTTTCATTTACAACACAGGAAGCAGAGAGTTTTTTATGCAGGTAATGTAAGTACTTCACCCTATAATTACATTCTTTCATACTGGAGGTATCTTCTTGTTTATAGCACTTTAACAACCCTAATAGAAGCATATATATTTCCTAGGCCTAATATAAGTTTATAATATATATATATTTTTGAGGTAGATTCAAATTTACACCTATGCCGTGCATATGTGTGTTGCCTCAGAGAAGCAGCCTCTTCCAAACAGACTTTCACTTGTGCCTTCCATCTTCCATCTTCCATCTTCCAAAGAGGGAAAAAATTGCTGCTGCAATTGTTATCCTCTCTGAGCAAACACAACTGGTCACTGTCTTGAGACACAAAGTTGGTGGCAGATAGGCTCTGCTTCCACAGCTGATTTGCCTACCTGTGAAAGGCCTCTAGTACTAATTTGTATTTTCCAGTAGAAGCACAGGATACAGCAAAATCTGGTTTTAAAAAAAAAAGAGCTGCTACTTTTTGATTGAGAACTCAAATTAGTCTTCTAATTAGAAATATATTTGTATTTATTTATTTATTTATTATACTTGTTATTATAGTTATTTTTTTAATTCTTGATTATTATATTTATTCTCTGAGTCTATTACTCTTCTTTCTTTACTAGTTCTTCTCATCTTTCTGTATTTTCTCACCTAAAGAAAAGTTCCTTGTCACTTCAGACTTTTAGCTCTCTCACAATTGCATATCCAATGTTAGAAAAGTGAGATTATGCCTTCAGGACAGAAATAAAAGTCAAGAGTAGTGCAGTATAATGGAACAAAAGCATATCTGTCATTTAAAACATGTGATAAATGTTTTATCCACTTATATAGTTATATTAAAATGTTTGCTTTTGCTGTATGTAATTTAGAATAATTTCAGAATAATTTAATTTAAAACAATTTTTGTGGGCTATTCATCAATTTTCTAACTCTGAAGGAAGACATTTTTTTTCCATAAAAGAGCTGAAGACCATAGGCCTCTATTTCTTTAAATGAATGTGAGATAGGCAATAGATGTTCCAGAGCTGAGAAAACACAGCTGCTACAACTGAGAGGAGCACAGGGAATATGGAAGTAAACAGATGCTTAAAGAAAGCGAGATGGAATTTAAAATAGGACGGACCAGTGTGAACTTTTCAGTGGTGTTGCTTGAAGCTGTGATGTAGTTCAGCTGTGATATCAACCTGTGTATAAGCACAAAGTGCCTTGCAAGAAAAATTATTTTCATTAGTGCTGAGCAAAAGAGACTCTGGTCCATTGAAACCTATGCAAGTGTGCAACCTGTTAGTTCCTATCAAATCAAATCACGATTTCTCTCCACAACTGTTGGGATTTGTTTTGGGTTTTTTTTAAACATGATGGCTGCATTTTACTTCCAGTAGTTTATAGAATATGAACATGCATCAACCTAGAAAACAGTTCTTAGCAGTAGACACTATTATAAATCAGGAAAATTCTTCTTTGTGTGTAGTGTACATATTGTAAACCACTCAGTGAGACTCATTATTAGGTTATAGACATAGTGACTTTCCATATGGCATGTGTATGAATATAACTTCTTGGTATGGTGTAAAAACATGGCACCTTCCATCAGTTCACATTAATGAATACCATATTGTTTACTTTGGCGATCTCTTTCCAGAAGGCTATGTGCTGTTTAGTACATTACATATACTAGCCTGAAGTGAATAAAAGAAGCCTCATTAGAACAATGTTTTAAAAATATTGAAAGAAATACAAAATAAATTTTCTTTCCAACACAACACACAAAGATAGCATAAACAAACGAATGCAAAATGTATACATTTGTAATAATAGAGAAGATGAAAGGAAAAATTAAAAAAAGAAAATTTCCCTTCATTTTAATTGTGGAAAGAGGACTGGACATGCTACAATAGGTCTCTATGTGACAAATGCAGAGTCTTTTCAACCAAAACATCTAAAAGGGGTTTCATTTATTTATTTATAGCTCACGTTATAAAGAACTGTATAGTCTGCATACTTATAAGATCACTGGGGTATAATCGTTATATAGAATTTCCCATTCACTGAAATATATGCTTCCAAATAGAGCCAGTTATAGCATTCCAGTTTTTTAGCAGAACAGTTCAATGAAATTTTAAGGTCTAGGAATGTCTGGGGTGGGGGAGAAGGAGGGAGAGGAAAGAAAAAAAAACAATCCTGCAAAAAGATCTGTTTTGATAGTGCCTAAAACTATTCATACAATCACAGAATCATAGAATCATTAGGGATTAGAAGGGACCTCAAAAGATCATCTATTCCACTCTCCCTGCCATAGCAGGATCACCCAGACCAAGTTACACAGGAACACATCCAGGTGGGTCTTTAACATCTCCAGAGAAGGCGACTCCACAAGCCCTCTGGGCAGCCTGTTCCAATGTTCCATTACCCTCACTGTGAAGAACTTCCTTCAGATATTTATAGGGAACCTCCTATGTTCCAGCTTTCACCCATTGCCCCTTGTCCTATCACCAGATGATACTGAGAAGAGCCTGGCTTCATCCTCCTGACACCCGCCCCTCACATGTTTGTAGACATTAATGAAGTCACCCCTCAGCCTCCTCTCCTCCAAGCACTGCTGGCTTATGGCCATCCTGTCGTCCACTAAGACCCCCAGGTCCCTTTCTCCTACACTGCTCTCCAACAGGTCAGTCCCCAACCTATAGTGGTACCTGGGGTTGTTCTTGCCCAGATGCAAGATGCTACACTTACACTTGCTGGACCTCATCACATTTCTCTCTGCCCAGCTCTCTAGCCTGTCCAAGTTTCACTGAATGGCAGCACAGTCTGCTGAGGTGTCGGAGACACCACCCAGCTTTGTGTCATCAGTAAGCTTGCTGACAGTGAACCCTAATCCCTCACCCAATTCAATGAATATTCAATGAATAGATTGAAGAGGACTGGTCCCAGTACTGATCCTTGGGGGACGCCACTAGATACAGGCCTTTAACTAGACTCTGTCCCATTAACCACTGCTCTCTGGCCTCTATCCTGCGGCCAGTTCACAATCCACCTCACTACCCAATCATGCAGTCCATACTACCTCAGTTTGGCTGCAAGGATGCTATGTGAGACTCTGTCAAATGCCTTACTGAAGTCAAGATAGACCACATCCACTGCTCTGCTATCATCTATCCACCTGGTTATGCCCTCATAAAAGGCTATCAGGCTGGTCAAGCATGACTTTCCCTTGATGAAGCCGTGCTGACTGTCCCTAATGATCCTCTTGTCCTGGATGTACCTAGAGACAGCATCCATGACAGATTAAAAAAAAAGGGGTTGATAACAGATGTGAAGTAAATAATGTAGAATACACTTCTAGGAAAAATATTTTTTATTATAAAAAATTTTTATATGTGAGGTCACGGTCAAAAGTTCTTGAAAATGTTATGAATTGATCCTCCTTATTGCTTTGCAAGATGATAGCATATTGGGTTTGTATATTCTTTGAAGGCATCCCTGTCTTTTTTAGAAACATTCTCTTTTATATATTTTAAAAAATTACAAGATATCATAGGAATAACCTGTAAGTTTTCTGTGAAGATATGTCTTTTAATATTTTTTAAAATTCTCTTTCATGAAATAGTTTCTATGCCAGTATTTTACATTATTGCCAGGTCATGCATTGACTTTTAATCCCTGAATACTTTGCTTTGTTTCTGTTGTCATTAATTCTAGCATTCCTGTGATATTATGAAACTAACATAATTATACAATTAGATACTCCAATTATATTATTTGTTACTCCAAATCATACTTTCCTTAAAGTTTCCCCAAATGACTTGTCTTCTCCACAGGTTTTTAGACTAAGGTATCTGAACAGCATGTGTTATGGACTTTTCAGACATTATTATGCCAGTCTGAGGAGCTTCTACTAAATAAAGGCAATGAAACAAGGTGTTACAGAGATGGAGTTATAATTTATACAGACGTATGCACACTGCATCTAGTGTGAGGATACACTCTGTGAAACACGAGTCTGTCTTCATTTGCTCTGCAAACTTGGGAGCACATCATCTAGCCTAAATGAAACTTGATTCACCTCGGACTATGAAGGGAAATCTGTGATAAAATATGAACACAAATGAAATGTGATGTAAGACACGGGAAGTGTGGTTCACTTAGGGAAAGAAAGTCTTCCGAAGTGCATCAGTTCAAAGGTTTAGCTACAGATCCATGCCCTGGAAAAGCGAGGCAGAAAGAAGCAAATCAAGAACCGATTTTCTGTACAGTAAGAAAAAGAAAACTAATGGCAATGAAGCAAACAGGTTTGTCTGGCCTGTCAAGAATTAATCATAGCAATAGAGCAGTGTAACTTAAGATACCATGTACTGACTAATATGGCTGCATTCAGGATATAGCAATGCTTTCAGTAATCACTGTTTTAGCTGTAACAAGCATTCGTGTGTGAAATCTGTGAAAAGATAAGATTAAAAAATGCTGTTAGTTCAAATTTATCATTAAGATTCATAACATTTATATTTTACTTTCAGATAGATAGATAGGTAGGTAGGTAGATATTAGATGGATGGATGAATGGATGGATGGATGGATGGATGGATGGATAGATAGATAGATAGATAGATAGATAGATAGATAGATAGATAGATAGATAGATAGAGCATTGTACACCTTCCAAAGAAACTGCAGGAGTTTCAAGATGCACTTGTCTCAGCTACCAGTTTCTGAATCTTCTGTAGCCAATTGACTTAGCAGTCAATGAAGATAGCTATTGGCACTTGGATTAAAGTGGAAATCTTGAGTAGTTTTACATCAGATATCCACCAAATGAAGTTGAATGTGTTACTGATAATTTACACAGATAGACATTAATATTTTTCATTCTGCGAGAGAGCAATACTGCTATAATCAATAGAGTATTCAAAAGGGTTTAAGGTGCATAAAAGAAGTATTTTGGTTAATTGAATTAATATTAATCAATAATATAATCAATATTTTCTTAAAAGCATTTTTAGGTTAGGTTGTAAAACAGCATATTTATCATAAAATTACAAAATTTTTCTTCTTAGTCAAAATAATCCAGTGGTTCTTTTCAATGCTCATATTTACTCAGACTTATTCCTTTATCTTCTGATGATTTTTATTTGGTCAAGAAACTAATTTTTGTTCTTGAAATATGTAGTACTGTGTTCTAAATCTAGTTTGTGATCCCACTCCTAAATCCCTTGCTCTGTTTTCTTATAATAAATTATCATTGTTTGAATGTATTCAGCTTTGTAGCTGTTACTTAAAAAATATACATGTGCTGTCCTTGAGCATATTTTTCCTTTTTTGGTTATTTCCAATGTCTTGTTTGACTATGCTGTCTCATTATTGGATTAGTCACAAAAATTAGATGTTACTGGACATTTGCAGATTTTCATGTAATCAGTAGGCTGAAATGTTTGTTTTTAATAAAGTAAAGGAATATTTCATTTCTTAACAGACATAATTTATGTTTAATCAAGTTCAAAGTAAGAAGTGTGGTTGAATGTTTGACATGCATCATTGTATATTTTTCTAATTTAAGAAATATGAACATCAACAGATTATATAATTAAAGCTATTTACTTTGGAGCTTTATGTCTAAGTCCATGGTTATTGTTTTTGTATTGCCTTACCAGTGACCTCATAGTCTGTTTCAGAAGGCATATTTTTTTCTACAAGACATGGGAGGACTTTTCTGGTGGAGTTTATAATTATTTGTTTTGTTCATTTTCTGATATAGAAAAGCTGAAGTGTCCAGCTGTTCTGCCTTTTATTGTCAAGCAGTGCTTTTCCAGATATCTTAATGCTTTCTGTTAAAGGAGAGAGAATGTGAAAGAAAGAATGAAAGATGAGAGCTTACTTAGAATTTATCTCAATCACTACTACTTAGGAGTCTTATTTATAATATGTAAAGTGCATTCATTTGCACTGTGTTAATTTATTCGTGAGTGGATGGTTTCTTTTTTATGTGGTGTTTTAGTAAGATACACGGAATAAAAAGGACACCACATTAGGCTGAATTTAAGGAACTCATTCACTTACTGATTGTTGTGGCAATCCAGAGCAAATGTGCTGCTACTCTTACACAAAATACTAAGCAGGCTTCTCTAACACCTTTCATGCAAACTCATACTGTTGCTCTATTGTGAAAATATGCCATGGACAGAATCACTGTAACAGTGTGAACTAGGGTTAACTGCACTTAACAAAAAAAAAAAAAAAAAAGGAAAAAATAGCTCAGATTTTCATTTTTTTTAACTTCATTGAATCAGAATTGAATACTTTTTTTCTGAAAAATTTTATTACCAAGCCCAAATCAAAGAAGAAAACAATCTTTGCTGTAAAACTGGTTAGTAACAAAGACAGTTATTGCCAACTGCAAACTGATAAAATATTACGTGTCTTTTATACCACCTTTTACTTTAATGGTCTTTAGTTTAGCTACCATTTTAAGACAATTAGAGCTGGTATAGCAAACTTTCCATGCTACCAATTTAACTTCAGTAAGCTTGATTTGGAGAAAATAGTAGATGGCATTGTGATCTAAGTTGGGTTTTCCTGTATATATGTTATTAAATTTTCCATAGGTAGCGTGAAGAAACTAGATTAGATAGTTTGATAAATTAAATCTGAACTAAGAGCCAAGGCTTTGGGAAGTATTTCATATGACTACCAAGACTGAACTCCTGTTGAAACAAATTAATTTGTATTTTAAAAATTTGCTCTCATATTTTTGGCTCAGATGTGCATTCATATGCTTGAATATTCATTCCAAGTGCATTAAAAACTTTCAAATATCTATTGTTTAAAAAAGCAATGGAAATAACAAATTTCCCTGCAGAATTTCCGCTACAACTTATTTTCTAAAAAAGGCAGAACAGGGCATAGATGCTGTCTTCTCTCATTGACAAGCATTCAGGGAAAAAAAAAACAACCTTCTATTAAGTTTACATATTTTTGCCTGTGCAAGATTTAAACATACCTTCCCAAAAGAATAGAACTCACCAATATTTTTCATTAAAATCTATAGAGGTGATTTTATGCTTTTATTTTATTTTATTTTATTTTATTTTATTTTATTTTATTTTATTTTATTTTATTTTATGGCCATACTGGTGCTGAGAGTTGAGTTCTTCAAAAACACTAAGACCAAATGCAAAGGCTTCTTTAGCATCTTGTGCTCCAGTGTATTTTATGGACTGTGCTACCCCTAATTTTTGCTAAAGCTTTGATTCTGTAAATATTCCAATTCAAAATTAATAACAGCATGGAGTCTTCTTTTTTTCCGAAGGCAAAATATGACCTCAAATGCAACTCAAACAGAGGATAAATTTGTGATACAAATACACTTGTGAGGCTTTACACATGAACATCTATTTTTACAGTGATTAGCCTCTCAGGCATTGATAAGTCTATCAGGAAAAACATCAAAAACCCTGATCATTGTTCCAGTTTTTTGATTTATCATACATACAGATCCACAGTGTGTTTATGATATTTCATGACTATTTCAGAAAAAATGCCAGTATCACAGATGTGTGTAAATAATTTTATAATTTTCTCATGACTGGAAAAGTTTAGGTTTTCTGAAATGATATTTTCAAATTTTATAGCTTAAAAAAAATTACTGCTATAATAAAAAGAAATATTTGTTAACCTTATTATCTCCTCATTAACATCACTGCTCTGACTTCTGCAAGAGACAGGAGCACTACTAAAATGTCTCATTTGCATTTTGAATAAAAGCAGATCACCTTGTTTAAATTAGAGTTAATATTGTAGTGGTGTTATATATTAGAAACTGATTACCTTGTTTCTTTTTCTCTAATGGCCTAATTATATTTGATATTTATGTCTCATTTGTTCTTATTGAAATAATGAGTCACAATAGTTCATTAACATTTTATACACATTTTTTTTTCACCTAGAACTTCAGATGAAACACATTGACTAGTCTGACAACAAAAAACCCACTTTGACTATGAGCATTGTCTGACTGTAAGTAAAAATGGGCTGCTTATGGCAATAGGATTAGTAATTTAAAAAAAATCATAACCTGTATATTTTCAAAGAATAAGATAAACTGTAGGTTGAGTGCACAGAAAGAAACAAGTAATTTTTTTCTGTTTTGATGTCTTGTTTTTTTTTTTTCTTTGTGTATAGAATTGCAATTAAAAATAATTGGTTTATGTGTGTAAAGGTTGATCCTGCTTCCTGTGCTCACTATAGAGCATCTAATGCTAAGAACATGGAACTCAGTGGTGTGAGTTTACCCCTTTCAAACAGTTACCAGTCTTTATTCCTCGGCAGAAGCCTTGTAAAATTTATGAATGCTATGTAGTATATATAAGATATTCATACCACAATATTTACTGTATCTGCTTAGATATACTGTAACTCATAAATCAGACCTAGTCATTTTGTCATTTATTACAATTTGTTGATATTACAAATGATTTGCAAATGACACTGCAAATGAGTAATCAAGTGGTACACAGAACGGGATCCTTGTCTCCTTTTCCGTGATCTAAAGGAGCTATGTATTTCCCCATCAGTATTTCCATATGGTTGGTTAACATACTTTGGCTTCATTTGTACTGCATGACCTTTCAAGATCATATTTCTTTTTCTTGACAAATATTGTCCCTAAGTCTTCCACTGCTTTACCTCTTTAAAAATATTCCCTTTGGTTGAGTGTAAGGAAGCATTCACACATATGTTAAATTTTCAGATTGTATTGCATAGCTTTACTCCTCTACTATTATGTTTTCTTCATGTTTCTAATGTCTGCAGACATCAGAATATCTTTCTAATGTGAAGTACTTCTTAAAGTGTCTATTAATTCAGATGGGGTTTTTTCAATTAAATCCATAGAAATTTGAAAAATTCAGTTAAGATTTATGATTATCCTTTGATTTGATTAGGTTGTATATAGAAGTACATTTCTCATGATGTAAATCCAGGCCTACTATTGCCATTTATACAGCTTTCTTGAGATCGATAAACAAAAAGGTAATGGTCGTTTAATAGACTTTAGTGACACTTGATATACAAACCAAAGAGAATTACTTTTACTACTTTGTTTTTATGTTACGATATACCATTCATTAAAATCAAAGAATCTCTTTCTGCCTCCTGAGAAATATTTATAAAAAGCAACTTGAAGTTAGAACATTCTATCAACGAAAGTATTGGATTGTTCATTGTATGACATCTTCAAGTCAAAACAAAAAAGCCTTTCTGGAAGAGTTAAACCAGTTAGTGGGCTTAGCACAGAGGGAAAAAAAAAGTTCTACAGCTAGAGAAATACAGAAGATAAAACTATATGACCCTAAAGATTGAATTTTCCCAAACGCTTCCTGGTGGTTTGAACACAGGAAAGTATAAAAGGGTCTTTCATCTGGAGGTAAATTAAGATTGGGATCAAATGTAAAGAATAATTTTTGCTCTGTTTTTAGGCAAGTTATTCAGTAGCCCTTATTAAAAAATGCAATTAATAATCTATACGGGATAGCGTTTTCATGATTAGCATTTCAGTGAGTCTTCAGCTTTCAAGAAACTTAAATGCTTTTAAAATAAAAGTGATGATCAAATACACTCTTTTTTGTACTTATATCTATCTTGCATTAGGTTCAAAAAACTCTTTGCAGCTGATGATCAGAATTTCCCGGCATTTTGCATAACTGCTTATTTCTTGATCATAACAAGCACTTGGGCAATTACAGTGAAATAGTTCCCAGGCCATTTTATAGACATGAATTAGATGAGAAAATTGTCAGTATTACTTTACACTAAGTGCATATTCTCAGCCTTTCCTCACAATGTCCACCTACACTGTTTCACAGATGCTAGGCTTAGACGCATATGAGGCAGCTGTTGGCTGCCACACACTTAATGCACCCTAGGATATCATTTGCCTTCTTGACCATAACGGAACATTGCTGACACATGGTCACCTTACTGTCTACCAGGACTCCAAGATCTTTCTCTTGCTCTCTGTTCTCCAATAGATCTGTCTCTAATCTACATCATTGTATGGGCTTGTTCCTCCCTGGGTTCAGGATGCTACACTTGCTCCTGTGGAACCTCATTAGGTTCCTCTTTTCCCAGCTATCCAGCTTGGAAAGGTCATGGTGGATGGCAGCACAGCTCTCTGGTGTATCCACCACTTCTCCCAGCTCATCAGCAAACTTTGTGAAGGTACACTCTATCCCCTTACTCAGGTCATTGATGAATAAATGAATAAAACCTCACCCAGTAGGAACCCTTAGGCAATGCTGCTGGCCATATGCCTCCAGCTTGACCCTGCACAGCTGATCATGACCCTCTGAGCTCTGTCACACATCCAGCTAACTGTCCATTCATCTAACCTGCACTGCATGAGATTTCTAATTGACGATAGGGGAGATAGCATCAAAAACCTTGTTAAAGATCAAGCAGATTATATCCAACTCTCTCCTCATCAACTCAGTCAGATACAACACCATAAAAAACTAGCAGATTAGTCAAGCACTATTTCCTCTTGATGACTCCATGCTGACTACTCCCAATAACTTTATTTTCTTCCACATGATTAGAGATGACATGAGGAATGATTTGTCCATAATCATTACTGTGTCTATTCAGTGTGACAAACTCCATCAGAACACAGATGGGCCACCTCAATGCCTTCATGTGTGATGAAGAGGTTTGCTTGTGGGTGGGATGATGCCACTTTCTTTCTAAATCCCTGGCCTGGCCAGTTGGTGGAACATAGCACATCTATTCTGAACACATGGGAAAACGTCAGGGCACATAAGCACCCTTTGAGGTACTATTTCTGTAATGGTTTAGGGAGAGCATCTAAATTGGTTTGGGTTGGTGCCTGTAATTCCAACACAACAACCAGCTGTCATAGAGAATTCAACAGGCAGTGAAGCAACTTTGCTAAAGATACAACAATTTATTGAACCCATCGCAAATAAGAACAGGAAAAAAATCCCCAAATAAGTAAAAAAATTAAAAAGGTAAAATAGAAACTGTATCACAGTGCCTTTACAAACACTCTGAGAGAAATGAAAGACAGCACAAAATACACATTTGATGCTTGTGGAAAAGTTCTTTTTCCAGTCCTCATGATGTCTCCAGCATGCTTCTAGCTTCCATCGACTCGGGGCTATTCTTTGAGGCTATAGGAGCGCCAAATGTAGAGGATACAACAGAATCCCAGACTCTCACTGTTTGCCAAAGGCTTAGGAGATCAGTACTTGTGATCCTCTTTCTCTCTCTTAGTAGAGCTTCCCTCAGTCTCTCGGTGCCAGAGTATACAGGAACTTTGCCAGTTCAGTGGAGACGAAGCCAACATTGTGCTGGTTACAGGGAGCAATACCTGTTACAGTAAATAGGTTCTCTTCAGGCCTCCTCCTCCAAGAACTTTTCTACAGGGCCTTATGCAGAGCTCCTCTTTCTTCTCCCCGGTGATTAGACACCAAGGGAGACAGAGGGTTAAGAGCTCACTTCTGTCTGGCATCTTCAACGGCTGTAGAGCCGCTGAGGAGATACTCTCTCTTCAGCCTGCTTCCAGGATCCAGAATGAGGTGGTGCTGGTTTTCTGCATTTGAGCCCTCAGAGAAAGAGGGAAGGAGTGCAGTTTCACCCCCATCAAAGGGGTCTGCAGATGTGGACAGTGGCTCATCTTTTCTGCCTGCTGCCAGGAGCTAGGGTAAGCTGCCACTGGCCACAGCGCCACAGCCCAAAAAGGTCCTCTCTGCGCTTTAGCTCCCATGCAAATGAGGGCTTTGGCTGCCCCCGCAGCAGAGCTTAGGCTGTTTTTGTGTTTCACCCTTTGGTGGCAGGGAGGCTAAGCGCCATTGCTCGCCCCCCCGCCCCCACCCTGGAGGGAGGAGAAGAAGAAAAAGAGAAGACAAAGACCAAGAAGCAGGAAGTACATTCCCTTTTATAGACTCTGTCCACCCATCACCTGTAGATTCTGGATGCTGACACAGGAGGTCTGCTATGAAAACTACCTCCAGCTTCGAAAGAAAACATTTTTTTCATCATAAAAGCACCACAGTTAACACTTGAAAATTTGATAATTTTCAAACCATAACATATTTCTGAAAAATTTATGAACTCACATTGATATATGGAAAATGCTGTCAAAAATTAAATGATAACTGCATTTTGTATATTTTCCTTAAAATCAAATTCCCTTAAAATTCCCTTCCCAGGTGGTTTTCTTTAGTTTTACATGGCAAGTTCTCTAAATGAGCAGAGTGGTGAAGAGAAGTGAACCTAAGCTTGTTTGGGGTTGGGGGGCTATGCATTTTTTGCTATTTGTGTTACACAGACATTTCTGAGAGGAGTAAGGAAACTTTGCCTTTAACTTGTTATTGCAGAAATTCTACAATAACCTATAGAGAGGGCCTGTGAATAGGATTAAGTGTTACAGGAACTTCTGCAGAGCGGTTTTCTCACAGCTAATGAAACAGTAAGCCTGTAAAGAATATCTATTCTTTCACTGGCACATCTTTCCATTGAAATCTGTATTTTAAAATTTTTTTCTAGGGACTGTAATCCATAATATAATTAAATCCTTTTCATATTCAATCATTTAGAACAAGAGCTATATAACATGTACATACTGAGAAGAATCACAGTAAAGAAAATAAATATTCTCTGTGATATCGGACTTTCATACAGTAAGAAACAAAAAGTTTTCAATTTTAAGAAATTACAGCTAAGGAACAAGAAAACACCAAATAAGGTTGTATGCATACAAAGAAAGGCATAAACAGAAAAGTATTTCAGTAGGTCTTTTTTCTCTTAAAACAATGTTTGGTTTAGTATTAGGAGAATTCTCCCTTTGCTCAGCTAGGAAAACCACTGAAGCATATCTCTGAACTCTGCTACTCCCAGGATTGCAGGAGAAATTTATCTTTTGCACATGGAGTCTTCAAATGCAGGCCATAGGTAAAGAGAGAGAAAGGTAAAATATCTGTCAACTCAAGACATGTTTTTCAAGAATGAGAAAAATCCAGGCACAGTAAGGGAAATTTACAGATATGAGTCAACAAACTAGAATAAAGCACACAAACCAAGCCTGAGTATCTGCAGTTATTGCTTGCTTATACTGTAGTAGCACACTACAAAAATTGACTGCTGAGCTGGGACTCATCTGGTAAGTCTGGTTCCAGGAAATTTACTTCCGTATCAAGAGGAACAAGATTTTTCATTGTAAACTGTTTGCCAAATAGTGTTCTGGACTACTCAGCTTCTTTTCTTTTTGAATGATTTAATACATCACTTTTCACTGGTGTTCTGCTACAGAGGAATATAAAATATTTTCCTTGACGTTTTTTCATGCTCTGTGTTGTAAACACAGCATACATATGTTAGCTTCACTCTTAGAACAATGTTGAATATGGTCTTTGAGGAATTCTTATCAAAATCTGCCTGATTAGTGAGATATGAGCAGAGCTTCATAGTATGAAGACACTGAGGGAAAACTGTAGGCATACCATGATCTTTGACTTATCACAAGTAATTAGCACTTGATAAGTGCAAGAACTGTTTGTTGTTCAAACCATTCAACAGTTAATTCAACACAATTTAAAAAAAAAATGTTATGAATTTCCTCAGATTTTCCAGGTTATTATTCTACATTTAGGGGTTAAAAATACTGAAATTTCCGATTTTATTTTTAAAGATCTCAAGGGCAATTTGGTCATTCTTATATTCTGTCTTATTATTCTTATCCTTTTTTCTGTTCAGTCAAACAGAAGGAACAAGGAAGGAAAGCCAAGGGGACAGAATGTGAAAAGTGAAAAACAGTAATTGGATTTTCCTGCATGCGTATATTGATAAAACAGACTATGTAATGAAATTATTTCAAATCCAAAAAATATTAACACATGCCTGTTACTTGGAGATACCTCCTTATGCATGGAATGAAGTTATGCTGCTTCATCAAATGTTAGTCTTGAAAATTCTGCTTTTCCAGGGATTGTTTGGTTAGAATTGTTAGCTGAATAAACTGCCTCTTTTAAAGAAGAAAACAGCATGTTATAAATCTACGCATAGTCTAACACTCAATTTTATAATACAAAGATCTTGTCCATCCATCACTGACAGTGATCTCTTTATTGTTTATTGGTGATCTTTACAAGCTGGAAACTCTTAGTGATTGCTTCTTGTTATTTACAGCTAACCCCATATCTCTACTAATAGCTACATAATAAGAAATCCACAGTTGGCAAAAGAAATGAGTAACAGACTATGTAATATTTGGAAACCATACTGACATTAATATTTACATTATAATAAAAAACTGCTATGGAGGTCACATCAGTAAATAGCCTGACTAGCAAGACAGTGAAATATTTAATGCCATGAAAATGATGATTTGGACTACAGTTAATAGGATCAGCATTTCTTTCTGTGTTCAAATTAAGCAGGTAGTAGTAATCTTTTAAAAGCTCTTCTACATGCTTACTAACAGAGTAAAAAGACAAAGACAAAAGATGCCTGTTTTCTTGCTGGCAGCTCTTTTTTTCTGAAAATCACATTTTACTCACACTTTCAATAAGAGATGATTGTTTGGCTTCAGCTATGAGAAAAAGATGTTGTAGAAATGAGCCAAGGAATTCAAATGGCAAGTAGAAATTGTATGAAAATGATTATGTTATATACAGAATTATCCACGTGCTAGTATCCATACATAACACCAGTACAGCTGCAAAGGGGCTGGAGATTCTGATCCGTCCTTGCAGTGTAAATCTTGCTTCACCAACATGGCTGAAAATGTTCAAGGATACAGATTAGCTTTTAGTGATGGATCAGTGGACTTAAGAGCTGTTCCGTATGGCCAGACATACATAGAAGATGTTGTTACATTTTATGTTATAAAACATGTCTATGTCTCCTTTCTGTCCAGCGTCTCTGTCCAAGGATGCTAAAAGGTGGATTTAGACCAGTTTTACCTTTGTATAAAAATAATTATTGGTTCATTAAAATACCAAGAAGTGGGATACTCACATCTACTTTATCAATGGGTGGTAGAAGATAATAATTTGCAATGGTTTCACAAAAAACACCCCTTATCTTCTAGTTATAAAGTCTAGTTTATAAGCCACTTTTATGCAAACTATGTCCATTTCCCCAGGATTTTCCCTGGTACAAAGGGACAAAGAAGGAGCAATGATTTTGATGGGGAGTCATTCCCTGACACTGTGCATACACCAGTCCAGAACTTCATGTAGTTAGTACTCATATATTCAAAAAAAAACCCAAAAAAAACCACAGAAAAAGAAAGGAAAGCCTTGACTACAGACTGAACAATCAAGAACGTGAAAGTAAGTCACGTTAAGTGTAAGGGTTCTGTACCTTTACCCAGTCCTGAAAAAAAGGGAACACAAAGCAGTTGTTGAGTTTGGATTGGGCTAAAAGCCAGAGATACTTCTCATACTTTTAAACTACAGTGTGCTGTTGATATTATATAACTGATGAATAGTTCTTGCTTGAGCTGTTGACCTTGTTTTTTCGCTCACTAATGTGGAATTATTACCTTTTCCTGTTTATGTATTTTATACCTTAGGCTGTATAATTCACTATTTCGTGTGCTATGAAGCAAAATGCTTTACAGATTCAGCTTGTGGAAAATTAAATCAGCAGTAATCATAAACATTCAGAATTTTAACCTATTTCATTTTTATAGTAACACTACATTTTAACTTTCCATTAAATTTTGTATTGTACATAAAATAAGAAAATGCAGTCATTTGTTTTTGGTAATTAGGTCTTTGTTGGTTTACACTGATTTATCTGAAACTTTTCTACAGATACAGGCTAAGGATATGCAAACCAGAGGTTCTATCCATATTTTTTGTTTTCTTTAACTTTAAATGTATTACAAGGAATGAGGGATACTTCAAAAGTCTTTAAAGGAGCCTCACTACTTCTCTGCTGTTTAACATTTTCAAGTATCATTGTTCCATTTTTATTGGCTTATAGGCATATCTGAACATTTCAACAAATGTTACTACAAACAATAATTATAGAATCATGGAATCTTTATGGCTGGAAAGGACCTCCAGGATCACCAAGTCCAGCCTTCATCCCAACATCTCCCCAACTCCTATGCCATAGGGCTTCACATGCCCTATCTACTCACCTTTTAAGCACCTCCAGGGATGGTGACTCCACTACCTCCTTGGGCAGCCCATTCCAGAGCCTAATCACTTTCTCACAGTATCACAGGAATGATGAGGCTGGAAAAGACCTTAAAGATCATCCAGTCCAACCTAAAACCAACCAAGTAACCCTATCTAACATCTACATCATGCCATACAGCACTTCATACAAACTAACCTTGAACTTCTTTCCAATGTCCAACCTAAACTTCTTGTGACACAGCTTGGGGCCATTTCCACTTGTCCTGTCATTAGGAATTTGGGAAAGAGACCAGCAGCAGCCTCGTTGCAAGCTCCTTTTAGGTATTTGTAGATAGCTCCTCTCAGCTTCCTCTTCTCTAGAGTAAACAACCCCAGTTCCCCCAGTCACTCCTCATAGGGCCTGTTTTCCAGACCTCTCACCAACCTTGTTACCTTTCTCTGGACCTGCTCCAGCACCTCAATGTTCTTATTTTACTGAGATGCCTAAAAATGGACACAATACTCAAGGTGCGGTCACATGAGTGCAGAGTATAGGAGCACCATCACCTCCCTACTGCTGCTGGTTACACCATTACTAATCCAGGCCAGGATGCTCTGTTGGCCTTCTTGGCCACCTGGGCAAACTGTTGGATCATGTTCAACATTCTGTCAGTCAACACCCGCAGGTCCTTTTCCACCAGGCAGCAATCCAATTACTCTTCCCCAAGCCTGTAGGGCTGCTGAGGGTTATTGTGACTGGAGTGCATGATCCAGCGCTTGGCTTTGTTAAACTTCATCCTACTGGCCCATCACTCCAGCCTGTCCAAATCCCTCCCTACCCTCAAGCAGATCAACACTGCTGCTTGATTTTGTGCCATCTACAACTTTACTGAGGGTGCATTAGATCTCATCCATGACATTGATAAAGAATTTAAACAAACTGGTCCCAGAACTGAGCCCTGAGAGACACTGCTTGTGACCGGTTGCCAACTAGATTTAACCCCATTCTCCACAACTCTCTGAGCTCAGCCATCCAGACAGTTTTTAATCCAGTGAAGAGACAAAAATATTTTGTTTGCATCTTATTTGTTTTACCAATAAAAAGGATTATTTAAAAATTGCTTTAATTATTACTTAGATTGCTTTTATCTTGTTTTTTCATGCTGACATAAAGAACTAGGTGTAATAGGTATTCAGATGCCTCAATAACTGAAGCTGAAGGGAGGATCTTTTTCTAAGTCTCTGTTATACTCACCACATGATTACAGTGCACTTGAAATCAAGATAACCACTGGTTCATAATTTTTTTTAAAAATCTAGATATTTTCATCTGCAGAATGTGGATTTAAAATCCTGTCACTTTCTTCTGATCACACAATTTTGCAGTTAGACAGGTACTTGGTGTCCCTGAATAAGCAAACATGCTGGTTTTGGTCATCTGGGATGGAGTCCAGCAACTTGTGTGGTACAGGCACCTCTAACCCCTTGTTTCCAAACCTGTCCCATGACTGCAGAAGCTGTGATGAAAGCTGTAAAATGGAATACCTTGTACACTCCTGTCTGCACACTATCCAGAAGAATTCAACTAATTCTCTGAAACATACATATTTCTTCTCAGAAAGATCAATTAGTAAAGTATGGATAAATTATAGATGGCCTTGTCAAAGAAAATGAAAAGACAAACATGCTGCATGCACTGAATTAGAATCTGGCATTTAGGAGGGCAAGGTGCTTAACATAGCATCATGGAACATGGGCCTAGGAAAGCTTCACAGAATTATACAGATATAAGTAGAGAGAAACAGGAAGACCTGATAGAGTTTAATTTATTATTTAGCATTATTTCTACTTTTTTCTACACAAGTAAAAGAACGGCACAAGGCACAAAAAATAAAGCAACTAGATTTCCATGGATAGTTTAAGACAGAGTGTGTAATGAGTTCTGCCCCCTGCCAGGAAATCAAATCATATATTGATGTGCACATTCCTGCTTTTGCAGGAGTAGGATTCTGGTGAGCAAAAAGCATCAGTAGCAATGAACTGTGGAGGCAGGATGACTGTGTGAAATTTCTGAGTTTTGAGGAAACAAATACTTAAGCTCACCTCTGTTGTATATATGCAGGAAAACAAATTCCTACGTCTAAGGAATAAAGCAAATCTTATGTGGAAGCAGAAACAGGCTTATCACATAATTAATAATAATTTTGAAAACATCAATTTGCTCTTTGAATTTACAAGATGATAGGGCAAAAACGAATATCACAAATGGCTACTTCTTAAGAATAGCTCAGAAATTAAGGGAGATTATTTTTTTTTTTAATTTGTAATAATTCCACATTGAAATTCCACACATCTAATTTTAGCTTAGGACACACTTTTACAGCCGAACATACAGCTGCAACCTCTGGAAATAAGACCTTTTATTATGGAAATGCTGGCATAATTTTAGCTATGGTCGGCACATGCAGCATACCGTAATATGTTTTAAAACTTGAGGTGGAGACCAGAAGTCTGAGGCTCAACAGTAGCAATCTCTGTATATGTGAAACCTAAGCCTCCCAAAAAATGTCACATGCCACTGCTGCCCCTCGCATAACTCTCATTGATTTTAAAAGTCATAATGAATCCCACTGTGTTTCTTTTAAAAGTATTCGGTAGCAAGAAAGGTACTGGTTTACACTTACAAATAAAATTGATTAGAATAATAGCAACAAAATATGTGGACAACCATAACGAGACTCTCCAGTATACATGAAACTAAATTATTGGTAAGAGAACATTTAGCTGTTCTGAAGTGAATTAATGTTAGCATTTTGAAAACACCATTTTGGTTACTGACAATTAGAAGCAGATTCCTCAGCCAAAAAAGTATCTGCTGGAGTGTCAAACCTGTTTAATTTATTCTTCTGTATAATTTTAAACTAACAGTTCAGACAGAAGTAGTGTTATAATAGTTTGGTCAGGGTGAAACAATGGACTGATACTGCAGCAAATGATCTGAGAAAATGAGTTCTCTTTGGCAAGGTTCATAAGGCAGTAGTAAAACTGCTTGACCATCTCATGAATCTGGGTTTAAATTGAGAGTCCAAGATTAGGAGTACAAAAAGTGTTGATTATCAGATAAATGGAGTCAGATGGACAATGGCATCCTTTCTAATTTTTACTGTGTTTGATAGTAAGGGACTTCAAACATGTTTAACAAATATGAATACAATTTATTTTTTCCTTTTTATTTCTCACTTTATTCCTTATCTTCCTATTTTTCATTCACCTTCTCCGGTTCTGCTAACATCAATACAGCTACTCATTACGTCTCACTCTCCTGGTCATTTCAGAGGGTAAATTCATGCTTTAAGCTACATGTTAGCTTGCCATCCCCAGATACAGAAACTCTTGCTAGGATGGATGTACACTTGGTCTATGATGCTAATTCTCAAACTCTACCACAGCTGTTACTGAAGGATGGTGGTTACAACTGATTACTGCACAGAACTATGGACTGTCTGCTTCCAAACTCAATCATTTGAATACAGAAAGAATCAGGAGAAGACTTGCAGAATGTTTGTGAAATGCTGTATGCTAAGTAAGGTGTTTAGTGAGGAACCAATCACATCCTAAATGTGTACATAGACACCACCTGAGCTTCATTATTTTTTCTTCATATTTATTCAATCCATGTTTCATCCTGTTCTTAGAATGTTTATGATTTAATAGAATCATTAGAATCATTAGGGATCAGAAGGAACCTTGAAAGATCATCTAGTCCAATCCCTGTGCCACCTAGACCAAGTAGCACAGGAACATGTCCAGGCAGGTTTTGAACTTCTCCAGAGAAGGAGACTCCACCACGTAGGTACTTTAGATTCTCCCAAATGCTTCCCTTCTTTTGTTGCTCCTTTTGTTTCTTCATTCATTCATGTTTCATTTGTTCATTCCTTCCTTTGTTGGTTATGCAGACAACAGGTAGCTCAGCTTTAATTTGCAAAATAAAAGCCAAAAAAGCAATGGTATACAGGAATTCTTGCTAGGAGTAAAAGCTGCCACTACTCAACATTGTTGCTGTCTTTGTAAAATAAATTCTCAGAAAGGAAATCTTTAGAAGGCAGCTGAAGACTTAGAAGTTTTCAGTGGGCCTGACAACAGCCAAAACTTGGCTTGGGGGTTGGAGTTACTGTAAAAATTCTTTCTCTATGACTGAGTTTTGTATCATAAATTGTCATCAGGCAAGAGCTAAATGTGTCAGATCAGTACTAGTTATTCAGATTTGCAGATAATGAATATAGGACCTTTATCATGTCTTTTTTGTATCTCAAGACAAATGGAAAACCACAAAGGTAGTGTATAATTTATTCTGAAGAGTGAATTATTTTTAAATAGTGGAGTTTTTATACAGACAGTATGAAAATAGTGTGAAGGAAATGAAGCTGAATTTTATATATATTTTTATACAATGAGCCAGTAAAATTAATGGCATTTGGCAAATGTGTGTATGCATGTGTGTGATTGGCCTAAGCGTATGTTCTGGTGTTTTGGTGAGAAGCCTCATTTTTGCTTGCCAAAGGCTACATGAATCCCAGCTCAGGTAGGTAATGAAGACTGGGGAGCCAGATTTTCCAAGTTAGAGAAGCAGGGTCCTTATTTTAGCCTGGCATGATTTCAAAAGTGACACTACATCAATGCAAAAAGAAAGCTAAAACAATATGGCTAGATTTAGCATCTCCTCTTGTATGTTTCCTGTTGAAAAATGCACTGATAACAAAGAAAGGAAAAGTTACTTACCAATGGCCAGATTTCTTTGAGTTACTTTGTATACATCAGTATTTGTTTTGTAAGTGATTCAAGACCTAGGCTCTTGAAGTCAAGGACTTACTTCTGCATCTTTTTGCTTTTGCATATTCTAGAGATTACATATTTTCCAATCATTCTATTTATTTCATTCTCAATCATAAAATACATGCCTTCAGTAAGACTGTTGTATTGTGCGCATGCGGGCTTGCAGGATGTGACGCAATAGGCTCTCTATTCTGCTACGTCTGTGGGAAAAAGGGGTGTACACAAAAGGCAGGGGTATGTAAGTGTACCCCACAAGATAATAAACATCATTTTGCTGTCATCACATTGATGTGCACCTTGGTGAAATGGTCAAGCTCAAGGTCCCCCAAAGGAAAACGAACAGATCATGTAATGTTCACTGCAACTTCAGTTAACTATCAACTATGCAACATTAAAAAGACTTGCAAATAAAAGGCAAGGGGATTTGGAAGTGAATGTATGAATCTCAGAACAAATGCAAGGACTGTAAATGAGCCTTCTTGAAGTGCTTGCTCCATGTACATTCATATAGCTTGTCACTCCTGCACATTGCAAGTAGGCAACCGACCTAATTTCTGTGCATTTGTTCATAGAATTAATCAAAGGGTTAAAAACTCTTCTCCTGATTAGTTATATTCATACCTTACCATTCGAAGACAGTGAGCAAGACACTTAGCTGAATATATGCAGATGTATAGATGATGAATGATTGCATTTCTTCAATGGATCAATAATGCATGATTAATGTTTTGCATTACTTGAGAATTCAGAAAACCATTTAGAATTTTAAACCCCATTCTTATTTATTTAGAATCTCATTTATAACATATGAAATTAATTCCACAATTTTCTTTCATAGTTGTTAAGGAGAAAAATACCCACATATGTAAGAACTGAAGCAGATTAAAAATTCTACAACATTTTAAATGTAATCAATGTTGTATCTTTAAAAGTAATGTTACATTAGCTAAAACATTTTCTAGACAGATGAGATGGACTTGTGATTCAGTTAACTGAGAACTATTTATCATGCATTTTAAATAATTGTGTAATAATTGTGTTAAATAATCTAATAGAAATAATTCTACAATTCTAGGCTTCTGAGTTGCTTTTATATAGTAATAATATTTTTAAGTTATCGTCTTGAAGCATTTCTTCTCTAATTAGATTTCCTGGTTCTCCATTATGTTGTGATGGCATATAAGGGAGAATCTTCAGTC
Organism: Upupa epops; assembly: GCA_013397515.1. Taxonomy (NCBI): domain Eukaryota; kingdom Metazoa; phylum Chordata; class Aves; order Bucerotiformes; family Upupidae; genus Upupa; species Upupa epops. The sequence continues at coordinate 37,745 of VZRI01008220.1, forward strand.
ACAGGTTAATAGAAAGCTCAAGAGCTATGTTTTGTCAACTATCAGTGTTAAAAAGTTATTTGATGACATTGGAAATGCAGTAGTTGTTCTTGGCTTCAGACTAATTTAAAAACCAAATCTTGATACCAACTAACACTAACTCTTCTAGGGCCTCTTGAGTACATAACATTCATACGTACTCATAAGGTGTCCACCCTATAATCCTTTGTTTTATTCTTTTTTTTAAGCTCCAAAGCATTTGTAGTCTGGCTCCAAAGACACACATACCTTCTTGCAGCTGGACTGCATTATGTGGTTCCTGGAGTCCATCTTCTACATCAGATTAATTTATATTTTTTTATGAATCCAATTTCTATTTTCTGAGAAAGCTTCACTATCCACACAAGACCACAGTAAAAGGGAAACTTGACTGAAATACATTGATACTTCTGTCTCAAAGACTGTTTACATACACACAATATATCGTTATAGATGATTCTTCAACTATTTATTGTGAATTTGCATTAATCTGCAGTGCATATTTGATATGTCTTTTCTTCATTACTACCAAGATTTTCATCATTTCTTCAGTGGGGTGGATTTAGTTCAATGAGAAGAAAAGATTTGCAATAAGGAGCCAGTATCCCAGACTGCAGATTAAATCTGATTAGCTCAAAGCCAATGTGATTTGGAGTTCTTTTTGGTTCATATACTTCTAGAACAGGTTATACTTTGATTTAAACTTGTTATTATTAATAAATAAAAAAAAGTATGTTTTTGTTTGAAACCTATTTTGCTTAAGACTAGAATCTAAATTGGAAGATCTACACAATTCATCAGATTCATAATGACTTTGTAAATCTTACAGGATAATTAGCAATACCACCTTTCTTTTCCCCTATCCTTATTATTTTAAAAAAGTGAATTATTTTTTAAAAAAACTACATAAAATTCAACTTACTTTTTCTTGATTTTGCTTAAATTTTAAAATTTTCTCAGACCTCAATATCTAATTCAGTTGTCTACCCAGAAGGCATCTCTTCCTATTTGACATGTTTTAAAATAACTCCTGTGCTATACATCTTCTGATTCAGAACATCTAAGGTTTCCACAGGTGATATATACAGTCCAGCCCTGTGAGTTTGGCCTGATACTTTAAGGCATCAGATGCTAGTTTGATGTAGGCCTCACTGATCAATGCAGACTTGGTGTTCAGCAACCACGCATCCTATCCACTTCAGAGTGGAATAGTATTTTGTTTTAATCTACTAGACTACACAGGAAAAACTGCAATGCATATGTTGGAATTTCATCCTACAGCCTTTACTTGAATAAAATCTGTATCAAATTATCAATACAAAATTTTTCCTACATCCTTTGCCCCCTAGTGCATTGACATAAATGGATATTCTTTTCAGTTATTCATAGGAGAAATATATGGAAGTCTCCACTGTGTAATAGAATCCTGACTTGGGCTTTACTGCTAAATTTAACTCTTCCTGCTACCAAGTACAAGCGTTGTTTGTTTAACTGTTTCTATATATGTTAAGTATTTAATTCAATATTAAGCAAACAAAAACCCTGTTAATTTCTCAGAATAACATAACGCATTAATATTTCAGATAATTTGATCTCATCAGTGATAAGTGACTGTACAAATAATGAAAGATCTGATTTTCCTAAAAAATTCTACTAAAAATTAATGGGAATAACATCTTCTTCCTTTTCTTGATAGGACCATGTTTTTAGATCTGTTAGGAAAAATCTGCAGGCTCCTTGCTGTTGCTTCTGTGAAATTTAGCACAGAATGAAAATGACTGTTATAATTCCTTTTTTTTGAATAAATTGAAATTCTACATTACATTTAAATCAAATTGATATAAAGATTAAACAAAATAGCATATATTATTTCAAGAAAAGAAAAAAAAAATCTTCACGACTTTGGAAAACTATTTTTTTGAGCTTATCTTCCAGAACTGCTTTAATCAGTCTCTATGCTCCTGACACAGCATCTTTGAAAGTAAACAAAAATAATAAAACCAATAAAAAACCCAATATCAATAAAATGTATATTTGCTTTTATTTGATATTCTGGACAATAAAATTCTAGTTTGTGCTCTTTATATAAAAATACTTGTAATGGAATTAATATCTACCCGTTGAATACTATATGAGATAAGGCAGAGCATTTTTCTGTGCAGACAGTTTTTGTGACAATATGATTTGTGTTTTGCCAACGGTTAGTTGAAACTATTGAAGAATATGTTCACTTCCTCCCACTGGTGTACATTTTCTTACATCTGATGGTGCAGTTAGGATGTCATTTTTCAACTGTGGAGGATTTGCACAGTATCCACCTATCTTTCAGTACCAAATGACCAAACTTCAGGTTTTTTTAATGAACTTTAGTGAGATAAAACAGGGTTCAGTCACTGGAGAGTCTCTCATTTGGAGTATTAGGATGTCATACTACAACTACTCTATCTAGATTTTAATGTGCTGAGCATTATTTAGTTGATCACTATGATAGGAATAATTTCTCTTGAGTTTTTTTCTCTTGAAAACAGTCACATTCTTTTTATGACCTTTTAGAAATATGACATTAATAGAAGTGCCATCAAAATATATTAATGATTTGATGACTATTGAAATTTCATTTATTTTTTTAAAGTCTTATGTGCATAAATTTTGCATAAATTAAAATAAAAGTGGCAGCAGTGATTGTCGTAATGTAACTATAAATACCATCAGATACATTCTTGTTTTATGTATAGATTTTTTTTTATATTTTTTTAAAAAAGCAGTGGTCACTTTTCAAACCACAGCCCGTAACATATTAGTATAAAGAATTCAAACCACAGCCCCGCATATTAGGTATAAAGAATTCAAATAACTAGGTGAGCAAAGTGTATTTTGAAAATAGGTTTCACAATAGAGGGTTGGTTTTATATATTCATATTTCATTAAAAAAACTCAGCTTGTTTTTTCTTACTTCATACTTACATGTTATTAAGAAAATTATAGAAAGTATTTGTTATCAAGCTGTTATTTTAGCATTTCTGTTATTGAAACTGTATAGCAGTTCTGTAAACTATTTTCAATTGGTTTCAATTATGGTTTTGCAACCACATTAAATATAAGTTCAAATAAGGTTTATCTTAAAAGCATAATCTATGCTAAATTATCAAGGAGAAATTCTAAGTCTTAGCACACGGTCCAGACCATTGAATGCTTGCAAATTGTGGGTTAAAACCACAGTAACAAAACTTCTCTTTTCCAAAACAAAGAGATTAGTAAATCAGAATAGAGATGTGGTTTATTTAAAAGGCATGGTCAGATTAAGGACGATTGATCATCTCAAATCACAGTCATTGCAAAGAGATCTTAGGTCGTATTGGAGCATATCTGGAACCCTTTTTGTTAAAAACCAGAGGGCCAGGTGCCAGAGGAACATAGCACAAATGCACATATGCACACAAACAGACAGACTAGCTCCTTAGACATGGTGCACAATTTGGGCTAGTAGTGACATAATAAAATCTGGAAATTAAATCTGAATGCCTTGTATAGCCTTGTAAATCTCTCTTCATTCACAAATTAGAAGAAAAACCCAGGTCAAAATGTTGTGAAATCAGAAAATTCAGATTCAGTTCTGTATTAGAACTTTCCTTTTTGAAATCTGCCTTTGTATCAATTCATTTCAAGGAGTTGATAAGAATGTGATTGTCACGTCCAGTTGAAAGAAAAATAGTTCAGAAAAATAGTTCCATTTAAGTAATTTGGATGTATAAAGGCTATAGCATGAGGCTTCTAAAATGTGAACTTTTGACCTGGTAAGATCAATGGGGAAGACACAGTATTGCTTTGAACACATTATTAACTGGTTTTCTTTCCTCAATAATATAATGAAGTCCTTGTATCTGACATAATGTACCCAGTCTTTCAAACACTTTTTGTGAGTAAAGGACAGTACAGAGCAGGACATAGTGTAAAGTTATCCCAATGCTCCGTAAGAATGCTATGGTAAAGAGAGATTTAAAACTATGTAAACACACAGGTCTTCATATTATTCTCACTAGCATTTCCATGCAGAAGCAAACATCCTTATGGTGAATATTTGAAATATTTGGCTGCCCTTGGCCTTGGCTTCAACTTGGGGCAGGATTTTCTTAAGCAAAACAAAAAAAGATAAGATAATATTCACTTCTAGTTAGCAACAGCAACAAAGCTAGCAATAAATAATCATCTTTGTCCACATGGCAGCAGCAAGAACAAAGCACATTTATGTTTTTTTCCTATGTATTACAATAAGTCCTGGATAAAAAAATTGTTTCTTTGTCCCTGAACCTAGCAAGGACAAAAAAATGACACACACTCAGTAGGCAGCAAAAAAAGAAAATGTTGACATTCATTTGAAAAAATAAATAATTTTTAAAAAGTTTTGTTTAGAAGATCCCACACAGTCATGGTTTTATTAACCAAATATTTCTGCTAATTTCCATTACTAATCTTAGGTCCCAATAATGTATAAAAGACTTGAATGAAACTAGATAGGAGTTAAAAGTATTTTAGCCAGAAGGACATTTAATATCAATTATATACAGAACATCTGTTCTACAGTGTATGAATTTTTGTCTGTAAAATGGGTGAATTATGATTCTGATTGTGGACTATCTATGCAAAACTTTCAAACATTTTTGCATTTTTGGTGAATAAATTAAAACATTAAGAACAGAGACAAACATAATTTATTCAAAAATTAAAATAGCATGTAATCCAATATTCTAATACACTGTCCTAATGTTATACATTATGGGCTAATATCTTGCTGAACTTCTATGTAGTATTTTTCTATTCAGATTTTCTTTAATTGTTCAGGTATCTAGGAATATTAGAATGTTAGCATAAATCATACTACTGAATATCAATGAAGAAATAGAAAAAAGTCTGTTGCACTAATATCCTCCTCAACCTATTGTTGAGACTTTTTTGTTTGGGTTTTTTTATTAATTTTGTTAAAAAGTATGGATTTCATAAATTCATTATGGTGAGGATTTCTTTTCCCATTTTAACTCTTGACTAATAAAATGGAAAGCAGAAATATTGACACATAGTAATTAGCCACAACAAAACAAAGGTTATGTAGTAAAAACACGTAGCATTCTAAAAGTAACATCACATCCAACTAAAAAAACCTAGTAAGGCAAGAAGTGTAAGACTTTGAGTCTTAGTAGATAAAGCTAAGGTGTTTTTTCACTGGATTTTAGTTCCTATAGGCAATATAGTTTCATCTTCTTACATGAAAACTGACATAAATCAGTATTACTGTAAACTTAAGACATCTGAAATCTTCCAAAACTGGTAATGTGAAAATGCTTTCAAATCTCAAGTCAGAAAGTAACTTAGTTATTTACATTTGTCTTATCTAAACTCTGTAGAATCAAATCAGAAAAACAAAAAAGAGCATTTTAGTGGGGCAACATTTTCAAAGATGAAAATACTGAAACAGAACTTAGGGTCTCCATTCTGAGTTTAGATATGTGAATAATATAGGAGTGACTTCTTTGATTTGGTCTTTGCTAAGAACAGTCCTGAGGAATCTCAGATCCTGGAATTAACAGAGCAAGTTTGGAGGAAGGAGGGCTTTTCACTGGTCAATGAGGATTGGATTAGAGATCTGGATAAACTGAACACATACAAATCCATGAGCCCTGCAATAATGGGTGCGCTCACAAGTGCTGAAAGCGCTGGCTGATGTTGGTATGCCACTCTCCATCATTTTTGAAAGTTCATGGAGAACAGGAGAAACACACCATGACTGGAGGAAAGAAAATGTCATTCCAATCTTCAAAAAGAGCAAGCAGGAAGATCTAGGAAACTACAGACTGGATAGCTTCACCTCCATCCCAGAAAAAGTGGGTTGAGATGGTTGAATTGTGAGGTGAATTGTGAACTGGCTAAATAAAGAGCTCAGAGGGTTCTGGTCATGAGTACAGAGCCCAGTTGGAGGGACACCTGTAACTAGTGATGTTCCTCACAGGTCAGTAGTCATCCCAGTGTTGTTTATTGTCTTCATCATTGACCTGAATGAGGAGATAGAGTGTAACATCAGCAGGCTTACTGATGACACAAAACTAGGAGGACTGGCTGATATACTGGAAGGTTGTGCAATCAAAGGGATCTGGGCAGGCTGGAGAGCTGGGAAAAGGGTAACCTAATGAAGTTCAGAAAGGTATAAGTGTAGAGTACTGCATCTGGGAAGGCACAACACCATGCACCAGTACAGATTAGGGGTTGTCCTGCTGGAAAGCAGCCCCATGGAAAAAGATGTTGGAGTCTTGGTAGACAGTAAGTTATCCATGGGGCAGCAATATTCCTTTATGAACAAGAAGGCCAATAGTGTCCTGGGATCCATCAAAACAAGTGTGTCCAGCAGGTCAAGGGAGGCTCTCCTTCCCTTCTGCATTGCCCTGATGTGACCAAACCTGGAATCTTGTGTCCAGTTATGCACTACTCAATTCCAAAGAGAACTGGAAGACAGAGTCCAACAGAGTGCTCTAAGGGTGATTAAGGGACCTGAACATCTCTCAGAGGGAAGGCTGAGAGAATGGGGGCTGTGTAGTCTGAAGAGAAGGCTTAGAGGCGATCTTATTAATGTTTATAATATGTGAAGGGTGGGGTGCCATGTGATAGGATGAGGGGCAACATGTGCAAATTGAAGCACAGAAGGTTCCACCTCAACATCAGAAAAAAACTTTATTGTGAGGGTGACAGAGCACTGAAACAGGCTGCCTGGAGAGATTGTGAAGATTCCTTTTTGGAGACTTTCAAAACCTGCCTGGATGCAGTCTTGTGTGACCTGTACTAAGTGATCCTGCTTTTGGCTAGGGAGCTGAGTTAGATGATCACTGTGAGAAACAAAAACATTTAAGGAAATTATCCTTCTTGATTTTATTTGGTTTTCATATTCATGGCAGCTATAATAATAACTACCCTACGTTTTCTCTGAAAACTGCATCAGAGGTATCGTAGGTTGAATGGCCTCAATTGGTCCTTTCAGTTGGTGCTTTCACTGACTGGCTCTCAGGTAGAATTTACCAGCCAATGAAGCAACTTTGGGGAAAAGGATTTTATTGGACCCACGCCCAAAAGAAAGAAAGGGAAAACACCAAGCAAGTGAATTAACAAACAGAAACTGCATCACGACACCACTACACATATTCTGAGAAGATAGGAGAGAATAATATGTCTTTGGCTTCAGATGGCACCTCCCAGGTTAAGGGGCATATGCTGAAAACATACAAATGATTGAGACCACCTCTGGGACAGAAGCTCCCTCCCAGGTTCTGCTGAATGCAGAGACTATCCAAACCATCAACGGTCTCTTCCTCTCCTCACTTCTGGTGAGATCTTCAGGGCATCATATGGCATGGCTGGCAGTTACACTGGGTCAGACGAGCGGGGCCTTTTGGCAGCAGGCACACGGGTGCACCATCATACACTCCACCCTCAGTCTCTTGGCAACTTTCCAAAGGTTTATGAATCAAAAATCCCTTCAGCTTCTTTAGCACACACATTCCAACCAAGCAACAAAGGAAAATACCAGACATCTCTTGGGCCTCTTTGTTTTGCTTACTCAAGCATTTCCAGTTGCAGCTGTGACATAGCTTCTCCACCACACAGAACAAATCCAAGATGGTACTAGCCACATGGTCAGTGCCCCATGGCCAGAACAACACCAAGATTGCACCAGATGTGTGATCATGTTGGCCCCAAGCTCAGGGGCTATCTTCCCCATGTGTATGGCCATTGCTCACCACTTCTGACTTCTGATTGGTTCGCAGCCACTACTCCGCTTTTGATGTCCAACTGGCTCAGCATGTCTCGCCATTCCAACAGCACACACTGGTGGCAGCGAGTGGCCACCACCATTTCAGTCGTCACCACTGGGCATGGGAACAAGCGGCTGCATGTTGACACTGCGGCTGGGAGAAAAGAGAACGTCATGGAAGTTTTCTCCTGGCTGCATAGTTGGTCGTCTCTTGCCCACTGCTGTATCAATGCCCTTACCACTAGAGACTGGAACCGCAGGAACAAGGAGCTGTTTCCATGCAGAAAAGCACAAACCCACGGATTCAAAGCATGACAACAGGAAAATATTGTGACTACTTGACAATGTGACACAAATGAATAATGGTAGCTGGATAGCAAAATGAGTGAACATTCATTCAAAAATATGATTATTGTTCTGTTCAGACATGTCTGAGAGCATTTTAATTTGCTTTGAGAATGCTCACGGGTTTATGTGTACTCCAGCATTTAGCAAATTACTCTTTTTCATAGGTCTATGAATATTCATATGCCAGCTGGCTGCACAGAAATGACAGTACTTTCTTGTATTTATTAAGATTTTTCCCTTTCAGAAAAGAGTGACTTATTGACTGGCAACAGGAAAAGAGGTTAGAATATCAATAACCAGTCAGAAGTGGCTACATATGGTTTTCAAATGATGATGAGTGGTGCACAAAGACCATTTAAGACAGGTATGGGGTTATTTTCCTTTTTTAGCTAGAGAAGATATTGGTAATAAACCCAAATGGGCTGTAATAAGTAATTTCATACTAGGCTTGATCCATATCTACTTTTCACTACTGTGCCATCATTAACAGAACTGGTTAGAATATGAATACGAAGTAACATGTCTGAAATACAATTTTTAGAAATTTTTCTTTAGGATATTTTCCATACACTGGAAAAATTAGTGTCTGGCACAAGTAATTATCACAGAAAGAGATGTTACCTGAAATCTATTCTACCACTTAATGGATATAGCATTCAAATCACTTGATATGAAAGACTACATTGTTGTAAGACATGAAGTCACAAAGAAGGCTATGTGTGTTTACAGTTTGAGAGGATGATTTTGTTTGGTTTAGATACAAACCACTAAATTGTCCTTTCAAGGTCCTGTTTCTTTTTGACAATGCTTCGAAATAGTTTTAAAAAGCAGTAAGGAAATAGTGTGGAAATGCTGATATTTCGGGCTAATCATATATATTTTAGAGCACTTTGAAATATAATTGGCTACTATAAGTTTTCCTTGCAAATGGCATGCAAAGCTGTTTTCATCTGATTTAATATGTCTGAATCAGACTAGTCTGAACAGGTTTTCAGCATTTTTAAATCCCTTCTTTAATTTAGATGTGCAGACTGGGACCACTGAGGACTGTATAATCTTTTATTTGGTATGATCTCTGTAATGGACATTTTCTGTATAGCACTTCCATATTAATAAGTTTTTCAGTTTTAGGAGGTTATTTTTTGACTTGGTTGAGCAGCTTCCTAAGATAATTATATATTTGGCCTGCTATTTGCTTTTTAAATTTGATTCAGATTTTTGGCTTGGCTAAGTTGTGCCTAGAATAAATAGTTTTCTTGCACAAAATCGGCTAAATTTATATGGGTTTTTTTTTTCTGGTTGTAAGAAAAGAAAAAAAGCATGTAGGTTATCTGCAAAATACACATTATATATAAAGTATATATTATTTATAATTTGTAATATATAGTATCCTTTCATATATGCTTTTTAGATAAATGTTTACATCGCATCCTAGACCTTCTGGAAAATAATTTCTCTTACAGTCTATGAATTATTTACATAAACAACAAACAAGTTTAGAAGCTATAGGAGAGTAAGTTTAATTGCTGACTAGGAAACAGCTAATATAGTTTGGCTTGATCTTAATTAGGTCTTCTTTGCTAAATCCATTGAAGGTGCTAGACATCAATGACTCTTTAACCTCCTCCTGATAACATTTATTGTTTATCTGGGTGGAGGCAAGTCCATGCACGAATACTGACTGGGAGGAGAAAGGATTGAGGACAGACCTGAGGTGGAGGACTAGAGGGTGATTGTGGACCAGAAGTTAACACAAGCCATCAGTGTGTGGTTGCAGCCCAGAAAACCAATCATGTCCTGGACTGCATTCTGGAATGCTTCTTTTGAGAAGCATTGACAGTTGGTCACAGGAGGTGATTCACCCCCTCTACTCTGCACTAGTAAGACCCCACCTGGAATACAGTGTCCAGTTCTGGAATCCCCAACATAAGATGGACCTGGAGCTCCTGGAACCTGTCCAGACCAGAGCAACTACAATGATCAGAGGGCTACAGACCTTCCCTGTGAGAATGAGCTGAGCAACTTGGGGTTGTTCACCCTGGAGAAGAGAAGCCTCCAAGGTGACCTTAGAGCAGCTTTCCAATATCTGAAGGAGGCCTACAGGAAAGCTAGAGTAAGGCTTTTTACATGGATGCATAGTGAAAGGACAAGGGGAAGTGATTACAAATTTGAAGAATGGAGATTTAAGTTAGACATTAGGAAAGAAAATCTTTCCTGTGGGGGTGGTGAGATGCTGGAACGGGTTGCCCAAGGAAATTGTGACTGCCCCATCTCCAAAAGTGTTCAAGACCAGTTGGATGGGGGCTTGAATGACCTGATCTAGTGAAGGTGTTGCTACTTATGTAGGGGGGTTGGAACTAGATGATCTTTAAGGTCCTTTTCAACCCTAGACATTCTGTCATTCTATGAGTTATCTGACAGCTGCAATTCCGTCTACTTATGTTCACCATAGACACTGACAACACGTATCCCTCAGGAGTCTCAAAATTACAGAACTTCTTTCCTTTCAGTGCTGGATATGTTTTCTTTCAATCCCTTGTTCTCGTGTGCTATCTTGGGTGATCTTTGTAGTTTGAGTTTTGAGCCAGTAGGTGCTTTTGTGTGTAAGCATATTTGTGTGAGGTGCAGGTTCTGCTTCCTGTGTCTGGAGTCGGGAAATCAAGCATGTGTAACTGGACTCAGAATGCCACTCACAGCCATCTTGTGCCTTGTAGCATGGTGATGGAGAAAAAGTGGGAGTTTGGAAGCCTGGAGATCAGTAGAGGAATTCCTGCAAACCCACAGTGTGTTGCAATGGAGGAAAAGTCCTGTCTGTGGCCTGTGGCAGGTGGCATGCTGAATGAGGGGCCTGGCTTACAGCAAATGAAGCAGGGAACTTATCTTTAAAAGAACTGCTGGCTTTGAGGACAGGAAAGCCAGACTGAGCTATGGATGCCACATTTGGACAATGAAAACACCTGCTAGATGTGTCTTGCCCTTGAGGGTGAAGAGGTAACAGAGCTCAGTACAGTTATGTAAGAATGTGCAATTAATGTCTGCATGATTTTTGTGTTGTGTGGATTAAATGTATTTTGTTGTTTTTCTCCAAATTGAGTCAGCCTTTGGTTTTGACTGCAGTGGTTTCAAACCCTCGTTGTTGGGTTTTTTTTCTGTTTCAGCTCATTAGCATATTAACTAAATCAATTAGTTGATCTCACTCCCAGATGTGTTCAACTGATCAGCCAATGACAATAATCTATAAACAACCCACTTTACCCACACTTAATCCATAGTGCTATGATTTCAAGTCTGGCTAAATTTTGTCCTTGTTACTATATATGCATTTTAGAATATTTGGGATATAACTGGCCCATTAGAAACAAAGTAAAAGCAAAATAAATGCATACATTCTCATGAATGTTGCCTGGTCTCCAGAACAATTTTCAATATCTAAAAGATGTGCAGAGCTCAAGAAAACTTATCAGCCCAAAAGCTTATGTTTAAACAAACTGACTCAAGTAAATGATTTTATATTCAGCCAACTCTCATTGTCTCAGTGTTGAAATAACCCATACGTTGCACCACCTTTGATCTATGATGAAAGATTCTGGTATAATAACAGGTGGCTGTCTGAAGGATGCATTTCACAAAGTCAAACAAAAACAACTGGAAAAAAAAAGCACTTTACAGAACATCTACTGAATATTACTTATGCAGTCTGAAGTCCATGAGATTTACTGCAAGTTTTTGTTCAGCTGTGTAAAATACCACTCCAGCATAAAGTGATGCCATTTCACTTATAAACACATTAGTGTGCTTGTTAGTCTGTAACCAGGTATATCTGTGGTACTGAAAAATAATAACTATTTTAAAACTGTTATCGGCCAGACTTTTAGCAAAGTGTTTGGTTTACACATAACTGTCAGGTGCTTTGAGAAATTAAACATATTTTAAAATCTATTTTTCTCACTGTGCTGCAGGTTATGCTCCGTGCAGCCTGTAGGCACAACAGCTTCATTGTTCTGTCAAAAACTAGTTTGCCATTTTCTCTTTTTCATTGTGAATGAAAGTCATTGACCTAACATAATGTATCTTTTGGTCACAAATGTTGGCATAAATGCTTTTCACTTTTGTACCACAGGATTGTAACTTCAGATAGTGGATTCCAACAAAGCAAAGAATACCATATTCTGTGCAGCAGCTGTGAGGACTTGCTTGTTCTGTGGAGTAGTTACTCTTCAAATCCATGGCACATTTGTATTTGTGATCACTTATCTGTATTTTCACAGAAACATCGAATCATAGAATCATTAAAGTTGAAAGAGACCTGCAGGATCAATAGTACAACTGTCAACCCAATGTCACCATGCCCAGTAAACCAAGTTTCCAAGTGCCATGACCATATAAAGATACCCTAGTACAAAGCAAGACCGTTTCCTCTTATACTATCACTAGTGACTTGGCAGAAGAGATCAACCCCCACCTCTCTACAACTTCCTTTCAGGTATTTGTAAAGAGCAGTAAGGTCTCCCCTCAATCTCCTTTTCTCCAGACTAAACAATGCCAATTCCCTTAGCCACTCTTCATAAGACTTGCCCTCCAGGCCCTTCATTAGCTTTCTTGGCTTCACTGGCTTCAACTGGCTTTCATTCAGCACTCCCAGTTCCTTACCCACTGAGCAGTTCTTTAGCTTTTCTTCCCCAAGTCTGTTGCATTAGATGGGATTGTTGTGATCACAGTGTGGGACCCAGCAATTGGCTGTGTTATACCTCATACAATTGGCCTCAACCCATTGATCCAGCCTGTCCAGGTCACTTTGCAGGGCTTTCATACTCTCATCTAAGATCAGTCTTTGGCTTTAGGGACATGTAGTATTAATTTATTAAAACTTCATTGTTAAAAATTATGGAACTGTTGTGGTTATCATTGTTAAATTTCAGGGTTTGTTTGTTTCAGGATTTTTTTGCAAGCAGTTCTTACAGCTTGCCAATTTTCTGGATCAAATTGCTGTACTCATCTTCCTAAAGGTCTTGTAATTTGATTTATATGGCAACTTTGAAACAAGGAGACACATTAATAGACTGTTCTGTTTTAATGAATGGCTTGTCAGGTACTGGTTGTCTACTTCAGTGGCCAGAAACTCTCTTCCTCCAGGCACTGATTAGAAGGGCAAAGCTTCAGACTCTCAGTCATGCTTGTGTCTTTCTTAATTTAATATTCAACAGCTGGCAGCAATAACATTGGTCTGAAGGACTCATTTGATTAGTAATGACTTTGATATTTCTACACCTCTCAATCTTAAACTTTATATATTCAAGCAGGGAGACCTGGTGTCACTTGGAAATACTGAAACTGGCTGATACACGCTGCCAGAAAGCTTCCTGCATCAGAAATTGCTGAGGCCCTTTGTGCAGGTAGTCACAAGAACTTTATCACTTGTTTCAAAGACAGATGGCTCCTTATTTGCCTGATACTTCCTGAAATATGTTTACTTTCTTTTTTACATCCTTTTCCTTTATTATGTCTTTCTCCTGGTGGCTTGGGTCCCAGAAGGGAGATGTGTGTTGTGACTGGCACTGCTTATGCCACCACCTCCTGTTTGTCAAGAACCAGAAAACCTCATGAACAGCTTGGGTTAACACGCTGATCTGAAAATAGCAGCAACTTTTCTTTCACCATACCCCATCCTCTGTGGAAGGAATAACAAGGTGAGCTCAGAGTGTGTAACTGTGTCTTGCGTAGCTGCGGCAATCCTCTCCTCAAGAAATGCAGTGAAACATCGAGCACTTCAAAAAGAGATTTTGGCTGAATGTCATCAATAATCACAGGTCCATTTTACTGAAAGTTGTGATTTCCCATGACTGTTCTGCTTTTTTTGTTATGGGTTAGAGGTGTGTTTGTGTTGCTTGGGGTTCTTTTTTGCCTCCTGCAGAAGCCAAGGGTTTGTCCCTTTTTTTTTCCCAGTACAGGGTTGAATTTAATCACAAACTGAGAGGGTTCAACCCAGCCTGTAGGATATTCAATAGGATATTGACTTCATGCCTGGTGCCTAGAAGTAGGGAAGCAATCTGAGCTTGCAGAATGGGCTGGTGGTGGCATTGGATTCCATCAGGTTCACTCATTTCACGTATTAATTCATCAATATTAATGTGGTTACTGTTGTTTCTTCTCTTTGTGTTCTATGAAAATGTCCTTATTTCAGCCTGTGAGGTTTTGCCTTTTTAATTTTGGTACTCCTTTGCAACCCACTGGGGTGGAGACAGGAATGAGTGATTGAGCAGCCCTGAGGGGATGAGTTTCTTGATGGTCCTGATCCAGGACGGGTTATGGGTAATCCCCACTTTGGAAGGACGTGGTAGAATTGGTGCTGTTTGGAACATCTGAGCGTGGCAGAAAAGAGTACCTAATTGTACATTGGAATAATTTTTAGTTTTCTGTCTTGTTCTTTCTGGAAATCCTTGCAAAAAGGCAACAAATACACACACACATGCAAAGAATCCTTGCTTATGTACAATACATCAGTTTCATTCTAAACCTTGTGGTAGGTGCATGAAATGTTCCTGATCCCCTTTTTGACAATGGTAATTTGTTTATTTTTCTTTCTGTATCATTTGAATCTCAGATTTTCAGTCAGTGATGCTGTTTCCAGGGCCATCTGACTGGCAGATTTAGTCTAAAAAGATAATTGGAATTACTTGCACGATGCACATAATTGTCTGTAACGTCTGCTCTTTTTTGCAAAACATTCTGAAAATATTAACTGCATGCATGCATAAATTATGAAATCTGTAGATAAATATAGAGCATAGAGTATAGAGCATTTCCACTAATACAAACAGAAAATTTCAGTCCTGTGATCATAGAATCACAGAATCACAGCATAATCATGATTGGAAAGGACCTGCTAGATCACTGAGTTCAACCACACCCACACCCACAAAAAATCTAAATACCTGCGAGATTGAAAAACACAGAATAACTGACTTCATGCCATGCCACACCATGTCAAGAAGAATCATGTCTATATGCTCATTAAGTACCTCCAGGGATGGTGATTCAACCACCTCTCTAGGAAGGCCATTCTGGTGCCCCACCACTCTTTCTGTAAAGAATTTCTTCCAGAGATCTAATCTAAACCTCTCCTGCCTCAACTTCAGACCAATACTCAAGAGAAGAGTCCAATACTCAACTCTCTACGACCTCCCATCATGTAATTGTAGAGGGCAAAGAGGTCCCCACTCAGCCTCCTCTTTTCCAAACTAAACATGCCCAGCTTCCTCAGTCTCTCCTCATACATCTGGTTCTCTAAATCCCTCACGAGCTTGGTAGTTCTCCTCTGGACACATTCCAGCATCTCCATGTCTTTCCTATAATGAGGAGCCCAGAACTGAGCTCAGTACTCAAGAAGAGGCCTCACAAGTACTGAGTTCAGGGGCACAATAACTTCCCTTCTCCTGCTGACCACGATATTCCTGATTCAGACCAGGATCCTGTTGGCCTTCTTGGCCACCTGGGCACACTGTTGGTTCATGTGAAGCCAGCTGTCTGTCAGCACCCCCCAGGTCCTTTTTTGCTGAGCAGCTTTCGAGCCACTCATCCCTGAGCCTGTAGCGTTGCCTGTGGGTGTTGTGGCCAAAATGCAGGACCCAGCACTTGGCCTTATGGTACTTCATATGATTGGCCTCAGCCTGTCAATTCAACCTGTCCAAGTCCCTCTGTAGAGTCTTCTTGCCCTTGAGCAGATCAACACTCCCACACAATTTGGTGTTGTCTGCAAGCTTACAGAAGGTGTTCTCAATCCCCACGTCCAAATCATCAATAGAGATATTAAACAAGACTGGCCCCAACACTAAGTCCTGAGGGACACTGCTTGTGACTGGCTGCCAGCTTCTCATTAATCACAACTCCCCGGGAATGACAACCAATCAGTTTTTAACCCAGTGAAGAGTGAATTTATCTATGCCATGCTTGCCAGTTTCTCCAGAAGAGTGTTGTAGAAGACCATGTCAAAAGCCTTCCCAAAACCATAGAATCATATCATCATTTAGGTTGGAAAAGACCTTTAAGATTATTTAGTCCAGCCATTAAGGTAACGGTAACAAGCTCACTGCTAAACCATGTCCCTAAGCTCCAGATCTACACAACTTTTAAACAAGATGTTAGATGTTAGATATTAGATGTTAGATGTTAGATGTTAGGTTTACTTGGTTTAGTTGGATTTAGGTTGGATTGGATGATCTTTAAGGTCTTTTCTAACCTTATCATTACTGTGATACAGTGATACTGTGAAGTCCAAGTATGGCAATTCAACTCCTACCCTGTGCAGCCTGTTCCAATGCCTGATCACTTTTCCAATAAAGAAGCTTTTCCTAATGTCCAACCTAAACTTCCTGTGTCTCAAGTTGAGGTCAGTATCTCTTGTTTTATGACTTGTTACTTGTGAGAAAAAACCAGCACCCTCTTCTCTACAACCTCTTCTGAGACAGTTGTGGACAGCAATAAGCTTCCCTCTCACCCTCCACCTCTTCAGACTAAACAGCTACAGCTCTCTTAGCGTCTCTTCCTAAGACCTCCAGACTTCACCTTCCACTAGCTTTGTTGCTTTTCTTTGGACCTGCTCCAGCACCTCAATGTCTTTCTTGTACTGAGGTGTCCAAAACTGAACACAGTTCTCAAGGCATGGCCTCACCTTAGTGGGGATAATAATTTCCCTACTCCAGCTGGCTACTAATCCCATACAATCGTGCACATCTAAGATGTGCAATAGGTTACTGACCATTTCTTGAGTTATGTGAGCTACATTCCAGAAGCAGGTAAGTAAGAACAGGGAAACATCCTGATGAATTCATCCCAGGCTGGCAGTCAATAAGTGATCTGGGAGCAGAGAGGGATTATGAAATGTACTTTGGGAGATATTGTGCTGAAGGAGAATAAGAACAGTGAGGAAAAAGAAAAGCTGTGGACAGAATATTTTATGGCCAAGCATTATGAAGGTAACAATGAGTGATGCCCATCAGGTTGATATTTCCATGGTAGTTTTTAGATATATAATTTTTGTTCTCAAGGCAGACAAACTAGGAATCAGTTCTGTAAAGGGGCCTTTGAGCAAAATTGCAATGAAAGCTGTAAATAGTAATAAATCAATAAACTACCAAGGCACAGGGTGAGATCAACACTGCTCAGTTCTTTTGTTACTCTATTAGGAAAGTCAGTGTCCTGCTCAGTACGATTGATTCTTAGCTGGGGATTGAAGTTTGGACATGCTACCAAAATAACACAGATTTGGGCCTATTCCCATCCAAATGTACCTCGATAACACAACTAACACTGAAGAAGTGAGTACTAGAGGCTGCTTCTCTTCTGGGATTTCTGATACTTATCTAGATTCATAATAAAAAGAAGCTTTCAAAAGAAGAATATCCAAAGGCCCTGTGGCAGAAGAAATGTAGTATAGAGCAAAATCCTTTCTCTTTTCTCTGAACAGAAAGAAATAAATGCAGGTTGTGCAGTATGTATGACATGAGGAAATAGCATTGATTTTTCAGACTTGGTATTTCATCTCTGTGATCTAACAGAAAAACAGTGCTCTGGAGGCATGATTTTTTAAAGATGGTTGATTAGGGATTGGAGTTTGGAAAAGGCCATTCACTGATTACAACAATTCACCTCTGTACTGCTCAGTAAGACTTGATTTCTCAGGTGAGGGGGCGGTTACTTCTCTGAATGGGTCAATTTGTTTCTCATAGGTCAGAGTCATCCAGAATTTTGCAGTGACTATCTGCAATGGTGGAGATGAATCAGTCACTGGAGAATCTCTCAGAATTCAGAGGCTGCCTGTCTTTAGAATACAGCACTTTGGAAAAGTTATTGCTTTTCTGAGTTATCTGAATCTCACTTTTCTTTTAACTTCAAAAATTTAAGTGTTCCAAATTAGGTAAACATGAAACAAATAATCTGATCAACTTTGTAGTTCATTCCTTACAATATGAAAATTTACTTCACATCATGAACTCTTTTGATTACATCCTAACTGAATGTATGGGCAGGCAGAGCATCTTAAATTTCAGTTCTTCATATGAAGACACTAGTGATGGTTCAGCTTTTACTTAAACTTTTCCTTAATATTCTGAGTTTTTGCCTCTTCTTAGGGAATTTGAGGGACCATTACAGGATATGTATCTGTTCCTGCTTAATACTGTTTTAAAGGGTCTCCACATGTTGAGAACTGACAATAAATTGTCAATAACTAGGTCTTCTGTAAAGCAGAGTACCTGCCTTACAGTAGCATTGACTTCAATTAGCTATTGCAATATGTTCTTAAGCATCGTCCAAGATACATTATAATATGTATTTATACTATGATTTGCACCACCAGAGAATATTTGCCTAGACTTTTTGTACATTAGCACACAAAATTCAATTATACATGTACAAAAGTACTTATATGCACAATATAGTGTTGAGTGAAACCCAGAACATAAACATTTACAGAAATTCATTCAAAAATATTACGTGCATGGAAACTAGATGTTATTTGAACAAATCTGATCCAGCAATCTTAGTAGAAGGTATCATAAATAAACTATGTGAGGTATTGCACAATATGTACAAGTGGCTGTTGGAGCTTGTATCTACAAAGGGCTTGTGTGCATACTAGATGGTATTTTCCATGTCTGCTCGCACATCTCTAGGATTACCTCAAATGATGTGTCAGGTAATGAGCTATGTCTTTAATGACAGCTGCAAAGTATCTAATAAGAGCAAGTATGGAAGTTTTAGTCAAGTAAATGCTCTTTTTCCTTTCAGCAGGAGTTTTCATATAAGTCTGGAAGATTTGTTTAGAAAAAATAGGCAGATATATGCTAGAAACATGACTTAGATATTTTGTGTCATTTTGGTGATAACATAATGAATACAAAAGACAGAATAAGTTTAATCTTCCATGCATAACTCTGAGATCCTAACTTCAGTGATTTATTTGCAATTTTTCCTAGGCTGATGCACTACTATTTTATTATTTTTGTTAAAAATGTTAGTTTATAATATTTTTACTGATACACAATTTTTTGCATTCAGCCAAAGGGATATGCTTGCTCAGAGCTCACTAGCATTGCATACATCATGTTAGTCACTTGGGAAGTATTTCATGCACTTATAACACTCTATCAGCGTGAAAGGAAGCACAGAGAATCAAAACAAAAGGTTTCACACAGAGCAATAGAAAACAAGACTTGCACTGTAGAATATTCATTAAAGGCTTGCAGCACAGTTGATATGTATCTGAAGATGGCAGATATTGTGATAGCATACTCATTTCTTAGTTTTCAAAATTGTATAAGCCCTCAGGTGCAATAATTTATAGCCTTGCACAGTCTCATTCAGTAGTCTTGACGCATTAAACACTTGTTTATAAAAAGACAGAATTCCCTGAGCTTCACTGGTGGTTCTTATGATGTCCTGAAGATAATACTAACCATTTAGATTAGTAATACTTGGAACTCTGTGTAACACAGCCACATATTTTCTGTGACACACAGCTGTAAGAAACAAAATAACATTGATCAAAACAATTTAGGAGAACAAAGACTTTATTATAGCCTGCATGATGGCTTCAACTTTGATTCACCAGTGTCTGAGACACAGGAGACAATTTTATCATCTTAAGTGGAGCCAAAGTGTAGTGGTGCAAATTGGAATGAGAGTCATTCATGTGTCTTATTTCACTGACATCTAAAGTAAGAAATGAAAAAAGAGAGAGTGGTTATAATAAAATGCACATGTTAATATTCACTTACTAAATTCTGCTTAAAGTCTTGTAATCTCAAAGCTAATTTAATCCAATTGCCTTTTAGCTATAGAGTCTTGCTCCAACTTCCACATATAATGACTTTTTAATATAACTTGCACTGTTCTTTATCCAAAGTTGGATGTAATTTATTCAATCAGAACCAACATATTTTGTAATTAAGCTTCACACCTGCACAATCCCTACATTAAACTATGAACAAGTCTAGTTTAAACCTAGAGAACCAAGAGTTTAGAGAAGGCACAACCTAAACTGCAATCATATTGTGTAAAGCATAGTGTGAGTATGACATACCACTACATTATTTAGGTAATCTGTCTCAGGCTGAGAAAAAAAAAAATCTGTGACTTTTTATTCATGTGGTGTTCTATTATCAGAGACAAAACTAAAGTTAAAAGTTTCAAATGAAAGTTGTTGAAAATTAGTTTAATTATTTACTACATAGAGAACACTGACATAAAAGAATGGATGAAACTCAAGAACACATTATAAAAACATTAAATTAAACTAAGCGGCAAATGTCACTTTTGCCACTTATTAAACCAGTGTCTCTAATGTGCACATTCTAAATACAAGATTTTGTATAATTAATGTTATTTTTTGATACTGACATTGTTTATAACAACAAAATGGGAGTAATTTGTGGATATTCAACATGAAAGACTGCAGCCTTGGACTTCAAGAAGGTTAGTTTTGACCTCTTTAAGAAACTGCTTGAAGAAATCCCATGGGTTAGGGCTCTAAAAGGCTGAGGAGTCAAGATCCTGGCCGATATTCAGGAACCACTTCCTCCAAGCTCAGGATCTGTGTATGCCTAACAGAAAGAAATCAGGCAATTATACCTACTAATTATGGGGTTTTAGTAAGTGTTTTTAGATAACATTCTCCTGACTGTAGGGCAAGAGGCTGCAGAAAAGGTCTAATCTCAAAAATCTTTCTTAACAGTCAATATTGTCTGACTGGGTCACCATCCAATATAAATTGTTACGTATAAAATCTGCTGATTCTTTATCACAAGCCCTGTGCATTGGTGTGAACTCGCTTCTTGTCATCAGCATGTGTTGCCTTACAGACGAGAAATGGGGATTTCTTTATAATAGGCAAATAATTTATGTAACGGTGTGTGAAATAGTGGTAAATGCAGCCAACCAGTTAAATTCAAAACATTATTACATGCACGTTTTGAGATTTGAAGAAAATAAATGTGAATGTTTCTGTGTACCATTGCATTTGGATCATCATACCCAATTTCCTTTGTAACATTCACTACCTGATTGCTTACTCATTTACTCTCCTTACACCTCATTATTCTTTTGAAATATAGCTTTGGAACAGGGTAAAATATATTTCTTCCCTTCTACTCTGCACTAGTAAGTCCACATCTGGAGTACTGTGTCCAGTTCTGGGGCCTTCAGTTCAGGAAGGACACAGAGTTGCTGGAGCTGTCCAACATAGAGCAACAAAGATGGCAAAGGAAGTGGAACACCTCATTTATGAGGAAAGGCTGAGGGAACTGGGTCATCTAGTGATAGGAAAAAGAGCAATGGGTGCAAGCTGGAACATAGGAGGTTCCATATATTAGAGGAAACTTCTTCACAGTTAGGGTAATGGAGCATTGGAACAGGCTGCCCAGGGGCTTTGTGGAGTCTTCTCCGGAGATATTCAAGACTCTCCTGGATATGTTCCTGTGCAGCTTTTCCTAATGTCAAGTCTAAACCTCCTCACCTATTCCTGTGTGACTTGGTCTAGGTGATCCTGCTGTGGCAGGGGGATTGGACTAGATGATCTTTTGAGGTCCCTTCCAATCCCTAATGATTCTATGATTCTATGATACATGGTTTGCGAAGCAATTTGGTAAGTATCTATGGAATGACAGGCTCTCACAATTTCTAAACTTGTAACTATTAAAAAAAAGTTTATCTTCACAGTATCCCAGTAGTGATGAGGCTGTAAAAGACCTTAAAGATCATCCAGTCCAACCTAAAACCAAGTAACCCTAAACATCTAACATCTAGATCATGCCACTCAGCACTTCATCCAGCCTAACCTTGAACACCTGCAGGGACGGCAACTCAACCACCTCCATGGCATCCAAAATCGGATTAGTCTTTCAGTGAAAAACCTTTTCCTAATATCAAGTCTATACCTCCTCCGATGGATCTTAAGACTGTAACCCCTCCAGTGTCCAGGGAGAAAAGACTGATCCCCTCCTGACTATAACCACCTTTTATGTAGTTATAGACAGTGAAAGTTCACCTCTGAGCCTCCTCTTTTCCAGGCTAAACATACCCAACTCCATCAGTCTCTCCTTTTAGGGCTTACCTTCCAGGCCCTTTACCATTCTAGTTGCTCTTCTCTGGACTTGTTCCAGCACCTGGACATCCTTCCTAAACTGAGGGGCCCTGAACTGAACACAATATTCCAGGTGTGGCCTAACCAGTGCCGAATACAGGGAGAGGATAACCTCCCTCTCCCTGCTGGCCACACCATTCCTGATACAGGCCAGGATGCCATTAGCCCTCTTGGCCACCTGGGCACATTGTTGACTCATGCTAAGTTTACTGTCCACTGGCACCCCAAGTCTCTTCCTACCTGCGTACTCTCTAAGAACTCCATTCCCAGCCTATAGTTCTGCCTGGGGTTATTATAACCAAAATGCAGAACCAGACACTTAGACTTGTTGAAACACATCCTATTAGAGTCTGCCCATCTCTCCAGTCTGTCCAAGTCCCTCTGCAGGCCCCTCCTACCCTCCAACAGATCAACACAGGCTCCAAACTTGGTGATATCTGCAAATTTGCTCATGATGGATTCCAACACATTATCATAAGAAGGATATATTCACCTTAAGAAGAATATTGCTCAAGAATCAGAACAGACAGTACCTGATATATACTTTCATTGTAAACCATAGTGCAAAAGTGTGCTGTCATTCGGTATTAGGCTATATTTAAATTTTGAAATTTGGTTTGTCACTGACTGTACTATGTTGTCTCTAAATGCAGTGTGGTAAATGACTGTTAGTACTATTTTCAATATTCTTTATATCAAAATTTGATATTTAAATTGGGTATGAAGAAATTATTAATGTTTTTATAGCCGTAGTACTTGATGGCTGAGAAAGCAAATGCATTTGATATTGATGCAGTGATACTATCACAACTGTTGCTAATTGATCTGTTTCATCTTTGTTCCTTTCAGCAGGAATTGAGAATTGGAAAAAATATTTTAGAGAATTTCATGCACAAATAAGTTTTGTAGAAGGAGAAAAGTTGCCTTTAAATGAAGGAAAAGGAAAGTAGAAAGCCAGGATGAGCCAGAATATAAACCTGGACTTCTGCTTTCTGTGGTGCAAGTGTATGTCCTGTGTGTATTTTATAAAGTGAAGGTTTGGTATTAAAGCAAGGTGGAGCATGAAAATAGTGATTATGGTATGAGAATGGAAGGGAAAGATTAAGGTGATCACAAGGAGCCAGAAGGGTTTGTTTTTTTAATTGTGGATGGATTAAGTAGAAAGCTATGTAAAATAGAGTAAACACAAAAACTTCTCCACAAAATAACAATAAGAACACAAATTCAAAACATCAGGTCTCCTGATTGTATCTTGAGAGAGTTGTCTACCAGTTTCCTATACTCTTTCAGTCCCTTCCCACTTTTGTCTTTCATTCAGAACTGAAAGAATGATTGCTTGGTGACTTCATCCTAGATGTGTCTCCCTTCCTCAGTATGAATTAGTGGGAAGGGAAGTGAATAATATTTGGTATCCCAGAAATATGTCCATTTCATGCTAAATATAAAGAGATATAAGGTAATTCAAGTTTTATCGTGTCTAGTCACAGGTATGTGTTCGCCTTGTCTACGTAGTTTCCTTTCATAAGAAAGAAAATCTTTTCACTTTAACATGGAAACTTATAAAAAATTGCTTCAGTAGACTGTGAAATTATTCTTCATGTCTAGGATTCAGTTTATACAAATCATGTTAAGTTCATTTTAAATCCTGTGTTTCTAATACCTAGTATCAAGGGAAAGAACGTGTTAACAACTTTTTAAGAGTGTAAAAACGTTCATTTACTGTCATCATAAAATATCTGTCTTTTTTCAAGAGTTTTTCTTAAAAATGCATACTCTAAGAGGCAGAACAAAGAGTGCATAACTCTTTTATTACTACACTTGCAAGTGCTTATTGATTACATATGGAGCTTGCATACAGACAACCAATTGTTAGCTGTGGAAAAAAAAATTCACAGTTGCCCTGCATCCAGTCCACCTATGTTATATTACCACATTCATTCTCCATGATCCTGAAATACCATTGGTTTTGGTAATTAGGGAGTAAACTTCTCATCTAAGAACACCCTTCATTAATCATGACAGACTGTTTCTCAAAAAACAAAAAAGAGCACTATCCCTGCTATCTCTAGGTAGGAAAACCTATCAAACTTTGCACAGGGGGGACACTACATTACAGTGTTACATTTTTTAAGGATTTCACCTTAATAGGAATGGATGGCAGGAATAGGAAACAGGGATCAAGGTAGTGTAATAAATAAAGTCTGCAAGATTTTATGCTTGCTAATGCTATGAATATTATTTAGCTCACATTTATCTTGGTAACAAAGACTATGAAATTTATTAGTGTTTGTGAAGAACAGAACAACCTATGATGAAGAAAATAGTTCACACATGGTGATCATCATCTCACTAGTAGTGACACACACCTATGTAAAAAAAATCTGTCTCCCTTATTGTATTATGATTTAATAGCTTAATAACAAGAATGTTCAGTCCCTGAAAAATATTGATGGTTTTTAATAATGGAGACATTTACTTAATACTGTATCAAATTCATTAAGCATTTGACTGGCTTCTAATGAGTGTCAAAACTCAATCAAACAACTTGCTTTCAGATTATTTTTATACTGGTGTTCAATATATAAAAAATTTCTTCATAAAAGTACTTAGGCTGAATTCTGAGAAGTGCATACTAGAAAACAGCTATTGATTCACATTCTTCAAACTACAGTGGCATTTAATATTTTTTTTTGTATGTCAAACAATCTATCTGTCTAATGAAATAGGATCTTGTGTGCCAATTTGTACAAGATACAGGTACAATAAAAAATGAGGCTTAGGAATGAAAAGGCTGTCAATACAATTTACAACATTATTGCAGTCTAGTTTGCCAAGCTGCTAAAATATCATGAAGTTACAGAGTAATAAACTGAGAATGATACATAGGGTCCCATAGATCTTAACTTTCAAAGTAGAAAAAGGAAGAGGTTGTTATGGAGTTAGAGGCTGTAACATATGCATAAGACCTTTGTATATTGTGCTTTTCCAGAAATCGTATGGCTAAAATATTGCCAACTTGTACCCATTCACTTCTTCATTTAATTTCTCTTCACAGGTAGACAGTCCTAAATGAAACTGTGTACTTCTGTGAATTGTTGGGGTTTTTCTTTTTGAGTTTTTATCATGAAACAAAATAAAATACACTAGGAAGTGATGAACGATAACTATTGTCATTCTTCTTTGGAATAATAGATTTTAGAAGTTAAATATTCAGCTTATGTATTTGTGCAGTTCTACATGGCAGCAAATCATAACTCTTCCAGTTTTGTCCAACAGTGAAGCTGAGATAACACTGTATTCATCCAGCATACATCACTGCTTAGTGTATAACATAGCAAATATAAAAAAAAAGAGTATTTCATAATGAGGTGGCGAGCCATGATATTAATGAAGAGGAAGACTTGATTTTTCACTTGGCACATAAATTATCCATGAAGCCAGCAAAAGTGGAATGCAAAGAAGCAGACTGATGTGCTTTCTTGAAGTACTCTAAAATTGTATTATAGAGATATGAAAATGTGCAGGGAAGTAAAGCCTCAGATCAATACAAAGCTATGTCTCTTAATGGACCAAAGCAAAAATTCTTCAGACAAGAAACCTAGGTACCCTGGTGGTATCATTTAGAAAACAAAGTCCTTTTTTCCAGAAAATATGCTTTTTCTATCAGCTTCTTAAAGAGCTCACTTGCAAAAAGCAATCTGATAACTTTAGGCTGGACAAGTAATTAATTTTCCTGAGGACATTTATGAAGATTATGCATTGACTCTGTTTCAGAAACTGTGGCACCTTGCTTTCTCCAGAACTCAAACTGTGAGGACAGTCTATTGTTGCATCTCACTGCTGTTGCTGGTAAGCTGCAGGTAGTGGGGTACTACCTTCGAAGTTAAAAGTGTGGTTTTAACCCATCCCTGTCAGTGCAGATGAGGTTTTCCCTCTGTCAGTCACCCTCCTGCTACTTTTTTTTTGAAAGTGACAAAGCTCAGGACAGTACGTCTAGGAAAGAGTTATATTTGATCAGTGGTTATAGACCAGTTCTCAGGGAAAACAGGATCCTCAAGAAGTACTGCAAAACTTTCTTCTTTTTTTATCTCAGATGTAGTTACCTTTGTAAAATAGATATTGTTTACAAATGACAGAATCTCTACCCCATAAATCTTGACAGCTTGCTTTGGGCTTTTTGGTCAGATATTTTTCCTGAAAGGGCCACTATGTAGAAATAACTACTCTAGTACAATCTTCTCATCCAGAAACAGAACCTGCAATATGGTGAGCTCCCATTTTAAGACTTTTGGTCCTGAAGCCATACATTCACACCAGACAATAGGTTAAAGTAAATAAGTCATCAGGCACTCTTGAAAAGCAAGTAAAAATGCCTTCAGGGCTTGTACTAACCAGTAGAAATCAGGAAACAGTCAAAACAGTTTTCTGTGATTTTCACACACTGGCTAAAAATGCTGCTCGGTACCTCATTGAAGAATAAGATTAATTCTAGAGAGCATCTGAAGGAAATGGGTGTCTCACCACTTTTCTAATGAAAATGGAAGAGGAGGGAACTTGTAAGTTTTCCCAAACTTTCCTTGAGCCCCTGCCAGTTTTCAACACTGAAGACTGATGCCAGAATTAAAGGTTATGAGCTATGAGGGCAAGCTGAGGGCATAGATCTATAACTCCTGAATTTCAGTCTGCTGAAATTTTGTATTGAATGCTAATCTGAAGTTTGGGGAAGAGGACTTGACTTTTTGCAGCGTAACTGTGCTAATTGTCTAGGTGAGTCTGAATGACAGTAAAAGGAAAATCAATTTAGGGTAGCTACCAGAAATCATTTTTTCCGTGCAGATAATCTGTGGGTATGATCTCTTGCAAGAATGGTGAAAAATTAAAATTTAAAACCAAAATCACAGAAAACTGGCATCAGAGGGAACTGGACTATTTTTTATTCATTAGCTATGGCCAACCATTAAGTGTAAGCCAAGTTGACTGTGTATTGCTTTCGCAGAAATAAACCTCTTCTAACTAACTGGGTATTTAACTGACATGAGAGAAATCTTTGAGCAATGTAAAGCTGTCATTGAGACAACCTGGATGTGGAAACGCTTATTAGAAATGTACTGGGGCAGGAAGGACTGTACTTGGAACACTCCATGTTCCAGTCATCATTGCCAGTGTAATTGCCTCTAAGGGTTTCTACCATCTGGTGGAAGTTACTGAAAGCCTGAGGCCATTTTAACTTGTACTGGGATTTAGTTTGTGAACAGAAGAGTGCTAAACTGGCTTTAAGCCAGTTTCACCTTCTCTTATGCATAAAGCTGAGTATTTCTCTAATTATAAAATCTACTTAAAATCTATGGAAGTTCATTAGTTAATATGGAATTGAATCTGGCTTCAGGTGAGAAATAGATTTTTAAATGAAACAAACTTTTATACTCTATTTTTCTTGCAAATACTCGTAATATGAAGAAAAGCAGGCAAAAGTCAAATGCATAAGCAAAATATTCTTAGAACAGCTTTTTCTTTTTCAGAATGTTTCCATTAATTCAGATAGAAATTCTAACTTGCTGAAACACATCCAAGAGTAATAACAAAAATACCTAAATAAATAGAAAATGCACATATGCAATTCAATAGGAATGAAATATGGGCATACACTTGTCATCACTCTCTCACTACATAATTTTACTGATTCCACACCTGTGGCGTGTGGTAGCAATGAAAGAGATAGGTGTGCTTCATGCTAGAGCTGTATGTATCCATGTCCTTTGGAAACCTTTCTGGAATTTTGTTTATTATTCTTCAATCAGTGCTCTTGCTGACCTTAATATTGTCTATTCATAATGATGGTATATTCTAATTCTCTTCTGTGCTAGGAGTCAGTATGGATGCTCAAGCGCTCTTATTGAATGTCAGAGAAATCATCCGAAAATAATATGACTGACTACAGTTCTCTTCTGTGGGGATGGATCTTGGAGTTCCTGAATTTCTTGTGGACAGTAAGTTATCCATGGAATAGCAATGTGTTCTTGTGGCCAAGGCCATTAGAATACTGGGATGGATCAAAGAGTATGTCCAACAGATCAAGGGAGGTACTTCTCCTTCTCTACTCTGACCTAGTTAAGGCCAAAACTGGAATATTGTGTCCGGTTCAAGAGGGATAGAGGCTTGATTGAGAGAGTTCAATGGAGGGTCATGAGGATGATTTGGATAGTGGAGCACATCCCTTATGAGGACAGATTGAGTGTCCTGGGACTTTTCAGCTTGGAGAGGAGAAGATTACAAGGGAATGTTCATTGTATTTAAATACATTAAACTGGGTGTCAAGAAGAAAGAGACTATCTCTTTGCACTTGTGCCCTGTAATAGAACAAGAGGTAATGAGTATAAGTTGGAGCACAGGAAATTCCATTGCAATATTAGAAAAATATTCTTTACTGTTAAGGTTGCTTAGCATTGCAATGGGTTGCCCAGAGAGTCTGTGGAGTCTACTTCTCTGGAAACAAATTTTAAGACCTATCTTGATGCATTTCCTTATAACCTCTCTTAGGTTTTATGATCCTGGGTCAGCATCAATGTTGGACTCAATGACCCCTGGAGGGCACTTCCACCCCCTAATAATCTATATGTCTATCTGTAAGTATAATAGCATTTCTTTCATGTTTTAAAGAAACCTCTATCCTTTTCTTGGTTTTATTGGATTAAGAGATCAGAAGCATGGATGGTATCGGAGGCATTTACCTATGGTGCATTCTCACTGATAAACCAGTCACTCTGCACTAGTGAGATCACATCTGGAGTGTTGTGTCCAGTACTGGCGCCCTCAGTTAAAGGACACAAAGGAGGCTGTCCAGTGTAGAGCAACAAAGATGATGAAGGAAGTAGAATACCTCCCTTATGAGGAAAGGCTGAGGGACTGAGGGAGCTGGGTCTCTTAAGCTTGGAGGAGGCTGAGGGGTGACCTCATTAATGTCTACAAATGTGTGAGGGATGTGTGTCAGAAGAATGGAGCCAGGATCTTCTCAGTGTCATTTGTTGATAGGACAAGAGGCAATGGGTGCAAGCTGGAGCATAGGAGGTTTCATATAAATATTGAAAGGATCTTCTAGAGCATTGGAACAGGCTGCCCAGGGAGGTTGTGGAGTCTCCTTCTCTGAAGATGTTCAAGACTCTCCTGAATGTGTTCCTATGCAACTTGGTCTAGGTGATCGTGATGTGGCAGAGAGATTTGGCTTTCCAGATCTCTTCCAATCCCTAAAGAATCTATGAGTCTATGATTTTTTCTATTTGAGTCATATCATGTGGTTAATATGGTGGATTTTTTCTCTTCCTTTTTTTTTATATTGCTGATTGTTTTTGGAGGGGGAGTGGCATGTCTTTTTCGTGGGAACTTTTGTTGGTTTTTCCTTCTTTTTCTGGGGATGAGTAAAACAGACATGCAAGCCATTCTGGAGCAACATGTCCATGCAAGTTTTGAATGTCTCCAGGAAAGGCATACTTAATGATTGTTAACATCATTATTATTCATTATCTGTAGTATCAATTATTAGGTAATGATTATTAATGAATTAGTATGTATATTTAGTATCATTGTGCAGAGTTAAACTTACATAACCACCATTCCAGTCAGGAGAGTTCAGATACTTTCATCCTTGCAGGCAACAGAGATTTTGAGTTACTGGTATGACTCATATCTGTCGACCCTTTGGCAAAATTAGTTTTCTTGGTTTACTTTAAATTATCACAAAGTTTTCTTACACATACACAGATTTTCACAAAAGACAGTGACTATATACAAACACGAAATTAGTGAACTAACATTGACTACAGCAAGAGCAGTCTTAGAGCTTTTTCAGACATTACAACAAAGTCAACACTAAAAGGGGACTCACATACTATAATATAATCAATATTTTTACAAATTCACATGTCCACTTCTGACATTTTGCTCATAATCAGAACACCTGAAGTAAAAATGAATGAGCATAAACCTGCAGCTTATTTATTTTTTTCCAAGTGCAAGAATTTTTTGCACTATTTTGTCAATCTGAAACCAATTCAAGGACAGAAACTACTCCTAAGTTAAGAAGAAGAGGCAATAGAAAGGTTAGACGGTGCCACTGGTAACACCAGGATTTAATTAAGGCTACATAGTATTGTTACATATTGTTAGCAAGTATATAATGGAAGCACAGAGGTGAGTACACATTTTAGAACCCTGAACAATATCTATAATTTCAGTATCAAATTTTGGTTACCAGCAAAAATTTTTCAGTGAAAGTCATAGGTACATTTATTGAGCTTCTCCCCTTATTGACCTACTACTTATGAAGTTTGATAAGGCAATCTCTAGACTCATAAAAGCAGTATTTGGCCTATGAAAGCTGTATTTCTTTTCTAGAGAAAACAGATAAGACAAGGAAACAGTTTGGAATGGTGATCCTCTCAAGATAACTGTAATAAGGGGGAGGATAGAAGAAGAAAAGCAAAGAGAAAATGAGTATTTCATACAAAATTAATGTTGTCCTCCCAGCTGGTTTCCACTTGATGGATGAGTGTAGGTTTTTTTCAGTAAACACATGAGTCGTTATGACAGTCAGCTAGGCATAGTGACTGAATGTGATGGGTTAGAGCAAGGTTCTAAATCAATTTGGGTTGGTGCCTGCAATTCAAGCAGAGCACCACCTCTAGCTGAGAATTCAACAGACAATGAATCAACTTTGCTAAAAAGGAAGGAATTTATTGAACCCATCACCAATAAGAAAACGAAAAATCCCCAAATAAATAAAAGAATCAAAGAGATAACACAGAAATTGTATCACAATGCCTTTGCGCACATTCTGAGAGAAATGGGAGAGAGCTAACACTTTGGGTTTTGCCTTTAGATGAGAGGCCCTGGGGAACGAGATTGTACATGAACACTCTAACCAGAGGGGAATTTGGACATCTCCTCCATCTATAGAACTCAGTAGGGGTCTCAAGGCCCTCTTACATCATGATGCTTGTGGAAAAGTCCCTTTTCCAGTCCTCTTGCAGATGTCTTTCTTCATTCAAGCTCTCAGGCAAAGCCGTGGCTGCTGAGCCAATGGCTGTGGTTTGGCCACCCCTCAGGGTAAGGGAACTAGGCTTCTTCTGTGTTCCACCCTTTGGTGGCAGGTAAGCCGAGAGCATTTGCTTGCCCCCCTGCCTAGGGAGGAGGGCTCCCTTGCAGAAGAGCAATCTGTCTTACAAGACATACCAGAGGAGACAGGTGGAAAACAGGAAGTACATTCTCTTTTATAGACCCTGTTCACCAGTCACCTGCAGGGTCAGGAGACTGACCCAGTCGGTCTGCTGGGAAAACTATATCTAGCTTCAAAATAAAATGCTCTTTTGACATAAAATTAACACTTGGAATTTTGATAATTTTCAAACTGCAACACTGAAGGTGCTCTCTCTTTACCCTGTAGAAAATCAAATTATAAAATTATGATTATAAATTAGCACAATATATATTATAAAATTTCCCAGGACTGTAATGGAGTCTCCTTAATGGAGACCCTTAATGGTTGGACTAGATGGTCTTGAAGGTCTTTTCTAATTTAGGCAATTCTATGATAATAGTGCACAAAGTGATATGTGCTTTCGTGTTCAGACTAGTTCATTAGGCTTGTGCCTTTATTGGCATGGCATGACATGTCTTAAAAGCATTGCCAAAGTCAGCAAACAGCATAGTATCTGTCTGTCAAAAGTGAAATTGTGGTGCTCCCAGAAGTACCTGGGTCTTACCCCATCAGCTCATTTTGTATCATTGCCCATATATGACACAGTCGCAGTTTGCTACACATTACATTGCTGGATGGACTGCTTAATACTTTCTTTCACAGGACTGTTTCCCATTAGAAGTATTTTATCATTATTTGCAACATTTAGAGGAATGAAAATACCTCTCAAATAATTTCCCTTCTAACCAGAGCATAAAAGAGCAGCATGACTACATTTTTGAATATTGAGCACTTAATTGGCTTCTTTACATTATCACATTGAATGTGATTTTTAGATGGGGTTACTCCCAGATGACTCACAGTTCCTCATACCTTCTACCATTGCTAAGCGTCCATTGATATCCACGCTCTGAACAACTTCATGAAATTCAAAGCAATACTCTAATGTACAGTTGCAAACAAACAAAAACATTAAATTTTTCACATTAATTAGCTCACATTAATGAATCCTAAGTAAGGATATAGAAACAGTATGTTTGCTGATGTTAGTGAATTTTTGCTACATTTTTCAATTAATCTAACTGCTTAATTGCTGAATTTTGGGGTTTTCCTGCATGAAGGGAAATTTTGTATAAGTGATTTCAAATACATTTTTGAAATATTCTTTTTTACATTAGAGTTTTGCGGGAAGAAAGCATTCAATGAAATAAAAATTAGCATATGAATATTTTCCTGTAATCAAATTTTAATATCTTTTTGCTAAAATTTTCTTAAAATTACACTCTATTTTTTATTCTCATTTTATTGAATTGTCTGCAATTAAAATTTTACTGCTGATATAAATATATCTTTCTAAATATCTATGATTTTTTTCCATTGAATCTTAACACAATCTATCCACATTTGACAAAATCAAAGGAGTTACTTTACTGAACATTTGTGTAGCCAGTGTCATAGGTTTTTTTTAAAGTGTTAGTTCTTGTGAGCCATTCAGTCCATTCATAGAACTACTATCTTCCTCTGATTGTGTGCAGGGCTGTTCAGAGGTACTGGTTTGAAATGGGAACAATCTTGTCACATTATTTGGACTCTAAAACTGAACTAATAAACATGCTTTCATTGAGATTAATTTACTTAAACATAGAAGAACACATGCAAAGACACACTGCTTTGCTACGACAACAAGCTTGATCCTGGCTGATTTCAAAAAACTCCATACAGTGTTTTTCATCGTGATACCCAGAAATAGTTAATCAGGATTTCTTTTGTACTTCCACATATATTAGTTTTCTTTCCCATTCTCCACACATTCACTTTCCATCTGCTTCTGTTACTTTTAAAAAGTAATCGGTCCCCTTGGTATTTTATGGATCAAAAGGCACATTTTACAGTGCAGCAGTCCTTTCTGAAGCACAAGAAACAAAGCATATACCAGAGAATAGAACCAATTTAATCATTACAGCTGGTGAAGGGACAAGAGCTCCTGTGAGGAGCAGCCAAGGAAGCTGCAGTTGTCCCAGATAAAAGGAACCTCTGTGAGACTGTGTCACTCCCTAGAATTAGTTGAAAGGAGGTTGTACCAAGATGGAGGTCAGTCTCTTCTCCCAAGTAGCAAGACAATCAAATGTAAAGGAATGGCTTTAATTTGTGCTAGAGGAGTCTTAGATTTGTTATCAGGAAAGATTTGTTCTCTGAAAGACTTATCAAATTTTGGAACTGTCCTCCCACGTGAGTGGTGGAGCCAATATTCACAGAGATATTTAAAAAAAACATGTAGATGTGGTGTTAGGGACAAGATTTAGTGGTGATCTGGTGGTGCTGGATTAATGGCTGGACAAAATCTTAAAGGTCTCTTCCAAACAACAATTCTGTAATTGTGTGATCACCTAAGATTTCGTTTTGCTATAATACTGGTTTTTGATGGGTTTAGGTGGAAAGAAAATGGAAACAAAATTTTAGAAGGAGGAACTAAATCTCTTATTAATGATCCCACCATAAATAGCCTCACAACACATGATACTGCAATATTACACTTTAAGATATTTCTGTCTACTTCCTCAGTAATTGTTCAATACTGATGCAAATCTGACCACCTCATCTCCAAATGATTCAATGTGGCATCTTTATTTTATTACACAACTAAGTCATCTGAATCTTCACGATACCCATAAGGCTATAAATCAGTACAGTAGGACCATATAATGCAATTATTTCCATGTCCATGTTACTCATTACCAGGTTCACTTTTAAAGAATCACCACAAGGGATTTTTTAAGTTGTTTCTCAAATCTTCTGGACCTGTAATCCCATAAGAATTTACTCTTAGATACCTTGGTACCCAAAAATATGTTAATAAACTGCATATCATTTATTAACAATTTTTATCGTTATATCATCTGCCTGTTCAACTAGGCAGTCTTCTAGTTTTTTTCAGGATCCTTCTGAGAAATGGGGTAACAAGGATTCTCCCTCATGGCATTAACTGTGATAAACACAGATTAAAAGAGATACCACAGCTCCTGGACACCACTGATTTCTGTTGAAGCTTATACCCTTACCAGTCACAAGGACAGTTTACTTCAGTGCTTTTATAGACTTTCCCCAAACATGGAACACTTCACTACCTTTTCTTACCAAATCCCACCTGCAATTATTATGTCTTTTTTTTTTAATCCCTTATATGATAGTGAATAGCTATCTTATTTTTCCTTATCTATCATGTAATACTCCAACTAGCAAAAATTCTTGTTCAGGTATTTTTCTATCACTGAGCAAAGACCAATTAAAGGGATCAGTGAAATGCTACTATAATTCTGTGATGCTGCTGAACACAGTGTGTTTACTATACTAACAAATGGTCATTGTATTCATGCAAGTGAATGCAACATTTGTTTGACTAGCTTTTCTTTCCTTTACTTACTTTAACCTAAATATTTAATGTCCTGGGATCTGCAGATATGGGGCTCAATGCCAAGTTTAGCAATTCAACAACTGTGAATAAGAACCATTACAAAAACATGGAAAGCTCTGTATACAAAAATATATCAGGATCAGTTGCAGTAATCAATGGATTTTTTTTGCTTTAGTGCTCAATCTACCATCTGCTCTACCACTAACAGAGCAGTGTTTCTTGAAGAAGAACATTATATGTTCAGTATTATTTGGAAATCTGCAATGTTGCACACATCTGTGTATTAAAACACCATTGAATTACATTATTATCAGTCTGATTTCCTCAGTTGGCTTATTTTAAATTGCAAAGACTACTAGTATTCAGTGCTGTTGTTGAAAATCAAGTACATGTAAACATGAGTCTAAAATTATCTTTAAAAAAAGGACCTCCTGCTGATTCATAAAACTTGTGCATTCCTGAGAAATCTATAGAGTTTCTACATGAAGTAGATAATTAGGCAACTATCCAGAAATCCTAGAAGATAATTCCTTTCATCTACTTGTTTGCCATGTGCTCTCCACCATCTTCTACATAGGTTTTGATCTTCAAAATTTGCAGAGAAAGATAAGACAAGAATTTAGCTTTGAAAGTACTAATACTAATAGGAGTACTATATTTTTCTGCAATGCACATTATTCATGTGAATACCCCTGAAAAGTCATATCAAGCTGTAACAATAAGGCTTAGAAAGAGATTTGAGCTCTGGACTAAAATTATCCTTATTCTACCTCCACAACAAGGAGTAAGATATATAAGAGTAATTATAAGTAATAATTGAGCAAGTATAATTTCATGTTCTGCGATTTAGAATTAAAAATTCCTCTCTCCTCATTTTACCACCCAATTAAAATCTGAGAAGTGAATAGAGAAGGGGACTGTGAAAGAGTATACCATAAAATTATTTCTGGCAGAGTTGTTCTGGATTCTGGAATTTGTCTACCACCATTTCTGGGGCCTAATGTCTTTCCTACAGAATAAAGAATATAAATCCTGATGAAGTCTACAAATATTTTGTATTGCTAAATCAACTTGTGTTACCATTTCTGCTTGGGAATACCAAATATAAGGATACCATGAATTCAGTCTGCAGGTAACTTTCTTACTTAATGTAGAAAAAAGCTCCACAAAACAACAAACTTACTCTTTTAACATCATATTATCCACAAAAATATTAAGCTTTTTTGTTTTATTTATTTCTCATAAATTAGAATCCTAGACTCAGACATAGGAAAACTCTTAAGGATGGTCTCTCAAGAGTATGGAAGTCATTATGACTTCACTGTAAAACGTATGATCAGAAAAGGCCTTTTGACAACCTAACCCCTTTTAATAAATTTTAATAGTATTAGCAGAAGGAATATAGCTGATACAATGAACTTTCAATGATCGACAAATGCAACACTTTAGCAAATGTCTAATCTAAAGTTACCGTAAGACCACAACCTATATTTTCTAAAACTATAAACAACTTGACTTTGTGCCATTTTCCTTTTTTATTTTTACAGATGTTGTCATGAAAAAGAAAAAGTGTTAGTTTCTCAGACATTAGGTAAACTGTAGACAAATATGTGCAAATCTATTCTCATTAGCATTCAGGAATTTGATTGAGAGTGTTTGTCATATGCCTACAACTCTAATGCTCCATTTTGAGGAAAGGAAGAACATCAAATCAGCATTTGAAACAGTGCATGATCAGCATGACATGGTTTTTGTGGCACCATGTTCCACAAGACACCAGACTGTATGTTATTTTTTATACTCCTTGAATCCCTAAGATCTCAATTCAGTGTCTGTGTCTAGGAAAACAAAAGAGTCTTGAAGTAATTCCTTATGTACATAAGTAGCCATTAGAGTAAAAGCCCAGGAAATTTATCAAGTTCAGTTCCTGATCTGACAAGCAAATACATTGTTTAATCTTTTTTAAGATCTACCTTTCAATGACAGATGTTTTCTACTTCAGTGTGGCCACACAAACACTGTACAGAATCAGCTCTTTCATGATTAAAAAACTCCTAATTTTCAGGAGTCCTTTTATTTATGGTCAGTTTACACCTACTTATTTTTGTGACAGAATTTAGTTAAAGTAATTTTCTCCTATCTTCCTTTCCCTGATCAATAAAAAACTTCAGTACATCTGCAAATAAATGGAATTGACACACATACTTCATCAAAACACAGGAATATTAATGACATAATGCCACACCATTTTCTGTTCTTTCTACAGCCAACACCACCAGTCTGAAACAGCAGATTATGATTTACAGTGCACTATAAATTTAGTGTTTCTGTCATTTCAGGTTTTTCATTTCTTGGCTTAAAAAGCTGAGACTTTGACTCCTTTTATAAAGGAGGCTAAGAATGTGTTTTAGGTTTGGTTTTGTCCCCCTTCCCTTTCTTTTCCTCTACAGAGCTATGGATGTCATAGTAGAAGTTCTAGAGACATTTATATTACCGTTGATTGTTCCCCATCTCAATTGAAATGGGCTCACATGAAGTGT
Organism: Upupa epops; assembly: GCA_013397515.1. NCBI lineage: Eukaryota > Metazoa > Chordata > Aves > Bucerotiformes > Upupidae > Upupa > Upupa epops. Next base: position 75,182 of record VZRI01008220.1, read on the forward strand.
TTTGAGAAACCCATTAATCCTACTCATTTTTTTATTCCTTTGTCCACCCTTGTCTTATTGCCAAATACTCTAGCTCTTCAGGACTAATGATACCTTCCAAGTCTGTGCCAATGGTAGAATGAGTTAACTTTTCCTGCTTTTGCCAACTTTGCTAATGAATCTGTTCAACATAATCTTCTTACACCAGATCATTAAGGAAATGGTAACTGAAGACAATGAAAAGGCTGAGGTACTTAACACCTTGTTGCCTCAGTCTTTAACAAAAACTTGGCCATCCTCAGGATAACTGGGCTCCTGAGCTGGTAGACAGGGAAGGGGAAAAGAATATACCTCTTGTAATCTCAGATTAAGTAGTTAATGACCTGCTGTGCCACTTGGATCCTAACAAGTCTATGAGTCCAGATGGGATTCATCCCAGGGTGCTTAGACATGGTGAGAGAGCTAGCTAGACTACTGTCCATCATTTACCACCAGTCCTGGATAACTGAGAAGGTCCCAGAAAAACGGAGGTTGGTCAGTGTGGTACCCATGCGCAAGAAGGACAAGAAGGAGGATCCAGGGAACTACAGGCCTGTCAGCCTGATCTCGGTGCCTGGATAGGTTATGGAGCAGATGATCCTGAGTGCCATAGAGTGGCAGGTACAAGGTAATCAGGGCCTCAGGCCCAGCCAGCATAGGTTTAGGAAAGGAAGGTCATGCCTAACCAATCTGATCTCATTCTACATCTGGGTGAGCCACTAGGAGGATGTCTGTGGACATGGTCTATCTAGACTTCAGCAAAGCCTTCAACACGATCTCCCACAGCATCCTCTGGGAAAAGCTGGCAGCCCATGGCTTGGATGGATGCACCCTCCACTGGGCAAAAAACTGGCTGATTGACCAGGCCCAGAGAGTGGTGATGTAAGGTGCCCCATCCAGTTGGTGCCCAGTGAGCAGTTGTATCCCCCAGGGATCAGTGCTGGGCCCAGTTCTATTCAACATCTTTGTTGATGACATGGATGAGGGGATTGAATCTCCACTTAGTATAATAGCAGATGACACCAACTTGTGGGGGAGTGTCTATCTGCTGGAGAAGAGGATGTTGCAGAGACATCTGCACAGGCTGGGTCAATGAGCAGAGGCCATCAGGTTGAGGCTTAACAAAGCCAGGTGCACGGTTCTACATTTTGGCCACAATAACCTCCAGCAGAGCTACAGACTGGGGGATGAGTGGCTGGAGAATGGCTTGATGGAGACGGACCTGGGAGTACTGGTTGATAATTGGCTAAATATGAGCAGCCAGTGTGCCCAGGTGGCATGAAAGGCCAATGGCTTCCTGACTTGTATCAGGAATAGCAGGGCCAGCAGGACTAGGGACATAATTCTCCCTCTGTACTGGACAATGGTGAGACCTCACCTCAAGTACTGTGTGCAGTTCTGGGTCCCTTACTTCAAAAAAAACATTGGTGGACTGGAGGGGATCCAGAGGAGATCAATGAGCATGGTGAAGGGACTGGAGGGAAAGTCTTATGAAGAGAGACGGAGGGAGCTGGGGGTGTTTAGCCTGGAGAAAAGGAGATTCAGAGGTGACCTTATCACTCTTTATAACTACCTGAAGGAAGTTATAAGCAGGTGGGGGACGGGCTTTTCTCCCAGGCAACTACTGATAGGACTAGAGGGCATGGCCTGAGGTTGTACCAGGGGAGGTTTAGGTTAGATGTTAGGAATCACTTCTACACATAAAGGGTGGTTAGACATTGGAATGGACTGCTCAGGGAGCTGGTGGAGTCACCATCCCTGGAGGTTTTAGGAAAAGATTGTACATGGCAGTTAGTGCCATGGTCTAGCTGATATGGTGATGTTGGGTTATACACTGGTCTTAATGATCTCAGAGTTCTTTTCCAGCCTCAATAATTCTGTGATGCTGTGAAATTGTCTGCTAATTTCTGTTACACATTACTCAGCTTTCAATACAACCATCTGACTTATCTCCCTTCTCTTCAATGTCTCTACTGAACATCATTCTCTCCAGTCTAATTTCCATACTTTCCAGTATTCAGTGCTTGAGATTCAGAAAAAAGACAGTTTAAACAAATAAAATGTAGCACATTAGATTTTTCCAGAAAAACAAAAGATCATAATAAAGGTTTCAAATTTGTAAGACTTCCTAATATAAACGATAAAGAATATATTGTGTGAATTTTGAATGTTTTCTTATGTTCCTATAAGAGAAATTCATCATAGAGAACTTTGCAACAAACTATAATTCTGAAGTCAAAACTGTAACACTGAAATCCAAGGCCATTTAGTACAGGAATAAGTGGAATAAGACAAATGTGTGGTATGACTGAAGGATGTATTTTCCCATAAATACAATTCCCATAAATCTGCTGAAGAAAGTTGAGGAATCATATCGTCTTTAATTAAAGAATTAACGAGAAATAATTTACCAAAGTTTACCTAAAAATATTCTTCAGAAAATTAAGGAAAAAATATTTAGAATACTAGGTAAAACTGTCTGTGCAGATTCTCATACTCTGGAATTATTAAAACAGTATTATAATTTAGAACCATAAGTAAAAAGAAGGTAGATTGCTCTAGACACTATATATTGAAAAGGTGCTTACTGATCTCCCACTGAACTAGGGAGTTTCATTCAATCCTACTTAATGTATCCCTGATGAATACATATTAATCTACTATTTATCACCTGTATAATAATCTTCACATTATCCAGTGAATTAATCAGGAGATGAATTAAATATTTTAACAGTATATATCTAGTAAAGGTAGAATGATTTCCCTTCCCAATTATAATATTTAATTTTGCTCTTACTGTTCTTCAGCAGCTGTAATGTTGGTCATGCAGGGAGTCATGAAAATTAATTTAATTTCTTTCTTATCTGTAACCTCTTCACCTGAAACTCATTTGTAATCTCTCATGAAAACAGATCACAAGACTTCTTTTTTTTTTTCATTTCATAATGTTTTCATTATTACTGTTTTGTCTGCAATGGAAAAAAAGCATATGTTATCAAATTCTCTGGATTTGCAACTGAGTAGCTTTAAAAGCCCCAACACTCTGGCAGCTACTGTAATTTAATTTTAATATCAAGAAATTCTCAAATTGTAAGTTATATCAATGCACTGTTCTGTTCAAATTTGAACTTATTATGATGGTTAGCGCCTTGTAATTTCATCCTGTAGATTCTTCATGACAGTTCATTTTTTGTTTCAGTTCTTACAGTTCTCTCTAACAATTTATGCTACTGTGGATCTAACAGTTTTTGTTTATCCATATAAAAAGCACTGAACATTTATCACTTACATCTGCAGAAGCAATACAGTGCAATCTGTGAATGCTTCGGAGCAGTACAGCACTGACTGTGAAATTGTGAGGCACTTAGTGAAAATAAGCTCAAACTCTGTAAAGAAAATCCTAAAGCAGGAGCATACTGTAGGTTATGAGGTTTTTTTTGCACTTAAACACCAAGAAGAATGATACAGTCCAAGAAGTCCTTTATTATACAAAGTCACCTGTACATTATCAGTTTCAGAGCAAGCTAAAAACACTCAGTACCATCCATTCCTGGCTAAGCACACCTGCCATGATCCCTTGAAGCATTTAAGTTTCAATAAGCTTGAACGTCAGACTTCAAGAAAAAAATATACTAACTCCAGATCAGGCCATAACTGAAAATATGGTCTTCCTAGATTCTTTGCAGGTCACAAATTGAGATGTTTAAGAAAAAGACTGGGCTTGGCCGTCCATGGTCTAGCTGATATGGTGATGTTGGGTCATAGGCTGGGCTTGATGATCTCAGAGTTGTTTTCCAGTCTCAATAATTCCCTGATTCTGTGATTGAACACTGAACCATTAATAATGACTCTGAGTGTGACCATCCAGCCAGTTGTTTATCTACCAAACTGTCCAACTGTGAAATCCATGTCTCTGTATTTTATGGAAAAGTATGTCATGCAGAACAGGGAATGTGCCAAATGCCTTGCAAGATTCCAGGTAGGTTACATCATTTGCTCTACCTTTATCCATTTATGTTGTAATCCTGTGATAGAAGGCTCCCAGATTTGTCAGGCATGCTCTGCTCTTAATGTTGCCACACTGTCTTAGAGATTTCTGCTTTTGACTAACAACTTGAGAGATGTAGAATTGTTTTCTAGTAAAAGAAAACATTAAAACATTTCTTTTCCCTCATCTCTCTAAGGAAGTACAATCATGCCTAGAGGATTAAAGAATTTTATGATCACTTCAAGTTTATTTGAACTGTACACATATTTATCTTTTATTGCTTACCCAGGGTGATTGTGCAGACAGTAATTGAAAAAAATTATCTCGGTACCTGGATCAGTTGATCTTTAGAGGTATATTTACTTTTCTGGCATGCTTCAACCTTTCTTTTAGCTTATGGAATTTCAGAAGATAAGTTAGGATAGGTAAGGTGTCATGATTTTGCTTACATAAGAAAGAAAATAATACAAGAATAGACTTCATCTTTATTAACAAGATGGATGGTAATTCTTTGATTTTCTCACAGACCTAAATTACTTCCACTTCATGTGAACTATTTTTACATGGTCTGTTTCATGTTGGATTAGTATTTCTCAATTTTATATACACCTGCAAAAAAAAAATTATAATTAGCCAATCAAGGTTTATTGAGGTTTTGCTATAACTATGCTTTATTCCAAAAAAGACATCATAAACATATGAAAAGGACTAGAATCTGTTTATTATTCAAACCCCATGTTTATTTTGATGTATTGTGGAGAAGTTCAGATTATAATTGTGCATCATTCTCTTGCAGTCCAGATACATCTTACTGTATGTATTTCCACCAAATATAGATAATAGGCCTACATTATCCAGTACTTCATCTGTCCTGGAGACTTCTGTCCTGCAATAAAAACACAGATTTTAAATCTCCTTCCATTGTCTTTCATTCCTCAGTAATACATGAAGACTAAATGTGATTTATACTTCTTGCACTGACCAATATTTTTACTATACATTTTGCTGTTACTGGCCAGAAGAGAGTCCTGAACAAGAGACTGAAAGCTGACTATATATCTGTACATTAACAATCTATTGATAGGAGGAATAAGAATGATTTATTGTAAATCCAGCATGCCACTGAATACCACTGCAAAGATAAATAGTGAGATTTAAAGCAAATGAGAGTTTCACAGCAGCAAGACCAAACAAATAAATGGAGTGTTATTGTGGCTAGGAAAAAAAAAAAGAAAAAACTTGCTGTTGAAATGAATTTGTGTAATGGTAGGGTTTCCTTATGGTTTTCAAAATAAGTAAAGAGAAGTTAGGAAAGTTTACATTTGCCTATCTAATAATATATATATAATATATCTACTATACAAGCCACTGCATCTGTGGTTCTCATTACTGAGGAAAAGTTCTGGATGAAAATAACAGCATTTGAATGGAAGTGGCTAGAAAGCTTTCACATTTCATTGAAAGTATCCAGTAAGCTATCTTATGTTGAGCTGGAGTATAGAATTAATAATGAGAAAGAAGCTTGATGGTTTGAGTTTCTTTATTCTCCATGGAATTAGGAATTAGGAAAAAAAAAAAAAAAAACAAAGGGGGAAAGAAATCATAGAGAATTATTGAATATACCAGTACATAAATGGGAAAAGATGTTACTCGGGGGGAAATTTTCCCATGCTGATTTACAGATATGGAGGTAGATTTTCCAAAGTTTTTCACAGAAACACCTGTAAACTTTGGGGACAGGAATTCAGTTTTGCACCTAAATAGCCACTTTAAATAAAATCAATGAGATCTGCGTCAGAGAAGCTGAAAATTTATTGACTTCACAAAGGTTACCGTTTTCTCCGTAGAGTGCCAAAATAATGGCTATGTGGAGCTGTGTTTAGTTCTGATTTGAGCTTCACTTGAAATCAACTGGCAATTGAACTCTTTCAGGTCTTTCCAGAAGACGATTTTAAGTGAAAATGAAACAATTCTGGTTTTGTAGATACTTAGGACTTTTCAGTGAAAAAATGTTTCTTAAATGCTTCATCTTGTTAGTTCCTGAATGTTTTGGTGACATAAATAGATTTGTATGGAAAGACATTAAAACACCACTATCATAAATTAGCTATGTTCGCATGTTCGAAGAAGACTGAGCACATTAACGGATCTAACTAAAGCTTATGCAAAATAATATGAATATGTCCCTTCTTGCCACAGAAGCAAAGATATTAAAATTCATTTGGTTTAAAAGATATTTTGTGCCCAGTTGCTGGTTTTCAGCTTTTAAGCTGTGCTACATAACACACTGCTATGGTGTAAGTGAGCCATATTTTGGTTCACTCATTTCTCACCTACTTGCCTTCTTTTTTAACTGTAGCAAAAAAAATGACAGGTATTTATATTATAGCTTTTTTAATATTTCTTTTTCATTTCAGGGCAAGACATGTAATTGGAGCCTGTTAATAATCATGATAGCAAATGTTTAGAGTTCTTTTCATAAGTGCTTCCTGTTTGTGTAGTCTTAGGGGCAATCTGTATTTTATTTCCTTTATTTTGGAAAGAAGGATACCAGCTTCATCAAGGTTTTCTGATAACATCCTGAAGTATTATATAAAAATATTTTATAAAAATATTACGTAAAAACAATGGAAGATTTCACTGAAACAGAGGAGTAATTATTTCTCTTCTGAATATGTTGAATGTTGAATATGGGTTTTTTTTCTGAATATGTTTCTGAGTATATTGAGGAAGTTTCAAATCTTAAATTGCTGGAGGTTGCTATAGAAGATTAGTCAAGTCATCCCTGCTTTACAGACATTACATGTAATTATTTCAATCTTGTCTTCCAAAACAAATTTTCATTTTTTTTCACTAGCGTATTGCTTTTTGAATGCAATTCAAATTTCAATTACATACTTTCTTACCACAGTGTACATTAGTTACTAGGGAATGAAACTATTTGTTTCCCTCCTATTTTAAATTGTAGATTCATAGTCATTTACAACCATGTTTTTTAAGATCTATGTTGCAGTATTAGATATTAGCTAGCTTTTCTGAAATTCTCAGTTCTGTGGAAATATGTAGTGTAAATGTAAATTTAAAACTTTGCACCTCAAGGGAAGTTTCAAATACTTTTCATGTTAATTCTATATAAGTGTGTCATCATGTAGCCTAAAATAACCCCTCCAAAATTAACTGATACATTGCAGTAAATTGTTGTCTCGGTGGGCAGAAAGGAATTGTATTAAAAATGATGAAAATTTCACATCCATGATACAAGACTGTATCTCCAGAAAAGTATGTGGAATCACTGTCATTCAAGTTTAAGCCTGATAAATGAGCTCTTTCTTTTAGGGAGGCAAGTTCACCAGATTTTGCAGAGATCTAAAAAATTTGATACTCCAGCAAAGTCTGAGTCACCTGCCTAGTTAAAATAGTGAGCAAATCAAATTAACCAAAAAATAGAATATTTTTACATGATTGACATGTCCTTCATGTATTTCTTTTTTTAATTAAAATAATCTAGACACTTTGCATAGTTCTCATAAAGAAAAATTACATTCTTAAGCCCAAGCGTCTGGTTTCAACAGGTTAGGAGGTATTTTCAATAAATGGACAGTGAGATGGTTTATAATTCTAAAAGGACAGGCGATAAAAACTTGGTGGTATTAAGGTACGTGCTTTCATTAAAGAGGTGCAGTCTTGGTACCATATCACATGTATTTACTAGTAGAGTAAGCTGAACTTCAGCATTTACCACATAGTGGAAAAACATGAACTAATGGAATTAGGTGGAGAACATCAAACTCCTCCAGTCAAATGTTGCTAGGTTTTACATTATTGTGATGTTTTTCTTTGTCAAAGAATGCAAATTCAGTAATACCTCTAATATCCTATTTTTATTTTTATTTTTTTGGTCATGTTTTTGTTTAATTCTGTGGGATCTTTTCCTGGCAGGTATACTTATGTTACCCCACCTCCTTCACATTATATACAGTGCTCATTGTCTGTCTCATACTCCAGTGTTAACCCATAATTCTTTGAAATGGTGGAAGAGCTGTTTTAGCCTGATAGAGGGACAAACTTAGACCCTAGACTGGACCTTGAATTAACTTACGGACTTAGAGCTTGGAATGGGTTGCCCAGGGAGGTGGTTGGGGCCCCGTCCCTGGAGGTGTTTAAGGCCAGGCTAGATGAGGCTCCAGCCAGCCTGATCTAGTGTGGAGTGTCCCTGCCCATGGCAGGGGGATGGAACTGGATGGTCCTGTGGTCCCTTCCAACCCTAACCAATTCTGTAACTTCTTTCCAAGGAGGGTGATGGGGTGCTACAGGGGGGTGCCTGGGGGGTTTGTGAAGTCTTCTTTTCTCGAGATGTTTTAAACCCACCTGGACCTGGTTGGGGTGTCCTGCTGTGGCAGAGGGATTGGATTAGATGATCTTTCAAGGTCCCTTCCAATCCCTGATGATTCTATGATTCTACGATTCTAAATTGGGAATTTCTTTATTACTGTCTCTTCTATATATTTGTGATTATGCCATCTTTAAATTTTTTAGTTTAGTAACCTGTTGGAAAACAATACTTTATTTTTGACAGAGGCCATAATTAAGAGTCATTGTTAAATATTACTGTTATTAATATTTCCCTTGTCAAGGTTGCATACGTTTTATTTTCATCAAAGCATATATAGCACCTTTCCTTGAATAACAGAAATGAATGACATGATATATATCTTTCCTTCATCCTGGCACTATTCTAGCTGTTTGATACTGTACCTGTAAAATACATAATTAAGTATAAAACATCAGGAAGAGTGTCTGAGGTCAATCTGAAGGTCACTTATTTTTAGTCATTCTGCAATAACTTTTGTCATCCTAGCAGAATTACCCAGCTCAAAAAAGTGCAATTACTTATGTGTCTTCAAATCAGAAGATATCATTTTAACATAATTTACATGGCAGAAGTATAGATTCTGTGTCTGTTTTTCTTTTTTAAATAAAGAAGACTGAAGTACAAGGAAACGAGACTAGATGCATAGGAAATATGTATTCATTTTTCCATAGTATTGTAGGGGTTTAGTCATACAATGACACAAATTTGATAAGATTGTGTTTTCCATAGAATGTCATATTGGGATTTTTTTTAACAGGGGGAAAACAGGAATAAAACCAACCAGAAATATACTTGAACTGTTATGTTAGGGCTTTTTTATTACTTCTGCAACTTGTAAAATTGCAGAAATTTTACAATTAAAAATATCTTAGAAATTTGATAAATTTTTTAAAAGAAAACATGAATAATAATTAGTAGAAAAATTGTATTTCACAATTTGTTTGTTAATGTCAGCTTCAGGCTACCATGCTGTATTAAAAAAAGACTGTGTCTTTTTAAATAGATACTAATATTGCTGTCACCTTCAAAAGAAGAAGGATAATGGCCTCAATGATCCAGTTGTATTCCTAGTGGCACCAATATAAATCAAAAGTAGTAACTGTAATTAGAATACACATATGGCTGTAGATGCCTAAACATTTTTAATGCTTAAGATTCTCCTCCAGATACCATGATGAATTATGATTTTGAAGTCTGTGGGAATTCTGACTGTTTTTACACCTACTATGTCAAAATAACTTTGAAAAAAACTAAATATTTCTAAGTAGGCCATGACACTAAAAAAAAACCCCAGAAACTGATGCTAAGTACATGCCTCTGGTTTATTCAGGTTTTTAAATGAGGGCTTTACTGAATATCTAGATACTTGTAATTTGTAGTCATTTGTGGTTTTCCTGGGGTACAGTAAAAGCCAAACCATTTAAAGAAACACTTTTCCTTCACTACTTTCTTCCTTTTCCCCATGTCTGCAAGTTGAGAGAAGTGCAGATGGAGCAGCAGATGCAGTCAGAATACAAAGAAGATGCTCGCTTCAATGCTAGTCAGCATCAGGAGCCTGAAAGACTGAGAGAGGTCTCCATTCAAAATGTTTGCAACTTTTAAACAGGCACTGAAAAGGAACAGAAAGTGTCTATATTCTACCACTTTGGCAGCTCATCAGATTATAATGCTCACATACAAGCTAAGTTCCATATGAAAGTATTTTAGACTATTTCTTCTTTACTCCTATTTTTTCTGCATTTTAAAGTCAATGTCACAGACCAATGCTATCCTACAGTAGCATTTATTTTGCATTTTGTTGCCACTGGAGGACCCTTAGATTTTCTAAATCCCACTGTTTTTCTTTATAGGTTCTGACAATATTCATATATTGCACACCTTTACTGTAAGCAAAGTCTTAAACTTATGGTCAACAGCCAGTAGAGAACACTTATTTGTACTATTTTTTAAACGCTGACATTATTTGGATGTTGCCTTCCAAGTTAAGAAATGATCAGTTAGTAAAAAGAACAAGAATGGGAATGGAAGGTAGAGAGCCAGGCCTTGATGTCATTAGTGACATTACTTAAAAACTGACACTGATTTTCCTCGAAGCACTCAAGAATAATGTATGTATGCTTCTAACTGCCTTGACTACCTCTTTCCAACAGGTTTCATTTACTGTCTACCTGTAGAGGGTATATTACCTGTATTAGGTAATGATAAATTTGGATTCCAGTCTTACAGACTTAAGCTCGGGCTAAAAATAGAGTGAGCATCTGTAACGAGAGTAATTTTTAATAATATCAGACAGTTCCTTTCTGTAGAGAATTACTATTCTCTCATCTCTAATCAACCTTCTCTGCTGTACCAGAAGCTGCCAATTAAGCATGTTTTCTCTTGGCAGAGTGCACAACCCACACTGAATTTATTTTAAATGTGTCGTGTTTCTCTATGGAAAGTGAGGCATGTTCTTCAGTATTATATGCCATCAGATGATCATGCCATGTTATATCAAGCAGTGAGATACTCTGAGATCACAGATTCAAGTAGGATTTCTCAGAGTGTGAATCTTCTCATCTAATCTAAGAAAAGAATTTTAAATTTTCCTACTTTTATTCTATAGCAAAACCCACATTCTATTTTATAGAAAGACCGATATTGATTGCCATGAGAACTTTTTGTCTGACACTACTAAATTGATCGAGACGGACAAGTCTAAGCTAGTTGTGTTAGCTCTCCTGTAGAAAGAAAAAAAAGTAATGGGAGAATTTCATCATCCTAATTAGACTAATTATCCTAATATATACTACAGATTTGAAGGGGTGAATCTATTAATATAAATATATGTATTTTATTGTTGTTGAATTTTGGTTGTGTATTTTAAAGACTATAAAAGCAAGCCTTATAACACTGATAACACATTTTATTCAATCTCTTCTATTTACCTGCAACCCTTTTTTTTTCACATGCAAACACACACATGCAAAATCATCACAATTAATTTTAGAAAACCATGAAAGCTTTGAAGATTTGATTCAAAATGAAAATAAATATTGCAGGAGGTAATAACATTAAACCTATCTTCTGTTGATCAGAGTAAAATTGTTCCAAGGAGGGAAAATCAGCCTTATGTAATTTTCTTCATTTAATACCCTGAATTTTAATTTTTGGCAGAGACAAAGATTTCAATTGTTTTTTGTAAGATTCAAGCTTCCTTTAATATAAGAAGCTGAATGTTTTTTATAACAGTTCTTGTTACCTGCAAAACAGAGCATTCAAACTGGCCTGTAAATCAGGGAATGTGTTCCTAATCTTCACAAAGCATGAGACTTGAAAAGACCATTAACCAATACTTATTCAGATTGTACAGTTCTTGTGCTATTTTGATTCTAGACTTTTGTTTGGCTTAAGGACCACATTCATGGCTGCAATAATATGTGTATGACTAAGAGACCTGGAAAAAAATGTCATCCTCTGGAAAATGAATGAGTGTTGAACTTGTCTTATTTTGCTTATGAGTTTTTCTTGAAAGAACAAAAGATAAAGCCTCATAACATGTACAGTATAAAACAGATGTCTAAACACTCCACGAATTAACTTATCTTTTCAGCTAGTATTTAGAAAAACATGAGATTTGGGGGGTAATTTTTGGGGTGTTTTTTTATGAAAGTAGGTTTAATTCAGTTGCTAATTTACAGTTGCTAAAATTATCTTACAATCCTAGAAATCAGCAGCCTGACAAAACATATAATAAAATAATTACTTGTATAAATATATTTAAGCAAGTTCAAAAGTATACACACAGAAAATGTATTTGAATTCCCTATTCCTTTTTTAAAAAAGTGTGCAAAGATTTTACAATGTTTAAATTAAATTGTTACAGTATTTTCATGGTGTTCTCATTACAGTGTCTATTATTAGACAATGTAATGCTTGTGGAGTTCATTAAATGGGTAATATTCGTGCAATCCATTCTAAAGGGATAAAAACTAAAGAGAAAAATAATAAAAAATAACCAAATGTGAAGAAACAAAACATGAAAGAGAAAAACAATGTGAGGAAGAAAAAAAAAAGATACGGAAATTTTGGCTTTTGACAAAGTGATGGATAAGTGTTAAAGTAGTTTTTCTTTAAGCTGTGTAATGTCACAAGGCAGAGGCATGGTTAACAAGATGATAGACCTTTTTTTTCCCTTAGGCTTGAAGCAAGAACGTTTTCTTTCACAGGTCCCACTGCACCTTTGGAATTTCACCGTGGTTCTTTATACTTTCCTTGTCTATTTACTAAAGTCTTGCATCTTATCAAATAGTTTTGCTTCTGGAAAATACTTTCATCTATCAATTAATTGTATTATAACAGTGAGTTTCTTACTTGATAATTCAAGAACAATAAACATTTTGCACTTGATAATTCTGAAAAATTCAGTATTACAGTTTCAAAACTCCCTCAAGATTGGATCTCTGGTAAATTCTTGACTTCATGCTGTAACACATCCCATGATGACTTATTTTACTATTTCTCTTTGTGCCTCGCCTTTCCTCAACTAAATCATTTTTTGTGGCTTAAACGTGGGTTTTTCTTACCTTTTTTGCCATATCTGAATTCTTCTTCAGTGGATAATTATCAAAGTGTTTAGCAGGGAATAACTTGTATCTAAGTATTCTAGGCTGTGAGATATCACTCATACATCCCATTGAGACAAGAGAAGAAACACTGATCCAACTGAGAAATTTTCTGACTACCTGCTTGTAACCATTTATTTTCAGCAACCACAAAAGGATTTATTTTTCTCTTAATACCACTACTGTGTGACACAATTCAGTACCATGTCAAGTTTAGGTCAGTTTGTTTTCACAGAAAGACCACTGTCAAGAACAAAAAGAAAAAAGATGAGTACTTTCAAACGCTTGTCTTCTAAAATGTATGCAGTTTATGAAGGTTGTTCCATCTGTAATTTAGCAGATGTTATATATACAAAATGTTTTGTGTTATATATGACTGTGGTACAAAAGAATTTATGATATAGGTGTTCAAAAAGTGCCTGCCTTCTATATCTGTGAGCCACAGGGCTTTAAAAGGCATGTTGATCATGTAATCACTTACTTACAAAGAAAATAATACTTACAAAGAGCTTTTCAATGTCAAACTGCAGTTACAGGATGACTTCAGGGAAATCTTTAGGAGGTATACATTATATTATTTATGTGTAGTATTAATAATTCCTTTCTGCTGAACATGAAGAGGGGTTTTTATCACTGTTGCCAAATCATTATTTGTTAAAATTTAAGTATGGTCTGACTGGAAACTGAAGTTTACAAGAGAGAAAGAAAGTTTTCCGTGACCCTCCTGTCCTTTCTAGCATCCCCGAAGCAGTAGCTCATCAAACACAACTCCCATTTTAGTCCAAGTGAAATACTACACTCAATATTTTAGACTACTGAGCTTGACAATATTATTAGTCAGATTCAACTGGGATGCTTTTATCTGAATGAGATTTACTATGTATGAGGCTTATGCACTGTTTGAATCTGACTCTAAGCCTTTTTCTAAAGCCTGGTTTTTATGCAGAACTGATTTTCATCCATTTGTACATTGTTGCAGACCATGATTCATGTTGTCTGAATGAACAATTTTATAGATATATTCATATCCACAGGTTTCTTATGTAAATAGCTAACAGTGTGAATGTCCACTGAATAGTCAAATCTCAAGCTGTATGAACACCTTGCAGTGTTCTTTTCCCTGACCGATTCATCAAATCTTTAAAATGAAGAAGAAATGCATATGAAGAAATAGATTACCAAATCCTTCAGGGAATAAAATAGAATTCTTAGAAGGAAGTTATGTAATGCAAGTAAGTATAAATGTATATATATTTAGGGCACTTACAATTTTTTCAGTTCCTGTGTATAATGCAATGCATCAGCTTGCACATTTAGGCCTTGGGGATAAATTCTGAGGTCTAGTAACCTGGTTTATTGACAAGCTTGAAATTTTACCTTTTCTATTTCTTCCATCCATTTTCTGATAGTAAACTGCAGTTACTTAGAACTGGAGTTATGCAGGGAACAGCTGATGCTTGAGAAATTCCATCTGGAATTTACTTCTTCATCCCTGTTTGGTGCATACACTGCAGGGGAAGAAAAGCAAAGGTGGTTCAAAACTTATTTATGTTAATGTTCATATATCAAAGTTCACAGAGAAATTAGAAGTTCACATGAAAACAACTGCATGACTATTTTTGTATAATTTCTTCAGCAAACGACTAAACACACAGTGAAAGAAATACGCAGTTACATCAAGTAAAAACTTCTTTAAACAGGAGACTAATATTACATGGTGAAGGGGAAATTCAGATTAAAAATATCTCAAATACAAAGACTAGATTCTTACTTCTTAAATTTTCAAATCCAAAGATCTTTACCTCCAGTATCTCCACTGGTGAGAATTACAAAAACTGAACTCTGGGAGAATACATTTAAAAATACAGATTAGTTTTTAAACATGTTAACGCAATGCAGGGCAAGCCTGTAGCAATCCTGTCACTGTGAAAGCAATCCTTTTATATTTTATACCTTATTTTTATATCCTCTGATACAGTTTTTTCCGGAGAGAAGTTGTTTTTCATTGTCTTTCCTGGAAGTTGCATCATTACATACATTCAGGCATTTCAGAAAAACTGGAACATCAATTGCAATTCAATCAGTGGTGTTTTGTGAGCATTAAAATGACAAATCAAACTCATAATGAGACTAGTCAATTCAAGTGCCCTTATCCTTGTTTCATCTCTGGTTTTTACAACCAAGAGGGTGAAGACTAGCCTTTAAAATACTATTTCTGTATGCATCCCATGAAATAGGAAATAGATTTAGGATTTTTACAGAGCAGCTTAATTTTGTCTCACCCTGTTTTGCTATTAGCTCAGAAAATTATGAAATGCCAAGGGTGAATTCTTCTACACAGTCCCCTTACTGTATAATTTATTCCATTCCTAAATTGCAAGAAGAATCCTTGGGGAGGAAGATTTCTGGACCACTGTTGTAGTGAATTTCTCCAGCACAGCCTGTTCCACTTATAAATGCAAAATACTGTCCTTGTTTAAAATCTTAGTTCAATCTCAAATTGCAGATGAGGCTAAATTTTAACCTTGAAAATGTTTTGTCCATTTGATGGGGTTGCTAGACTGGCCAGAATTCTTAAGTTATGAGCAGTGTTAACAGAAGAGCAGGTCCTTCAACAGAATCACAGAATGGTAGTGATTTGAAGGGACCACAAAAAATTATCTAGTCCAATCCCCCTGCCAGAACAGGATCAACCAGATCAAGTCACATGAGAACATGTCCTGTCTGGCTCCTTGCCTCTGACACTCACCCTTTCCATATTTATAAACATTAATGAGGTCACCCCTCAGTCTCCTTTTTTCTGAGCTAAAGAGACGAATTCCTTCAGTCTTTCCTCATAAGGGATGTTTCACTCCATCATCTTCGTAACTATGCTGGACTCTCTCAAGCAGATCTGTGTCCTTCTTGAACTGAGGGGCCCAGAACTGGACACAATACTCCAGATGTGGTCTCACCAGGACAGAGTGGAGGTGGGGGAGAACCTCTCTTGAGCTACTAATCATCCCACTTCTAATCCACCCCAGGATACCATTGGATTTCTTGGCCACAAGGGCACATTGCTGGCTCATGGTTATCCTGCTCTCCACCAGGACCCGATAGTCCCTTTCTTCTACGCTGCTCTCCAACCTGTCATCCCCCAACCTACACAAGTACCTGGAGTTGTCCTTGCCCAAATGCAAGACTCTACGGCTGCCCTTGTTATAGACCTCATTAATGTCTATATGTGAGGGGTGAGTGTCAGGAGGATGGAGCCAGGCTCTTCTCAAGGTCATCTAGTGATAGGACAAGGGGCAATGGGTGCAAGCTGGAACACAGAAGGTTCCTTATAAATATCAGAAGGAACTTCTTCACAGTGAGGGTAATGGAGCATTGGAACAGGCTTCCCAGGGGGTTGTGGAGTCTCCTTGTCTGGAGACATTCAAGACCCACCTGGATCTGTTCCTGTGTGACTTGGTCTAGGTGATCCTGCTGTGGCAGGGGAATTGGACTTCATGATCTTTGAATCCCTTTGAATCATGAATCTATGATTCTATGATTTCATGAAATTTCTCCCACCCAGCTCCCCATCCTGTCTAGGTCCTGCTCAATGGCAGCACAGCCCTCTGGTGTGTCAGCCACTCCTCCCAGGATTGTGTCATCAGCAAAGTTGCTGACAGTGCACTCTAATACTCATCCACATTGTTAATGAATATATTGAAAACTAGTGGTCCCAGTACTGACCTCTGTGGGATTCCACTAGATACAGGCCTCCAACTAGACTCTGTCCCATTGACCACTACTCTCTGGCTTGCGTCCTGCAGTCAGTTCACACTCCACCTCACTACCTGATTGTCCAGACAACACTTCTTCAGTTTGGCTGTGAGGATGCTGTGGAAGATTGTGTCAAATGCCTTACTGAAGTCAAGATAGACCACATCCACTGCTGTGCCATCATCTATCAACCTGGTTATGTCTTCATAAAGTCTATACAGTTTGGTTAAGCATGACTTCTCTTTGGTGAAGCCGTGTTGACTGCCCCTAATGATCCTCTTGTCCTTGAAGTGCCTAGAGACAGCAGAGAAATTCATACTGCAGAAAAAGACGTTGGTTTTTTAGAAATAAACTGACAGGTTGGAAGAAGCAAAAATGATTGAAGGGAAACTAGGAATGCCATCCAAATTAGTTGTTTTTTGTTGTAAAAATTAGAAAGTTGACAGCTAAATTATATTTTGCAGTAAATGCATGGCTCTCTGTAATCTGTAATCAGCTTTTACTATAATCTACTGCTGATTTACTCTGTTGCCCTCAGTATTTTCTCTCCTGATGATTTAACCACCTTTTTTTCCCTGTAGAAATCATTGGCTTGCTCTAAATTTCCAATCACAATTAAGTTCCTGAGATGTATCCATGTCCCATACAACTTCATGCTCTTTAAAACTCCATATGAGTATTTTCTCCATCTCTTCTACTATCCTTTCTAGAGCTGATTAGATATAACACTGAATCAGATATTTTCTATCCAGATGACATTACCATAGGATTCAACACATCTCATCATCCACAAGAAGGTGCAGAAGGATGATCCAGGCAACTGCTTCATTTATTAGCCTCGGAGAGCCTCAATATATACAGTGCTCAATAATTGTGCCTACTAGGCAAGCGATTATTGGTTTAGCCTAAAAGTTACAATTTGCATGTTCCTCCTATTTGTGGTTTCTGCTTAAGCTTAGTTCTCACAGTTATTTACTGAGAATGCCAAGGCCGCACTGTCCTTGGCCATCTGCACTATCAGTATGGTTGAACAACTCCTCGGTACTCCCCCGGTAGTTTTCACTTAGGCCTGTTGTTCAGGCTCCTGCTCTACTTACGTGCAGCATTTCTAAAGTGCCATGACCTTGTTCTTGAGCCATTCTCCAACAAAAAGTAATATCTTCCTTTTACATTAAGGGCTAAGGATAAATTGTCATTCTGTCCTGGTAAAATCACTGTCTTGAGTCCAGTAAAAAGGATGTAGAATCACTGTTAGAGAAGTTGTAACTTAATGAAACTGATTTACTGGTTTTTTTTACATGGTAGTAAGATGTCTAACATATAAAATTGACTACAATTTATTTCTAATTACTGGGTCACAATTTTGAAAGTCCTATCAACCTGCTTATATAATCCCTATGAGGATGTGGCTTCAGACGTGATTGTGGTTTCTGAATAGTCTTTCATTATAAATATAATATTAATAGTACTTAGCCATATCAGAAGGGAAAAATACTTTATCAAGGGATTTTAGTAAGGTATCTCCTATTTATTTAAAATTATCTATGAAGCATGAACCTATTCTAAAATGTTGTGTAATGTTATGGAAAAAAAGAACCTGCTAAGATCATTTAGACCTGAACATAAGCCTTGCGGCTTCTTTACAATTACAGTGATTTTAAAGGAAAAATACCTGATATTCACTAAGGTTTTTATAATCAAGTAGTCAACCATTTCTTTAGAAATGGCAAGCAGTTCCCTTAATAAAAGGTAAATTAGCAATCTGTCTTGCTAGTAGCAATTTGGAAATATCCCTACAAATCTTTAAGATAAACCTACAGATGACATCCCATTTGTTTTATGTGCCACTTGACATTATAGGCCAAATCTTGCCCTGTCCATAAAATATGGCTGAGAGTGATAAGGCAGGAATAATTTGCAGCAAGATTAAATCTCTCCTGAAGAAAACTGGAGAGAGTCAATGAGAAGAAGTATATAGTGCTGAACAATGGAGCATGAAGACAAAAGAGGCTAAGAGAATTTTGAAAACAGAAATTGCATGCCAGGTGAAAAAGTAGGTGTCTACTCCCAATTTTGAGAATATTTACATTGTGTTTTTTGAACTACTTTATTCCTGGTATATACACTCACAGATGGGTTGTTACTCAGTTAAAAATTGTAAAATTTTTACAAAAATTGTAAATTAACCTTGCAAAATGCCAAAACAGGAGATGTTTTTCTGAAGCATTATTATAGAGAGCTAAATTTTAAATAAGAATTTTCTGCATTTACTTATCTATAGCATCTCATTTGCATATAAAGTCCAGTTAATAGTGTGTGGAAATGCCTTTCAAAATGTGTTTTTGTCAGTGTACATTTATACAAGACCCATGGATATAAGAATTAAGTAAAATAGTAACTCTTCTTCTTTTCTGCAGTGCTTGTTCTCTGGCACTCAGACTTCTGTGAAACAGTCAGAATATGTTCCCATGTGATTATGGAAAGAAAAATAGAATGTCCCAGATCTTTAGAAGAATTATATTCGTCTAAATATGGATTAGGTAAAAACTGATTAAAATCTTGCACATTACCAGTTTTCTTCTATAAATTAAACCCTCAGTAAAACTTTAAGGGCTAAACATTTCCAGCCATAAGAAAATTCACAGAAATATAGAGCCATCTGCTACTATTTCAGTCATTACACTTATTTGATAATGATTATAAAATTCCTGAGGTTAACTTTACCTGAAGAGTTAAGATATAGGGTAATAGGAAGGATAATAGAAAGAAATTCTTTACTGTTATGTGTTATCAAACACTGGAACAGGCTACCCAGGGAGGTGGTGGAGTCACCAGCCTACAGATATTTAAAAGATGTATAAAATATAGTGCTGAGAGTTACGGTTTAGTGATGACCTGTCAGTGCTGGGTCAATGGCTGGACTTGACGATCTTAAAGATCTCTTCCAATTAAAATTACTCTGTGATTCTGAGGGATATTAGTAAGGCATGCTTTAAAAGCAGATTTTGATAGAGGACTTATATATGCTGAAGTCGTACATGTAATTTGCAGGATTAGAAATTTCTCTGCTGCTGTACTTTTACTGCTACTTATACCTGAGCTTGGCTGAATGAGGTCATGCTTTACATTCTCTAAAGAACACTTTAGTTTGCTTCTACAGCTACAGTGCATATATAGTCAGTATTGTAGTATAAACATTTTTCCAATATGAGGACTGAAATGCAGCTCACCACTGATGCTTTCCCACATCTTTGTAGACTTTCCCACATCTTTTGTAGACTAGTGCCTGGAGCCTTCTCTTCTGCAGGTTTTAAAAGCTGTTCTTTAGGCCTGTCCATAGCCTGAGGTGAGAGCCAGTAAGAAAATGTGCTTGTAAATTATCTTATATCTTATCTTATTTTAAGACCAAGCAAGTTATAAATAATTACCTTAAATCACTAGTGATTTAGGGTAATTATTATAACAAACAAGTAAACCTGTTCTGTGTGGCAATGGTTGAACGCTCCAGCTTGAAAAAGATGAAAATAATAATATGAAAGAAAAAAAGGTAAAAAAGAAAAGTCTTATTTGTTCTAGTTAGTCATTTCCACCTAAGACATAGTACTAGGCAGAACCTATTAACAGTGGCTTAGAGCTTCCTCAGGTTCACTTGGTGCACAACAATGAAATCATGCAGGTGTTCATGCTGTATCACATGATGCAGAACACCTATGTGTTGCACAGTCCTGGGAATTGTGCAGCTACACTTATTCCTGGTATATCTAACTGAAAAAATGGATTAAGCACCACCTACAAATAGAGTATATCAGTGGACAGTTGTTTTCCTGATTTAAGTTAGAACAGAGCTAATTACATTTAGTCATTTCACAGTTCAGCTCGGTATCTTCAACTAACTGCAATTTCTGAAGTTAATGGCATATTTGTGTGGACAGTGTCTGCATTGACAAATGACTACCAAAGACTGGGATGCAGAAAGGCTCTTGTTTAGCCTTTCTCCTATGAAGACCAAGGTCACTGATAAATGTTCTATGCCATGTTGGGGTGCAGGGAGTGAGATGCTGCACCTGCAGAGAAAAGCAGAAAGGACAGGTTTACCTACACAGACCAACAGGTTAATTCATCTGATACATATGTCAAATTTAATTATAAAGGATCACAAGGGTTAGCTCTCCCCCTTCCTTCTTACTCTCTTCTCTTTGCCTCTTTTCTTTAATGGCCATGTCCAAGGAAGGCTATGTCCATTCTCCTTTTGATCCCAAATTGTGCGTTACTGAATCCAGCTCCTGCATCCAGTCCCTGTCTGCCACTGTGTCCAGTATAGGACTTCCCCAGCATCTGCATCAGTGCTGTTGGTGATGTAATTGCCAGCAGGAGGTTTAAGTTCTGTATAAGTTTTATATCTGTTTCATACTATTATTTTTATTAAATTACTTCTTTATTTAAGAAAGTTATAGCTCTTTGTTTTATGTGGCAAACAGAAATTGAATTTGAAAACAATATCCTAGTATGACAATATTTGAATACAAAAATTCCAGCAGACATATATATGGTCTGTGGAAACATATTACTAGGAAGAAGAGGCTAGGTCTGTGCTGCTAAGCAAAGAGGATCAATGGTGTAGACAAGTTCCTACATTGTGCAAGTATGAACTCCTTGAACTCCACAATGAAAGCCTTGTTAAAATTTCCTTGGGTTTCATGCTTATTCAGACCATACTTCATCCTTTGCTTTTCCGTTTCCAGGACTTGGAGCTCTTTTATAGTCTATATTTTCTGACTGGAGCTGTTGGTGTCAGCTTTGGGCATCTCTATTCTTCCGTTCTGTTTAGACCTTTTGGTATCTGCTGTAAACAAAACAATTTTTGCAAAAGCAAAAATTAAAAAAAATGTAAGATCAGTATTTTATGTTTGCGATGCTGCCAGCCAAAACAATATTATAGTTGATTAATTGTTCAGGATTTGGCTTGATAACTTTGTTCTGTTGCTTTTGTTTAAAAGTACTAACAAGGAAGTGTTATCAAAAAATTGGTATTAGAAACTATTAAGTAGCATTTGGCAAAATAAATGGTATACAATTATATTCTGGTAAAGGAGCTAGGAATACATAAATGTACATTTTTATACACATATTTATACATGCACAGACACTGATCTATTTATGTTGTATTCAAAATTAGTAACTGTAATATGAAATGCATTTTGAAAGTCTTAGGTGGCTCAGAGTTGCATTTTATATAGTAAAAGTTGATGGCCTATTCATTTGCAAGTTGTGCCCTTGTATCTTTCCCAGCAACTGCATTTGTGACGTACTATTAATCTACATGTTGGGATCTGGATGGGAAAAAATGCTTCGATGCTGAAAATGCAATTTACACCTTCCATGAGTAACTGGGAGCAGGCAGGCACAAGATATTAGATACATTAAGAAATTATATAGTTTTAAAAATTTATTTTATTATGGTTTGTTTTGTGTTGGTTTCTTTAACTCTTCACTTATATGAATATATTTGAAGTAGAAACAAATGAATGATCTACTTTGCCTGTGTTTCAGCTTGCCACACTTTAATGTGGTAAATGCTTTTTTCAAGCAAGGTATTTTGAGAATTAATTTCATGTGTTTAGAACACTTTGAAAACCTTTTGAAAACATGTTAAATAGGAAAACTGGAAAATGGAAAATCTGAACAACCCATGACCACTACTATCAGTACAGTCTTGTTCTTTCATGTTGACATTGTCTTGATATGTGTGTCTTTTGCACATTTGCTTAAGTCTATATAGGAACTAGCTCATCTGTATTCATAAGTAGTTTCCGGGCAGTCAGTGAAAATGCTACAGATGTATATGGAATACAAAACTGTATTAGAAATAAAAGCATTTTTTCCCTGCCCATTAGCATTCTTTTGATTTATGTAACAAACAAGGTAAATGATGCAGAATCAGAAAGCTCCTTTGCAGACTATGATTTAATGCCCTAATTAGACCTTGAGGAATGAAAATTAATAAAATAAAATAGCATACATTATATTTATAGAAGAACATTCAGAAACCCATCTTTAATTACTGATAGTCCTGACATATATTTTAGGAGAATATATTGGGGCTAGTATGTGTTGTTTAATTGATTCCCCTGAACAACATAAGGTTCCACATCCTGAAAAATTAACCTAATGGAATAGCATACTAGATCTAGAAGCTGCTGTACAATTTGTTGAAATGCCAAAGAAAATAATTTAGAAGTTTAATACAAACTAAAGGCATCAATGTTCAGTGATAAGAATGACACAGTGTTCAAGGTTGAGATACAGGTCCAGCAAATTTAAGTTATCACTATTCTGGTGACCAATTCCACTTCAATAAGAAGTAGTTTACCCTGTTGTTCTCATCAAATAACTTTAAGGCTTACCTCATTTGATTAGCCATTGATTATTCTTTTGTTTCTTCAATTTTCCTTTACACTGCTAGACATGGTTAGGTTCTATCTAGATACTTATTAGGTTGGGTGCATGTTTTAGTATAGAAAATAACTATTCTGTAGAAAGTTCAAAGTTTACAAAAAAACAGCTTACCAGCCCCAAACTGTCAGATACCTCCTAGGAGATACAGGAGGAGCCTGAAGACAGTCAATTATGATGCTTGGCTTTCATTTAGCAAGTAGCACAGTCCATTCTTCAGTCAATCTTTATGTATTGATGGCAGTACTGTCCAGCATAAGAAAAAGCAGCTGTATTCTCATATTTCCTGAAATGACAGTGTGACATTATCATGGAATCTTATGCTGTAGCCTTGTTTTTGTAGAGGTAGCAAGTACTTGTGCCTTTTGTCTTAGGCTGTGCCCCTCTGAATCAACCCATTTAAGAGGGGAAGCTTGTTCAGCAATGTCCTGCTGTCTTTGTTGGTTTTGGGTTTGTTTTTTTTTTTTGTTTGGAGGGGAGAAACACAACCATGCAGTTGCTCAAGTTTGTGTAGGAAGGAAGAAGGGGAGGCACACCAGAGTGAGCATTCCTCTGTGGCCTATTGGGAGGTTGCAGCCCAGGGAGATCAGTGGTGGAGAAAAGTTCCATCTGCATCCCATGGAACACCACACACTGAAGCAGGGGACTTATGCTGAAGGAGGACTTAACTCCTTGTATTGGAGTTGTTCATCACTGAGAGAATCGTAACCAGTAGAAGATCTCCACAATACTTGGAGATGTCCTGAAAGCACTGTCTCCTGCAGAGGGACACCATGTTCCTGTCATCCTTCTCATTATTTTGTCTCCATAAAAGTGTTGCTCTTTTTGTGGTTGCTTTGGGGTTTTTTTATGCTATTTTTTTAGATATTTCAGCCCAAAACCCATCTCCAGACTGTAACACTTTTTGCTAAAGCCTAGACAGGATTTACAATATATAATCAAATTTATGAGATCTTGTTTTTGAATTAACTCCTTATCACTTTACATACAAAAAAGTTTATTGTCTGTACGAAAAGTTAGTTTAGCTCTATAACCTTGTACACTCTTCATGGACAAAGTGTGCTTCTTTGCAACTTTCTTCGCAAATTATTCAGAAAAACATCATGAAGAACCGTAAGAAACTTCAATAATTTTGAAAAAGCTTATAATCCATCTATCAACACTTTACAAAACAAGAAAAAAAGAATTACTATGAATTATCCACTTAATTATGTTTTACTGAATTGATTTCACTTATAGCTTTCCTGAACTAAAAATGGTTGCTTTTTCTAACTAGAAAAATCAGATAACTGAACTCTGTAATGAATTCAAGACTACAAGATATTCAATATCTTATTCCCTGAAATAGTGAAACCCATGCCATATGATCTTTGAAGATGTAGTAGTAATAATAATAGTAAATTCTACTCACTATACTTCTCTAGGCAAAATGCATAAACACCATGCATTAAAACACAATGAAGATCAACACAGTCATATGCAAGTAGATAACTTTTTAGTTCTTATACAAAAACTTACTATTTTTTTTTCCATTGTAGAAATCTCAGTATGGCAATATAAGCCTGGAGTAGTACACAAAACTAAGGCATTTCCAGTTAGGTCAAAACAGTTGTTCAGTATAATAGTAAAATAACATTATTCACTAAGCATGGGATTATCAAAATTCTGTTTTTACAGTGTTCAGTCCTTTTCAGATAAGGAAAGCTGGTCAAGGAACAAGCTTAACAGCTAGAGCTCATAACACAGTGGAACTGCAAATCCATATGTAGCACAGTAATGAGTTTTGTAGTTCATTCAAATGTAGTTTGTGGTCTAGAAAATACATCAGCATCTTGATACACCTGATCAACCTTAGTAGATGAATATATTACCATTCTAGGACCAGAACAGAATCACTGTTTTTGAGCACAGTGTTAAAACAACCTTTGATCCAATCAGGATAGGTGGTTTTGGTACCATAACACATAGTGTGGGGATACCCTAATATGCACTGAGCAGTGGAGGTATGGCATCATCCCTATGGCTGGTTGTTCTCTCAGGATCCCTCTACCTGTGGTACTTCCCTGTGGGAATGTCTGGACAAGAAGAGAGGGAGAGGGTGTAGAACCAGGTCAAGATCTAGTAGCATTTTTATAGATGTCTGTCATGTAGATTAACCTACCAAGTGGAAAGGAAAAAGGGAACCCTTAATATTCCCTAACAAAATTTCAAAAAGGACATACCTTGGCTATATTTCCATATCTGTTAAACTAAATATGTAACAGATGCAGGATGGATGAAGAGAGAAGAGGGCAGAGTCAATCTTCAACAAATATGCAGAGCTTTCTACTTCACAGGGGTACAATATTTCATGACGTTTACGATCCTTTCTGTATGAATGGCTGGGTCTTTGCTTATCTTTCCAACATATTTTCTCCTGAGAATGTTATTTCAGCTTGATGCCATTTGCCATACTCCTTCCCCTTTCTTTTCAGATATTCAGTGATGTTGAGGACTCAATTATTTTTGTATTTGTAATTGCTAAAGGATTTCCACATAATAAGTTAAAGCTTTCAATAATAATAATAAGTTAAAGCAGTGATTCACAGTGTGTCACTTCTTCAGTTTTCTTGTCTCCTAAGATCACCACAGCTACTGCAAGGGCCAGTAACAGTAAAAGAGGTAGTGTAAGTACATACAGCTTTCACATCTTCATCTGGGCAAGTTCAGGCTTTGGCTATATAATTGAAATAGCTGTTGAAAACTTCACTTTGCTCCTCACAGTAATCAAATGCCCACCTCATGAAGTTTGACAAGGTCAAGTGCAAGGTCCTGAATCTGGGTCAGGGAAAATTCCAAGCATAAATGCAGGGTATGGCCAGAGACCACTGCAGAGAAAGATTTGGGGGTGCTAGTTGATAAAAAAATGTAAATGAGCCAACAATGTACAAATGTAGAGAAGAAGGCCAAGCTTCTCCTGAGCTGCATTAAAAGAAGGATGGTCAGAAGGTTGAGGGGTGCATTCCTCCCCTCTGATCTGCTCTGGTCTGCTCTGGTGAGACCTCACATGGAGTATTATGTCCGCGTGCTGAGCCTCCAGCACAAGGACATAGAGTTGTTGAAGTGAGTCCAGAGAAGGGCCATGAAGATATTGCATTTTAGCAACTAGACACATTATTTGTATGGAACATACACAGATTCATTTAAATTGACAGAGATAAATTCAGAAACTGCAGGATAGCTGTAGTTGCTATATACAAAAGTTACAATTGCAAATGCAAAGTTGAGTTCATGGGTAAACAGTCAGTGTAACTAAGTTCACAAATCTTATCAAAAGGAATCTTTTCTGAGGGAAGAGAAGTGAGCAGAAGGCTCCATAGCAGGGAGAATGGAACTATGTAGTCTTTGAGGACCCTTCCAACCTGAACAACTGTGATTCTATGATAAACAGATCTTTACAGTCCTCAAACAATGAAAAAACAACAATCATTGCTGTGCTTCCTCCATTGTATCTCAGAATCCTCAGAAATGGGTTAAACTTGCTAAGAACACAGAAAACAGTCAATTTTTTGCCATTTGCCATAGCAATACCTTGTGAGGCCAACTACACTTCTGTGTAAGTGAGTAACGAGGAATGAGTATCTGCAAATACTTAGTTTACAGAATCACAAAATTATTGAGGAAAAGATATCTAAGATCATCCAGTCCAGCCTATGACCTAAGATCACCACAACCTAGACTGTGGCACTAAGTGCCACATCCAGTCTTTTCTTAAACACATCCAGGGATGGGGACTCCATCACCTCTCTGGGCAGTACATTCCGATGTCTAACCACCCTTTCCATGAGGAAGTGTTTCCTAAGACCCAACATAAACCTCCCCCAGTGCAGCTTCAGGACCTGCCCTCTTGTCCTATCTCTAGTGCCTGGGAGAAGAGCATGAACCCCCCTGACTACAACATCCCTTCAAGAAGTCATAGAGAGATAAGGTCCCCCATGAGTTCCTCTTCTCCAGGCTAAACAATCCAAGCTCCCTTAGCCTCTCCTCAGCAGACTTTCCTTCCAGTCTCCTCACCAGGCTCGTTGCTCTCCTCTGGACCCACTCCAGTACCTTTATTGAAGCAAGGGGCCCAGAACTGTACACAGTACTCAAGGAGAGGTCTCACCTGTGCCCAGTACAGGGGGAGAATTATGTCCCTAATCCTGCTTGCCATAGTGCTCCTGATACAAGCCCAGATGTCAATGTCCTTTCATGTCACCTGGGCACAATGCTGGCTTTTATTCAGATGGTTGTCAATGAGTACTTCCAGGTCCCAGTCTGACAGGGNGGCTTTTATTCAGATGGTTGTCAATGAGTACTTCCAGGTCCCAGTCTGACAGGGTGCTCTCCAGCCACTCATCCCCCAGTTTGTAGTTGTAGGGGGTTATTGGGGCCAAAGTATAGGATCCTGCACTTGGCCTTGTTTAACCTCATCCTGTTGGCCTCTGCCCATAGACCCAGACTCTCCAGAGCTCTATGCAGCATCTTCCTCCACTCCAGGAGACTGATACTCCCCACAGCTTGGTGTAATCTGTGAATTTACTAAGAGTAGATTCGATCCCCTTATGCAGGTCATCAATAAAGATGTTGACTAGAACTGGGCCGAGTACTGATGCCTAGGGGACATGGTCACTGGACACCAATTGGAAGCAGCACCATTCACAACCTCTTTTTGTGCCTGGTCATCTAGCCAGTTTTTAACACAGCAAAATATTGTCTTTCATCCATACAGCACGGGTGTGACAATATAAATCATCAGAGAAATGATCCAATAGTAGATAATATTTTTGTTCCAATTTATTCTTACAGTGTAGCAGCACAACAGAATGCTTTAGAGGAGAAACTGATTTTTTCCCTCAGAATCACATGACAGTATAGCTAGAATGGGTCTTACTTTCAACTGTCAACTGTTGCTGCAGTTCATTAGAGAAAAAAAAATAAAAGAAAAAAAAGAAAGAAAAGAAAGAAAATTATCTATTTTTTATATGACAGTTTTGCTCACATTTCACACAACTTAAACTTTGCCTTACTGTGTGCTTTGCTGAAAACTGCAATAAAATGCTAAATTACAATTGTCATGAACTGGGAATTAGAGGCATATTTGCAAGCATAGAAGCTGTAGATTTGTTCACTAAACATGAATGCATGACAATTAACTATATTCAGCAGAAAGAACATATGCAATGAAAGATTAAACAAAGGGATATGTACTTTCAATGTCATGTCAAAATGGATTAAATGTATAAAAAGTGTGATTTATCATGTTTAAAAGTGCTACTTATCAGCTTAGAAATCACCCAAAGAACTTTTAAGTAAGCAAGTACCCCATCTCAGCATAAATTCGATATGATTTACTTTGTAAATAGGCACCACTGTCTTTTTTCTTACGTAGATTTATACAGGGTTTTTATTTGAGATTGTAAAACATAAAGAGTCTTATGTACTGGTATAAAAACAACATTGCTTGCAATTTTTGGGGAGAAGGTTTAAAATCACAAAGAATATATGGAGAGTTCCTGCACAGGTCAGGTGTACAGGTGCTGAAAAGGCAGTAAATTCCTTGATTTACTGGTGTCTAGTTATCAGAGCAGGGTGAAATATCACAGATTACCCTGAGGTAATGTTGCTCAGAAATGCTGGACTATGTAGACAACAGCTTTTTGAAAGAACTTGCATCACCTCTGTTAAAGGCACACAGCAGATGCTTATCTGTTTCTAGCACAATTTCTAGAGAATCTCATATTCAAAGGTCACAAGCACTCTCTCCTGCAAATACAAATTAGTCTATTGTCAAATCTGTGTCAAACTATTGTCAAAGTGTTTAGGGTGTTTGAAAAAAGAAGGTTGTGGAGAAGAATCCATCATAAAACCATAAATTATCCCTAGAAATAATATTCTACAGAAAACAGAATCAATAATACTAAATGTTAATACAGTCATGTAGATTTGGAAAACACAGACTTTACCTTGGCCCATAAAGGGAAAAGATTAGATAACTGAAGGACTTTTCAGAAAACCATCTCTTGAAATGAAAAGGACTTTTCCTTTTTTTTAATAAAATTTGTTTTATGCAGCCTTAGTAACATGTCTCTGAAAACTGTTAACAATGGATACGTGCGTATTTTAGATAAAAATATCAATTTCTAGTTATCTTTTTTCATAGAATCGTAGAGTGGTAATGGTTGGAAGGTGTCTCTGGAGATTGTTCAGACCAACTCC
Source organism: Upupa epops (assembly GCA_013397515.1). NCBI lineage: Eukaryota > Metazoa > Chordata > Aves > Bucerotiformes > Upupidae > Upupa > Upupa epops. The sequence goes on from VZRI01008220.1 coordinate 104,604, forward strand.
CCTGCCAGAGCAGGGTCCACTAGATGAGATTGCACAGGAACACAACTGGGTGAGTTTTGAATGACTCCAGGCAAAGAGAGTCCACAAACCCTTTAGGCAGCCTGTTCCAGTGCTCTGTTATCATCACCAGGAAAAAATTCTTCCTTATGCTTAAATTAACCTCCAAAGTCCTAGTTTGTGCCCACTGATAGCTGAATCAACTGTGAGATCTTTCACCTTACCTATACAGTGTCAAGTTGCATCTGGTTTTTCAGTAATGCGTAGACAAAAACATACGAAAAATACACAAAACCAAAACTCAGCAAGCCAGAAGGTTTGTCGAGTTCAGAAAAAATATAGGTAATAAGATCTCCATGTAACATTTTATATGTTCTTTTTAGATAATTTTTAGTAATAGGAGAAAATAGTAATGACTGTTAACTATATAATTCAGTTTTACTAAAGGAAAACTGTAAGCAATGAAATTCCTTAAAATAGTTTTAAGCTGAAGGCAGTATAAATAATCCTATTAAAAATGTTCCAATTGAAATCTAATTGAATACAATATGCTGCTGCAAGTGGCTGAGATTTAGAATGAATTTTATATAAGTGGAAAAACCAACAAAAGACAAGTTGTTAAATTCAAAACTTGCACTAAACTGTAACTATCAGTGGTCTGGACAGAGGTTAGGTAGCTCCTTTAGCATGTTTTTAGACTGTAAAGGAAGTTAAGCAGAAACTTATTTCAATTGTATTCAGAGCCAAAACTCTGTTGCTTCAAGAGCTGTAGCATATAAAGTAAGTACTGAGTAAATGCAAGTATGCAAGAATGCAGGGATAAAAGGAAAACTAGAGAAATTGTGAGCTCACTGCTGAATGAAGTGGATGCCTTGGTTACACAGGATACAGAGCAGGCAGAGATACTGACTGCCTTATTTTCCTCTGTCTTTATTACTAAGACTGGTCTTCATGAGTCCCAGTCCTTTGCCATGAAGGAAACCTTTTCTTTGATTGAAGAGCATTGGGTTAAAGAACAAATTCAAGACACATAGGAGACTGGATAGAGTCTAGTGTAGAGCCACTGTCATGACTGAGGGAAGCTAAGGAGAAGCTGAGAGAGCTGGGTGTGTTTAGTTTATTCACCTTAGAGGAGGAGACTGAGGTGACTTCTCATAAACACTTACAAGTATCTAAAGGGTGAGTGTTAGGATGGTGGGACCAGACTCTTCTTGGTAGTACCCAGTGGTAGGACTGGCATAAATTAGAACATAAGCGATTCAGTTTTAACACAAGGAAAATCTTTTTCACGGTGAGGGTAATAGAGCATTGGAATAGGCTGCCCAGAGAGTTTGAGTCTCCCTGGAGAAGTCCAAAACCCATCTGGACATGCTCCTGTGTGATCTGCTCTAAGAGAACCTGCTCTGACAGGGGGTGTGGACCAGATGATCTCCAGAGATCCTTTCCAACTCCTACCATCCCATGATTCGATTAATAACTGCTAGGTAACTTGTTGCATGAGATTTCTGTCTTTGCTTTTGCTGTTAACTTTTGGCTGTCTATAATTTCATACTCTAAGAGCACTATATCAATCCCTACTTGCCAAGTTTCCTTTGCAATGGAATGGTGTCATTAGTTGGTATTTTAAAAGCCATCTAAGATCATGTCTTTAAGTGTCCAGTTGTTATTTTAAAAGCCATCTAAGATTATCTCTTTAAGTGTCCATATATCTCTAAAGTCTTCTTATCTTTATTTCACCACACTGCAGATATTTTAATGGAAGTGTCACTGAAAACATTATGCTAGAAAGTGCAAGTTGAAATTACTCAGTTTCAAGAAGTGTAAATACTTTTGAAATATGGAACCAGCTGATAAACATATCCTGTATCTACACTGCTTTTCCACCGCAAAAAGGCTCCAGAGGTATTAATTTTCCAATGATTCTAATCACACCTGACTGAAGGGAATGTATCATTTCCTTTTGTTCTGCTTGTATCATTTCCTTCCCCATCAGTGCAAGGAGATATGTTTTACAACAGAAAGGCTTGGTCTCAGCTCAAGAAGTTGAATTGCTATCTTGATGTATTATTGCTTAATGCAGTCTAGGTATTGCCATGCCAACCCCGATGTTTTCTATAATTGAAAATTTGGCACATTAGTTAATTTGGGATAATCTCTTATAAAATACCTAGATACTGAATTCCCATTTCATTTTGGAGCAACATCTTAAAAATGAATTTTTTATAGTAAGCTTCAGAAACTTTTGGTTTTATATTCAATATTGAAGCCTAAAAAGAGAATATTAATCATTGTTTTATTTAGGGACTTGGAGTTTATTTTTAATCTTGTTTTCAATTACATTGGAAAAGCAGAATCTACAAGTAAATACTTAGTCTGCTTTTGATTTACTCTAACTGCTATAAGTTAACAAAATAAAAATCCTTTCAGCACTTTTTTTTTATTCTATCATGGCACAAACTTCATATGTGGGTAGATAATTAAAACTTATACACAGCCCACACACCTCTGAATCACATCTCTTTTCTCAGTTAAACATTCATCTTATTATCACATTGCACATTTTCACTTGGTTGTATGCTAATATTGCATAGATCAACAAGTCTTTTTCACTGTAGTGGTAATTGTTGAAATCCATAGACATAGAATCATATTGGTTGGATCAACAAGTCTAACCATTAACCCAGAACCACTAAGTATCTCCCTCAGCACCATATATATATATATATACTTATTTATTTATTTATTTATTTATTTTAAATGCTTCCAGGGATAGTGATTTTACCACCCTTCTCTTTTTCTTAGTAGGGGCAGTTATATAATATGTGGTGACAGCTGCCTTCCCCTTGGCAGCTCTTTGAGTGGATCTTCACCTTTGTCCTCTTTTAGCTGACCATCAGATTACAGAGTGGGGAAGTCTGTGAGGAGTGTCTCCTGCTGCCACAAGCACAGACACGTTTCCATTCCTCCCTGTCCTTGGCTCCATCTGACCATTGAGTCTGTTTTAGGGAAAGCAGAGTGTGGCTCCAATGGTCTACTTCTTTTTTGCACTACCTGATGCTTCCCAGACTGTTCCCTACTCTCAGAGTTCCGTCAGCAAGCAGAGACATTCTTCACTTGGATGCATCTGCTACAGATGAGCTCTGTGCTGCCCTCCTTCTGTGAAAACAGGACTCAGAAAACACGTTGAAACTTTGACGTGCAGATGAACACTAAGATATATTTTAACAAATCAATGAACAGGTTCTTTTCTGTATTACTTCCTTACCGTTTCTTTTGTCCCTATTTGTCATTAAGTTTATTCTTTTCAGTTCAGCAAATTTAGACAGATTTTTATTTGCACTATATATGCTTGTGTATATTTGTGATGATCGTGTCTGTCTCAGGAGAAATAGAATGAATGTATAATTAAGCTCTCATCTCTGCTGTAGTGCTAGAAGAATTAGAAAATTCTTAAGAGTGAGAAATTGTTCTACAGAAAAAAAATCAGAGTTGCAGTAGAGCTCATAAGACTTTTAACACTGTCACCATACTTGTGTGCTGAAACAACCAAGTTCAAATGGAGAGAAACTGTTCAAATCTTCAGTTCTTTACCCACCTTGAATGATTGGCTGAATGCTCCTTATGCTTTTGCAAGCTGTTACTGAAGTGGTACTTCATGCTTTTAATAATGACATATTCCTTAGTTCTGATCAAACATTGCCTAGTTCTCAATGTGGCTGAGTCCTCTTAGACTAAGCTTAGACTGTCCCTCCTTGGTTTTGTCCTGCTCTGTTTGGAGATTTTATCCTTCCTTGGTTGGTGAAGAAGTGGTTCCAAATTATTATTTTTGAGAACTATATCAGAAATTAGAAATATGCAAGATTTCACTCTGTGCATTCCGTTGTCCTTTAGTTTTCTCTTTCTTCTCCACTTTCTGGATGTCACTTTTTACATCCACAACACAAAGTTCTGCCTATCAAATGTAGCTGTGTGTATGATGGAAACCAGAATGCTTTGGCTCTTCCTTTTTCTTTCTTCTTTACATTTTTTTCTCCTGAATTCTTTCTCTAGTGCATCCATTCTGTACCTAAACTTAGCTGGTTTTTGTTTCCAGTTCACTGATGAGCGATCCTTTTCTGGGTGCTCTTTATAGAATACTTTATTGTAAGTAATTCTATATTGCAATTTAGTAGAAAGCTTTAATAGAAAACAGAATGAAAGTATGAGTTCCCTCTCTCTTTTATGGGTGTGTTATTTCTCTATTTCCATTTCTTTTTTAAACTTTGAACCTTCTGAGTTTGAGGGAAATGTCTGCCTTAAGACTCAATGGTGACATAAGAGCCAGTATAGAAGGTAAACACCCATGTTATGGGAGGCTCTATTTCCTGCCTAGAGTCAGAAGCTGTGCTGCTCTTATCTTCCAGTAACACAAAAAGATGATTCTTAAAGAGTTGGGGATAAAACTACTTGTGGTAAAAGAAAAAGTTAATTTATTTGTTGTCCTCTCTCTACATCAGAAACCTTTGATGGGTTTGGAACATGAAATTATGTGCTGGAAAATATTCTGTGGATTTTTATAAATTCATGGTCCATGCATACAAAGAAAAGGATCTGAAACTATCTTGAATATTGTGCTGTGCTGTACAAGTTGTATTCACAGTATTTCAGTGCAGTTATCAAGTCATACCTAACAACCCTGCCCTGCATCTTAATGTCTTGGTTTTGTTCCTTAAAAGAAAACCCATTTCCTTCCAAAAATGCAGACCCCCCAAGTAGGTAAAAAAAAAATATTACAGTATCCAGTCAAGGAATGTAAAAGAATTGTGATAGCAGGTTATACTGATTTTCTGCACTTTGGTATTAGATGATTGCTACATTTCTATCCTAGAGCTCAAACAAAAAGCAAGGAATTAAGAAAGTGAACAAAAAACTCTACAATTAAGCGCACAAATACTTGAATTTCTGTTCTATTTATCAGAAACAAAGCCATGCAGAATATAAAGGGTGAAAATTCTGCTAAAACAAAGAATGTAAATCCCAATACTTTGCTTTTGAAAACTAATTTTTCCTTAGGCAAATAAGAAATCCTAGCAGGCTGTTGGTCTTTCTCACCACTTAATCTAAACCGCTAAGAACTGTTGTAGTTTTCTCTTCTCAGCTAACAATGACCTACTTTAAGCTAAGTATTTCTGTTAAAAAAAAAACATAAAAAAATTTCCCTCAGGCCATCTGTTGTTTATTTTTCCTATTAGCAGCAAACTGTTCTCTTGGAGAACAAGGGTCAGTCAGTTCCACAAGAAATAGGAACATTTTGCCCTTTCATTTGCTGATTTGTAAACAGTAGCAGGTATTACTTTTCCCATGCAATGTTTAAACAGGTAAAAGCGGGTAATGTGATAATGCAGGCTTTGCAAGTACTGTTATTTGATTTCACTATAATAGATCAGCTGAATGAGGATTTATGAACTCCTACTTCACAACATTTCTTTTGCAAATGGCGCAATGTTCTTACTACTTTCCTGGTTTGAATTTATTTTTTGGTGCACAGTTGATCTTTATGTTACTGACAAGATAATGGTAGAACGTAGATTATGTAACACGTGCCAACAGTTTTAATGGGTTTTTCCGCCCTTTGGTTTAACTGAATTTTGTTTAACTAGGAACTTGTTTACCTGTATAAAATAAAAATTATCATGCACCAATCTATCTCAGAATGACCAATGTAAGTACTATTGTTCCACTCACCCAAAATACTCATAGCTATTAGTCAGTGGTGAATAAAAAAAAAACAAACCACCCATTCATTTTCTGTAGCACAAAGAGGAAAAGTAGTAGAAATACTCCGAAAATGTTTGTAATGATAATAAAATGTATAGCAAGTTTGAATGAATTTATTTCTTATAACTATTTGGTTTAGATGAGATGCATACAAATCCAGCTATATTTAAAAAAACCACTCTTTTGCAGTACCCAAAGTTAAGAATGGCCAAAGAAATGTGAATCATATAGTTGCAAGGAGTAAAATACTAAGCTTTTAATGACAGACATAAATAGTCAGTAAAGCAGTCGATAACGTTTCTTTTGTACTTTGTTTTAGCTTTCTAAAATGAGAAATGTGTGATGAGCAGTAAATTAGTCTTTGCATTTACTGTCATGCTTGATAGTAAATTGTCTTTGGAATGTTCCTCAGTCTATTTAGAAACTGTAGATCAGTAATGATTCTGCATGAGAGAAAGAAATATAGAGCAAGAGGGCATTGTTTCTTTTAGTCACCATGCTCACGATAATGTTGGTTCACTTTATGAAAAGTAAGCTCAAATTTGTTGCCTTTCACACTATGAAATCCAAGCTGAACAATGCATAGAATGCAAAAGGTTCTTCAGAAATAAAATATGAGAATCTGACAGAAGTCTGTTGTAAGTTTATTGATTTCTTGAAGCATTTTGTGCCAAGAACATATATAGGAATTTTGGAGATTTTGGTGGTTAACTGATTCTGCAATCAATCTGTGCAGACGATGACACAAGGGATTGTAGTGTTTAAGGATCAGACATTATGTTGAAGAAATTATGGAATCATTCTTAATCAAGCTTTAGTGTTTCACTATCTATTTCAGTGCCAGTTATAACTGGTGTGCTCTTTAAGTGAAATATTCAAAGAATCATTTCCACACATTGAATTAGCATTGCAATATGTTTTTGCTTATGCTGGATATTTTTATCACATTTTGCTTTTGCAGAATAAGTTGGAAATGACACGATTTATTTAACCTACTTGTTTTGCTTATGTTCCATAACCTATTTTTTTTTTTTTCAAAGTATTTATCATACTGCAGTAAGGAAAACAGAAGGGTAATTGCTTTTGTATTCATTTCCTCAATTTACTCTCCAAAACGTAGAGTCTAACAAAACGGATTCTGGTATGTCATAAACCTGTTCTGTAGATTTGCATACTGTGTATAAACAGTGTTACAATAAACAGATCTAAAGTAAAGAAACTTTGTTTTAGAAAACACTGGCATATAGGTCAGGCGGAAAAAAACCCACTCTCCTTCCTATATATTTTCATACATCTTCCTCATGTCTGAGCAGTACTCTACCCCATGCTCTGTCCTTGATGACAGTCCTATTCAAAGCCCTCTCTGAGTGAAAACTTTCCCTTGTTGGAACCAGAAGGTATGTTTGCAATGTTTTCACTGCAGCCAGGCAGAAAAGAGTGTTGTAGGTGAATGTTTACAATCTAGATATAAAATGGCATGGTAACTCTTTTATTATGAGGGAAACATTCTTTATTCATGCTATCACCCTGTTTGCTTTGACTACCACTGCATTTTAAGCATAGATTTTTCACTGAGCTTTTCATAATGCCACTCATGTCTCTTTTTTTTCCATTTCGGTTAATTTGCAGCCTACTAATGAGCATATGTAAATTTAAGGGAATTATCTAAGTAAGAACAAAATGAGACATTCTGAAAGGAAAAAAGACAGTGTAAGTAAGAGGAAAACTCTCAGATTTTTTCCTTAGTAATAATATTAGAAAGAACACAAAGTAATAAGCCAATATAGTGTTGACAAAAATTAGGTGTAAATGAGATCAGTACTCGCTAGGCTGTTATTAAAGAACTAGAGACCATAAACAGTTCATTTGTGACACCACTTCAAATTATTCTCAGCAAAAAAGAAATACAATTTAGAACTGTATTATGAGCATTCTCTGTCTTACCAGAAAAGGTTGGTAAAAAGAGAGATTAAATCCCTTTAAAATTTAGGAATATATATGTTTTGTATGAGAAACTGTCGTGGGGTTGTTTTTTAATAATTTTTTTTCATAGCTATTTGTCATTGGGAAATATTTTTAAGACCAAGGAGAGAAAAAAAAAGAAAACAACTAGTTGACTAAAATATTCAAACCAGATATTAGAAAAATAACCACTGAAGCTTGATTTATTTAGACTTATAACTGTTTATCCCTTCTCTTCCTAGCCATCCTAGATGTATGTCTATAGTGTACTTTTTTCATAACTTGAAAATCCACATAAAATTTGACTTTTGATTCATATGGGAGACAATATTTAATATCTCAGGAGGTTTTGTGATAAACCTGTTTTTTTAGAAGAGTTAATAGAATAATATAGGCTTCCTATAGCCTGTGGGAAAAGTGAAGAAAGTTGTAAGACTACCAGATTTTATCCACAGGAAGAAAGTGATAATGTTAACAGCAAATTGCTTTGGCAGTTCATTACTGAAGTGGCCAACTGTGGCCCTTTGCTTTAGCTGGATGGAATATAAAATTAAAGAATGCATTGTTTTAGAATTAAATACAATTTTAGATCAGAGCTACAAGTGTTAGGCTCAAAATCACAGTAAGAGAAAAACAGAAAAGGCTTCTATTACTATCCTTTCAATCTGACTGTAAACAGAGCTTCAACACTGATAAATGGCTCCAGTTGCAGTGCCTCATGATTATGTTAGTATTCTATACTTGGTTCAGCATAAAAGGCAAATGTAGTGCAATCAGTTGTATTCATGTCTTTCTTAGAATATGAATGTATGTGCGTAACACTTTTTTTTTTGCTCTAAACACTGAAACAAATGAACTAAGATGGAATACTGGATTATGTACACTGCTGTTCAAATTCTTTCCATGGGGGAGGTGAGAAATTTTATTTTAAGCTTTCTATGTTTGAACTTCATCACATTTATGGTAGGTATCACATTCCAAATATAAGTCCAAATCTGTATAAACAGTTATGTTACTCCTAAAAGTAGCTTGAGCCACCCTTTTCTGTTAGTTCTCATAGAACAGCTATCTATTTAGTTGTAGTGTAGGAATTTTGATTTCTTGGCTGAGACGCTGGGAGGTTGCTGTGGCAACTTGTGATGTTTCAACTTAAAATTGCAAGCTGAGTTTTTTGTGGCTATGGGAACAGAAGAGGTTTGGAGCTTCCAGTTTTAGGTTTCCAGAACCTCCTTATTCTTCACTTTGCTTTTCATCTGTATTCAGAAATAATGCAAGTGGCACTGTGCTGAATGTGGCAGCCATCTTGAACTGGGAACAGGGTGAACAGAGAGAGTGGAAGAATGTTATCTCAAGGATCAGTGGAAGGAAGGTTTTGTCTGAACTTTATTATTTGCTGAAATGGAAAGAGATCTTCCTTCATTTGCGGCCATAGGAAACATCATGCTGGAAATGGAAGACATGGAACAAATTGCTGACTGCACATTGCTTCAAAGAGCAAGAACTGCTGGAAGTCGCTTCCTCTGAGGGGATGGAGATTGCAGTTTGGCACAGTTACATAAGATGTGTCTTTGTGTGGGTTTTTTATGTGGGGTGAATTCTTTATGCAGAGTTTTCTGTGGTGTGAATTAAATGTGTCTTGCTTTTCCCCATATAGAGTTAGTTTTGGTTTTGTTTCCAATTTATAAGTGGTTTTTCAAACACTCCTTGTTTTGTTTTTGTTTCAGCCCATTAGCACTTTACTAAATTAATTGGTTAATTTCATCTTGGGATAAAACCCTCAATGTTTTTCTTCAAATTTCTGAAATTCCATTTAAACAATGATCCAGTCCTTGCACAGGCCAGTGATTTCCGTGCAGCTCTTTGAAGGCATGTAGTTTCCTATGAGCAAATAGCACAATTTCTTATACCTAACTCTAAGCAAAACTCTACATACACAGGGATGGCTGCTGCTAAGTGATATTTACTTTTTGCATGGAACATGTTAAATTATGCATAGATCAGTTCACTGAATCTTTCTTGTTTCCAGAATATCTCGTACTTTGCTTCAGGGAAAGTTTTCTTCCCAAATCATACTTTGACTTCTTTACTACACTATGAGCTTTTAAAATTGTACTTTTAAACATTTTCCCAACATAAACCGCTTTGGAAATTGACTCAACGACATTCTGTCTCCTATCTTTTCTTTTTGTAATATAATCAACCTGTCACAAAAATGCCAAAACTCTTTTTGAATATTACAGCAACTCCGTGGAAGGAAGAAGATTTATATTCACTTTTCTCCAACAAAGAGAAATAGATTAAATGACATGGGTTTGCACCATAAAAGTCATCACAAGGGTAAGAGAGAGCCTGGTGATCACGGGGAGATGCTAGTGCTACTGAACAACTGAGGTTTTTCTATGTGGTAATCAGATATTTTCTAGGATAGCTTGTTCTTCAAATGAAGTGACAAGTATTGATAAACAACAGTCAGAAAAGGCAGTGTGATCAGGATTTGTTCCATGGATCCAGATACAGCCTCAGGGATATTTAAATAATAATAATAAATATAACTCTACATAAAAAAACTATTTGTAACTTCAAAATATGGAATACATAGCATTATTTCTCAGCTTTAGTAATATTAATACCTGTTTACATAGGAGGATAAACTTTTTATCAAAAATAGAAACCCAGAGTGAGAATGTAATAAAAAACAGACAAAACAAGCAATTCACTTTCCAAGTGAAAGTCCAGGAAATCTGCAGCTGAATAACTGAGGTGTGTGTGAAAGTTGTCTAGCCATTCCCATTCAGTTTCTTCTCTCCCATTCAGTTTCATTGATGTTGCAAACCAGGTGCTCAACAGCAGTTGGCATGGCACAGGAGAAACAAATTTGTGATTCAGGGCTCATTGTGCCAGTTACCCAAATCTATTCTGTGGCTATTCTGAGGAGTTTTGTTTGAATCAATAACACCTGACTCCATAGAGTAAGAACTCATTAGCAGTTGGAGAATATTAATTGCAAACTATGCACACCTTCTTGTTTAGTTTCACAACTAGTAATACAGCTTACCCACCTTATTTCTGTAGTGTAGTGGTGATCACATTTTCTTCACACGTGAATGGTCCTTTTCGTAACCAGGCAGAAACACTTGCATTTTGCTCATTTTGGCAGGGGGATTGTACTAGATGATCTTTTGATGTCCCTTCAACCCCTAATGATTCTATGAGTACGAGATATATACACTGTGGTAAGTGAGAATAAGCACAAACTATTTCAACAGTGTACTCCAAATCTAAAGTGAAATACAAAAGCAGAATCCTTAATAAAACGCTAGGAATTGAGTTTCAAGTAATAAATATCCTGAGTAGGTTCAAAATCGCTTTCTGAAGTTTTTAGGAATATATGTTTATCATGGATTGAGGATGAGTTGCATTGAGATGAATGACAGATGCTTTTTATTAACTTCTCTCTCAACCCAAAAGGGGCAGAGAGAGGGAATAAGGGAGAGAGAGGTATGAATTAGAAAACTACAAAAGCTTTAATAAAAATAATGATTGTATGAAATACATATAAAGCCAAATAAAAGCCATATAAAACCAAATCCTTCTGCTGACTATTACACCACCATCACCACAGATGCAGATTCTGGGGAAGTCCCAAACTGGACTCAGTGGTAGATAGGAAATGACTGAGAAGCTGGATTCAGAAATGCACAGATTGGGATTGAAGACAGAACAGAGTCTTCAAACAGCAATCACTGAAGAAAAGAGGCAAAGAGGAAAGCTGGCAAGAAGCAAGAGCATCAAAGAAGGCTTCCCCTTGTATTCCCTAACCTTTATACCAAGTATCACATACATGGGAGAGAACAGCCATCTGATCAGTTTAAGGTCACCTCTTCCATCCACTTCTGCCTGCAGGTGCACTTATCTAATTTGGTACACAGGATGTAACCATGACCTTGGTCTCCCAGGAGCAAGTCTAAGCAAGAGCCTCTCTACAAACCAGCTCATCTTGGTAACTGTAAACTTCAAATATTATCACTAGTAGAGTATGTCACTGACAGCAGAAAACACAGTTACTGAGAAAAGGCTTTAGGTGAAATATAAAAGTCACTGTTTAGTTACAGTACATAAAAACCCACCATTAATTCTGTTCTACCTCAATGAGGAAAACATGAGATATTGTTTTTGAGTTAAATTTATTAAAAGAATATTCATATACTTCTTACAAAAATATTTTATTTTAAAATATGTTTCTATAAATGTATTTATTAGTATATGGTCGTACATTTATATCTAAGAAAGAATACACATGAGGATTTTAGAAATTCTTCTTTGAAATTTCTCAAGGGATTGTTTCTGAACCCAGGAAAAAATATAACTAAACATCCATGTTTAAAAGAAAATAACATCTCATTATGCTAGCATATTAAAATTATCAAGTATATTTTTACTACTGAAGGTCAGACAGAACTATTAGAAATTACAGCTAAGTAGTAAAATAATGAGTGGGTTACTGCATCAGGATGCCAACAGTTTAGATTGGAATCTGTATAGCCTAAGATCTATAGTGATTAACTGAAAAGATCTAATTTCTTTTATCTCAGACAGCAAATTATAAACTATCTTGTGAGTATTTGCATATGATTTAAAATTACAGATTAATTACCTGGGCCATTTTTGGTCACATAAGATTTAAATGTTATACAACTCTATTGAATTAATGAACTGGAAATGAAAAACATTGAAGATTCACTTTTAGTCTTTCCATGAGCATCCAGAAATGTTCTGGGCAAGAAATAGCCTCATTGAATCACTGAGTCACAGCCAGAAAGCAAACATTTTCTATATGATGAATCAAATCTAAAGCAAAATAGTACTGCTAAATCTGAAAAATATAAAGATGTTTATGTTAGAACTAAGAGACTGATTTACTAAATGGGACAATAGGGAATAAGTATCTTTTTGAGCTTAGATAATAATTACTGTTCTTAGTATGGAAAGCTATTTTGAATTGCAAGTGAAATCTTCCCCTCCTCTTAAAATCCCAAGAAAGTTTGGATCTTATGTTAAACAATATTGTTTCAGATGAGAGATGTTTTAGTCAACAGCATCAAATATTCCTGGTGTTATGACTGCCTTTAGTCTTTTCTGTTCCCTTCTACTATTTATAGCCTCTCCGTAACATTCAGTTCTTCATTGGCTTATCAGGTATATTTCTACAGCTCATCATAATGCATGAATGTTTTATTTTTTGGGGGCTTGTCGAGTAGGTGACAATGTATGTTCTTTGGACCTCAGTGAAATAAACCAGCCTGCCTGTGATTACAATGGTTGCATTTGATCAAGTCAGTCTTTTCCAGACCTATGCTCAAGTCAAGCCCAGAAGAGTGTTCATGTTAACTAGACAAAAATGAGAATATTCAGAAAAAGATCTCAAAAATGTTCCTTAAATCCTCTGTCTATCTAAATGCATAAGCAGTGCTCCTGATCCTTTTTGATAGACTATTCTTTACAATCCATCTTCCACAATGATAAAGTGTATTCTGAAAAACTCCTCCCCAAAATTTTCACAGCAGGGGTCCTATACACTTTTAGTTTCAAAACAACTATGATGAAAGCAATAAAAAAATACAGAATTCCGTTTTGTCAGGTTCCATTGTCAAATATCAAACATAAATATTTGACATTTTCATAAATGTAATAACATCATCTTGATGGCTAATTTTGTCCATATCAGATTCATATCATTCAGTAAAAGGATCATCCAAATGTCATTTATATGGGCACAGATTTCAAATAATACATGGAGAAGAAATAAGCACAAAAACATTATGAAAATTCATAACACTGTATTCTTTAATTTACATAGTAAGTACTATATTTTTGCACCTGTTATGCAAATAGTATGTGGGGGGGAAGTAATGTCTCCACCTAATTTAAAAAATACTTTTAAATATCTGCTTCAGGCTTTCCCAAAGCTCCTTAAAAGCTTCATTTTTCTCAGCTTCAGTTATTTCTTTGAACTCTGTGATGCTTACTTGCACATCAGCCACTTCAGTGGAAGAACTTATCACATACTATTTTCCCATTTAGTTTTTTTACTCTCAGACAGTAAAGAAATACAGCAAGTGCTGCAATGAGTTTCACCTCTTTCCTTTCCCTTTACATAGAGGTAAGAACAAATATGTCAAGAAAAAGAAAAGAATAAAAGATATCACTATAGAAAAAGAAGAAAGTATTATTAATATATTAATAACATTTTAAATTTTTCAGTTAAACAAATTTGATATAATGGTGGAATATTTTTGCTAGTCTATGCAACTAAATTTACTTGCCACACTTCAGAATATGTCCTCTGATCTGACTTGTTCCTATATAATATTACATAGATAAATATAATTTACAAGAAAAAAAGTATGCTTTTTATTATGACCAATAATCTACTTAGGACTGTCTTTGTGATTTTACATTGAAAAGTTCACTGAATTTTAAACTTTAAAACCAATTATTTCCCCTGTCTCTAATTTCCCTTCCTCCTTTCAGTTAAAGTCATGCACTGAAATAACAAATCTATAGTCATTGAGAATGCTTTGAATGAAACTTTGCTAAATCATTTACAGTATCACAGGATGCCATGGGTTGGAAGGGACCTCCAAAGATCATCATGTGCAATCTCCCTGCCAAAGCAGGGCCAAAACTAGAGCAGATCACTCAGAAATGCATCCAGACAGCATTTTAAAGTCTCCAAGGGAGACTCTGCAATCTCTCTGGGAAGCCTGTAGAAGGGCTGTGTAACCCTTACAGTGAAGAAGTTATTCCTCACGTTGAGATGAAACGTACCGTGCTCAAGCTTGAACCCCACTGCCCCCTGATCAATCCAATTGCACAAGTGAAAAGTTCTCCCTGCCTTCTCGATTCCCAGCCCTTGTGTGTTTACAGACATTCATTAGATTTCCTCTCGGTCTTCTCTCCAGATTACAAAGCCCCATATGTGTCAGCTTTTCCTCATAAGGCAGGTGTTCCAGTCCCTTAATTATCCTTATAGTCCTCCCCTGGACTCTCTCAAGTAGATCTCTGTCCCTCTTGAACTGGGGATCCCAGGACTGGATTCAATACTCCAAGTAAGGTCTTGCTAGGGCAGAGTAGAGGGGGGTGGAGAAGCTCCCTCAATCTGATGGACATGACATTCTCTTCTTAATGCACCCCAGGATACCCATGCCATTCATGGCCAGAAAGACACATTGTTGTCCCTTGTTATCCAACAGGACTCCAAGGTCATTTTCCATGGAGCTACTCTCTAGTAGATTACCTCCTAACCTGTACTGGTGCATTTTGTTGTTCCTTCTCAGGTGCAGGACTCTCTGCATCTGCAGTCATTTGGCAACTCTTAAGACAAAAATCACATGTTTTGAACTTCTACATCAAGAGGATTTTGCTTAACTCTTTATAGCAACAGATATTAGACCTTTAAAACACATGTTTTGTCTGTAAAATATTTGCTTAATGCAATTTCAAGTATATGAAACTCTGTGGGTCATGAGCAATCTTACTAAGCTGGAAACTGGACACTACTGCTTTCCAAAACAGTGACCTTTGTTCATTTATTTTGTCTAAGTTACATCTTACTGCATCTTGCTGAAGAGCTTACTGGAAAGTTTTGCAAGCTATTAGTATGGTGAAGTTGTAGGGATAGTCATATGCTAAGAATTAGGTATATGCATTTATTCTTTGCTCCAGAGGCACATTTTAATGGTCTTGTCTTTATTTCTGCAGTATCATCTTTTTTGTATTTCAAGTACCCAGTCTTCGGGACTCATCTTTTAAATTAAATCATGTGTCTACAACCATAGTAGCTGGTTAATTATCTATCTGCAGCTTACGACTTCAAGTATTTGGACAGCTAAAAATAATTGTGTGCATTTCATCAATTTATCACTGCTTTTCAGCAGCACAAATGCATTTCAATTACATTCTATGAAGTGCTGAATTGCAAAGAGAGAATGTTCTTTCATTTCAGCTCATTGTATGGTGATAATTTCATTGATTTGACTTAATACACATGGAAGCCCAGGTGTATTCACATATAAAATGCCACAGAGCCTAGAATCGCTAATGCAATTAGTTGAATGTTTTTCTCTTCTGGTAGTACTGGGCTTCCATCTGACAGGCTACTTTGGCAAGGTTATAATTCAGTATTTGTTGTGCAAGCAAGAAGACTGTATTTTCTCTGTGGTTAAGGACTGAAAACTGATTTGGGGATTTTTTTCCATGCACTCAGCACTGCTGCCCTGTTGTTGATACTGCACATCCTGCAATAGCCAACAGCAGCATCTCATTTACACTGTAGATGCCATTTAAATCCCTTCATTTGGATTTTATTAGAACAGTATTGAAAATATAAGAGTGGTTAGTTTTAGAAATGTTAGTTCCTGGATTTTTAGCTGCAGAACTGATATTAATGCAAATGGGAGTGGTAAATTCCAAGCATTTTGGTTACAAATACTCTAGTTATTTCCACTGACTGCTACTCAGGTTTAATATCCATTCATTCTGCTTATTTTCAAGTTGGTGTGGTTTAGGGTCTGACATTGATATTCAGACAGTGAATACACATTGTAAATAGTGAACATGCTCTGCTGTTCAGAGTTTTGTGGTGAATGCCAGACCTGCTCCCAGAGCACGCTCAGTTGAGTATTAGGCTTTTCAGTGCATCCTTTATCTGACAACGCATGAGGAAGAGACACTGACAGGTTTTGGAAGTGCAGATGACTTACTGGTTCCATAAAGAAACCACAGGGTCACTGTGGGGAAGGGGAAGCCTGGACAAAAAGCATGAGGGATACTAAACACTTACCTAGTGCTCTGCTGATAGGAGTAGTGTCTACAGAAATGTTTCTGTTCATTATATTCCGCTGACATCTGTATTCTGTTTTTAGCACAAAGATGCTTTTCTTGTGTGACCTTGGTAAAGGCATCAGACAAAATTATTGCCATATTGAAGCCGACTGTAAAACATTCATTAATTTCATCCTGCAATGGGCAAGACAGTGCTAGTATACCACTAATGTAGTATTATAAATGTTGACTAATAAAATAACTTTAGTGAGAGAGCAGAAGCATATAGTGACTGTAATGTTCTTGTTAATTTCATAATATCTCACATTTCTGCAATACTCTTTCCTCAACAGTCCCTGCATGACTCCATTGTTACTACCTTAAAACAATTACCCATAACTGAGATATTTTGGCTTGTGGGATAGTGCAGTCTGTATGTATAATGCAGACTAATGAAAAAACATTTTATACCTGTAAGGTTTGCTGAGCGGCATTTCAATAGAGGAGTTCTCCATATTCTCTACAACTCCAGGCAGAGAACTGTCTGGCTGAAAAAGCTCATGGCACAAAACACCCACTTGCCAAAACACATAGGATCACAGAATCACTGAAATATTGAGGCTGAAAAAGATTTCTAAGATCATCAAGTCCACCTAATATCAGCACAACCAGTGCCATGTCCAGTCTTATCGTAAACATCTCCAGGGTGGGGACTCCACCACCTTCCTGGGAAGTCCATTCCAGTGTCTGATCACCCTTTCCATGAAGAAGGGCTTCAAAACATTCAACCTAAACCTCCCCTGGCACAGCTTCAGGCCAGAACTGGTAGAGCAGAGGAGAACCACAAAATTTAATAGAAAGTTTAAGAGGATGAACAAAAATAAATGTGTAAGCTTAATGTTGTCCATGAAAGCATTGGCTATGCCTTTAACTGTGAGAAAGAGCAGTTGCTGCCTCAAAATATCCTTGTGGAGAGCCCCGATGGTGTTTCCCTGAGACTATGATTCCTGGTTTCCTTCTATCTCATTCCAGCTTATGATGAACACAAAAGAAGTGGTTCCTTGGTGTATGTGAGTAGGTAGAAACAGGCAAGGCACAGTGTTGAACAGTGTCTTTTAGAGCTACAAAAAGAATATAATGGTTTTACTTACTTTTCTTTGTAACAAAGTTAAGGGAGAATATACACCACTCTGTTTCCTATTTCCCCACTGAAGGCTGCCCTGTAGTCTGCTTGTCTGCATGAAGCTCATAACAGCCTTTCTCTCAACTTTCAAAAATTCATTCATTCTGTGAAAGCCCGCTGGAAAAGGAAGGCTTTCATACAGTCAGAGCTGCTCAGCCAGGCTGTGATTTTTCCTAGATACAAGTGTGTTAGCTCAAGAATAAAAGAGCATACATTCGAGTTTGAGCAAGATATTCACAGAAATATATGCAGGCACAGTCATCAATCAAAATTTTGAAATCATGAAAATTAAATCTTACATAATTTGTGTCTTGACCTTAACCCAGAGTTGGAAATTTCATTACATTTCTGTTTCCGAAACATCGCTTCTGACCTTTTTGACTGTAGCTGTAAGTCTAACTGCTTCTGCTTCTGTGAAACTACTGCTTTTTTCAATGAGCACACCCTGAAAAAGATGTTTTCAAAAATTGAATCACCAATCAAACAATTCCTTTTCATTTTTAGACATTAAATTAGGGTTTTATGTTGAAATGTGTTAATGAATAATCAGCATTTCTTCAGCTTATCTTGTAAATAAGCACATTAAAAATAGTAGCATGCCAAAGGAAGGAAACAGCAAAATTTAAATGAAAGTAAAATAATATTATGCTACCCGCTGGACAGAACATCTGTATGCAGTTTCTTTGTGAGGTCAAACACTGAGTTAAATACTGTGAAGGAGTGCTTACATCGTGCTGACTTAGTGACATGTGCATCTAACAAGATTGCATATTAAAGTTAGGTAGTAATTTCATAGAGGTAATATTTCTATTTGCTATAGTAGGTTCCAAATTAAACCAGAAAAAGCAAACAACATAAAATCTAGTGTATTTCCTCAGTAAACCTGTTTTCAGCTTGCAGTCAATAGCTTGGTCAGTCTTAACATTTGTTTGATATCAACATCTATACATTATTACTTCTGCATTCAGACAACTATGATTTCTTTGCTTTAATTAAAATATTACATATTTCTTCCAGTCTTTCAGCCACCCTCTGCTTGGGCTTCAAATTACAGAGTGCAAGTAGCACACAGGAATTGGTACTGAGGGTAAATTCTCTGCTGCATCCACTGAATTTCTCTGAGATTGTGAGCTAGCTAATGGCACTTGAGAAAGGACTGGCTCCCAATGAGCTACTGTGAGGTGACATCAGTTAGTGCTGACTCCAATCTACCAGTGGGAGTTCTGGCAGTGTCACAGGTTGGGGATCCCAGTGCTCTGCAGGGACCATGGGATTACATGTCCAGGCTCAAGAGAGCATACATGGGAGGGTACCTATGCTTCTTTTATGTAGGGAGGAACTGACTGTTACCTGCAAGGGTAACCTTCTTCATAGAACTGCAGCTGCAAAGTACTGCTGCCACCATAGTTTCCAAGAGAAGGCTAAGCTGTAATAAACTTTTTAGGCAATCTTTTTGTTACAGTTGGTGGAATTTGTGGTCAGCTTTTGAGGTCGTTTGTTTGTTTGTTTGTTTTTACTCTGGAACAGCTTTTTTAATCTCTTTAGTTAACTGAGAATGCTTGCTAGGACATTCTAGGGGAAAAGAGTTAGGCATACTTTTGTTTTTTAAAACAAGATTTACATCTTCAAAATCTCCTAGTGAAAATGAAATAAAGGCATGGAACTGGAAGAAAATTGTTTTCGTACTTATTCTCAGTCATCATGATTTTCAACCCACATTAAGCTTTAATTATCACAGAGTAATTGGAAAGTTATTTTACTGAGTATATAAAAGGAAAAGATATTTGAAGACATTCAATACTTCCTGGGTTTTATGGCAATACTCACTGCATTTAAGAGACACCTGTGCTGATTCAATCAGAAAAGATAGCTCCAGAAGGCTACTCATCTATATCCTTAATTTCATCAAGGCATAAGAAGTATGTGATTTCTGCTTCTCTGTGCCTGAAGAGGGAAAAAAAAAGTCAATGAGAAATTTTAAAGCTTTTGTAAAAACACATCTCCCAGGTATCTTTCTACAGTTGCTTCAGAAAATATTGGAAGAATGATCAGAAGGAAGCAGATGTTCTCTATTCAGCTGGCTATCAGTTTATTGTTTGCAGTCTATTAGCGTGAGATTCCTCAGAGGAGATGATGTTACAAAATGTAAATTGACAGATTCATTTTTAAGAAAATGAAGACAAACTGCAATGTCCTAGGATACAAGACTTTAGGACTTCTATTTAAAAACTATCAAGTCATCATTAATAACAAGAATGTATCTGTATGTTCATATATACATGTAACTCTGATACCTCTGTTTATTGCTCATTCAACAGTATATTTCCAGACTGCTGAATTTCTTGCTATCTGTTTTGTCAGCTTACCTTTGGCTAATTGTTCCAAAATATTTTAATTTAAATTATATTCAAGTGACTTTTTCTCAAGATGCCATATAGTATGCAGGATGTTGATTTGGTAGTCAAGTAGTATCCTGAGGTAAGTAACAGCCTTGCTGAAACACCAGGTATTATGCATAAAGATCTGCAGAACTGTAATACTTACTAATTGGATCAGAATCTCTCCTAATCCAATAGACAGCCTTTAAAGACCAGTAGGCGGCCTGTACACCATTATTTTTCTTTAGAGACTAATTCAAATGGAGTTGTTTGCTGCCATTTTTGATATATCATCAAGGAAATATCAACTATCAAAATTCCAGAATGATAATTCATTGAGAAATTTGTATTTCTATTTTCTAGTTACAAAACAAGATTATGGTCTCAATTGCTGTTACATTTCTTTCCAATGTCCTGATTTCCATTTTAATTTCATTGCTTATTGTGTTTGTCTACAGTTCAAGTGTAGATGCTAATTTCCTTTAGAGTTAATTATAATTCAAAACATAATTTTCCTTATAAAAATTATGACTTAAACCAGCAATGATTATTTTGAAGGTTTGGTTCAAAATAGAGTAAATGCAAAAAACAAATGCAACTGTAAATTCTCATTAAAGATATTCACATGGAGGAAGATTAAAAAAAAATAATAAAAAAATTTACATAACAGTAGCAAGTATAAATTAAAAACAATGTCCTATTTGACAGCAGCTTCCCTTCTAAGGCTACTAGAGAGGAAAAAAGTAATGAGGAACAACTGGGAAATTAATATCATTTACTTGGCATATCAATAATTTGCTAAAAATCTAATGATTTTCAAAATATGTATCAGGCAGTGCATAATTATATATCTTAACAGTGAACCTTTTGCTACCATCCTGCCAAACATCCACCAGTACTGTAGTACACCACCTGTTTGCATTTTCTTTTTCAGTTTAAATTTGATAAATTTGCTTGGAATCTCTCTTTCATGCTTAAATCAATAACACCACCTGTAAAGCTCCACAACCTGCTTTGTGAAACATTAGTATAATTGGTGTAATAACAGCAGTACATCAGCAGCATTGTTATTTTAATTGTTATGCCATTGTTATGCAAAATGTTATATAGCCTGCACAGGTGGGGATGTGAATGAGGAATAATTTTTTTCTGAAGATTGTCACTGTGTTGTGAGTATGTTGATATACTGCAATGGTACATCATAGTCAATGAAATAACTGCAGCTTTATTCTACATGGTGTAATTGCTTTACGCAAAGCATTTTGGTGGACAGACCTCGTAGTGCTGTATTTTGTGTGTCATGATTACCCCTCTGCATTTTCAAATATATGTATACATTCATGTCACATTATGTAAGCAGTGTGTGTGCTTGCATTTCTATGTATTTGAAAATATTTAGACTAAGATCAACATATGTTTCTTTCTTTTCTTTCTTTCTTTAGAAGTGCTGGAAATACAGCTTGGGTTTGTTACTAAGACTTCACAGGTTCTGCAGTTTTATAATGGCCTTAAGTAAAACTAGCATCAGATTCCAAATATAAATCCAGAATTTGGATTATAATTATAAATTAATAAAGAAATGTATTTGTGAAATTACATGAAACCAAAATGCTCAGTCTATGTTAAAAAAAAAAAAAACAACAAAAAATAAGACCATAAAAGTATACTTTTTTCATTATTGAAGTAATTGAAATAGATTATAATTTACCAGGCATTAACATATACATTTTAATATTCTATTTTTTTTCACTTGTGCAACTTTTATAAAAAAAGTAATTTTATATGTTGACTGTTCTTTATGAAATTCACATTTTTCAGGCATGGATTAGTTTTTAAAGAAAAAAATCACTGTTTTCTATTTAAAAACATGAGAGTGAGTAATAATTTTCAATATTTCTTTTTTCTCACAATCTTAATTTGGAAACATCACAGTTAGTGAAAGATACTATAGAATCTTCCATGGTAACAGGATTCTTTGGGGGAAAACTATTTTCATAAAAAAGATTTTAAAAACATTTATTTTGATCCAATAGCTTGTAAATCCTTAACAATGTGATAATCTGTTTGTTCAAGATGTTCTGGGGTGCTTTCACGCTTGTTTGTTTTGCTTTTGAATGTGTAATACATGCTGCTAAAGACATTCATATGGATGCCTGTTTAAAAGCTACCTGGCTTCACACAAGTGCTCTGCAGAAAACTTTGTGTGTGCTTCTCATCTGACTGCTCAAAAATGCCAATCCCTCAAGGTCTTTTGAAGAACTAGACTTGAAGAAACATCCCAGGCTTGGTAAGGGTAGTTTACACAGCTGGGATTTCCAAGAGAATTATTCCAAAAAATTTATTGAAGCAAGAATGTTCGTTATCACTTCTCAAGATATTGAAAAGACTGTTCTGGATCTGAGCATCTTTGGGGCAATACGAGGAGTTTTGAACTGCTTTGATGGTGCTAAGTTAGTGGAAACTCATCTAAAAGAATGGTTTGCAATGTGAAAATCAGGTTCGGCATTTAGATATAATTGCTGTTAAGGAAGTTACCAGTGCATTTATGAGCCTTCAGTGAAGAGGAGGAAAACTGTGTGGTTTAGGAACAGATTAGATTGTTGCTTTCAAATAAAATAAAAATCCAAATTTACTTTCAAAAAATTATCTTTCCTTTACCGGTGTTCTGAATTTAAAACACTTTAGAGTTGTTGCTTGGCATTGTACGAAGTTCAGATCACCTACCGGTTACATTAGTGGGTTTTGTGGCTGCCAGCGCTAGTCATCATGGAATGCATTATGTGTATATGTTCAAAAATAGCTGGTAGGGTTTTATATTTACACAGTTAAGTTTCCTTAACTCCCTGACTGGAATTTTGAAAGCCAGCTTTATCCTGCAAGAGACTGATTGCTTTGCAAGGCAAAGCTGGTCTTTCATATGCATGTGTATATGTACCGTGAATGTCTTAAGACATTCAACAGTCAAAGTGTTTATCCCTCTAATTTTCTGGAAAATGAAAAATTATGTAAGCCTGGCCTGACAACAGCATATATCTGGCTGGAAAATTTGTACTTCTTCCTATTTTTGTATGAATTCTATTAATCTCTGCGGGTTGGTGCCAAATAACTGGTAAGATTACATTAACAATGACCTTACAGTGCAGAAGAGCAGACAATGAAAAAGCTGAACAGTTTGTGCCTATTCATGACGTGGGTGAAGTCTTCAAGCAATGGAAAAGGAAATTCTTGACAATAAATGCAACAAGTATTAGATGGTGCTGTACCAGATTCAGAAAAAGCACAAGAGATGAACAGTGGTTCCTTCCCATGTAATGAAATGAATTAATGAACAAATTCACACAGAAACTGGATGCAAAAGAGCCATTGAGGAACAGTGCCAGCCTTAACGTTATTTGGAAAGCCTCCCCAGAAAAGTCCCTAAGGTGTTTATCAATTATGACTGCATAAAAATCCACTGCATGGATTTCATGACCATAAAAGGACTGCCCTTACACAGGGAAAAATGAAATTATGCAGAGGTTTTAAGATCAAATCAGAACTGATGAAAGATATTTTGATGGGTACAACGAAAGAAAGCAATACTCTGGACTGGAGAAATGACAATATGGATAACACAATTAGCATAGGTGTTGTAAGGACACTTGAATATTGGATACCTACAAATGTCTAATGTCTGTGAGAGTGGGGAAGCAGCTCTTCATCCATGCTTCCACAGAAGAACTTTACTTTGAGCTCTGTGTTATTTGCTATTTCTCCTGCAGGAAGGCCTGCTTTGCACTTTCCTTATATCACTATCTAGTCTTTAAAAAAAATTATTTGATGTAGTGGCCTATACTAGCACAGAACTTAAGAGCAGGTTGTCTCTAATGAAAGGGCTGAAATTTCAGACTACCTAAGCAAACATTATATAGTATGTCATCAAATTGATTTTCATTACAACAACCTTTCTTCTTTATGCAATGATCTTTTTAATGTTCATTTTGTCGTTATGCTACTCTGTATATTCTGCTACTTAGTTCCGACATTTCCCATTATTTAGTTTTGGTATGGCTATACTTATGCACAACTGAGTGATCACTTACAGTTTTTAGCAAAGCAAAAGTCTTTGGAGCGATACTCTAAAACAGGAAAATTACTTTAATATATCTCTCAGAACTAGAACATTGGAAAGTGACATTTGAATTACAAAAACTCATCTTAAGGCTTGAAATTTTTCAGTATTCTGCCTCAAATACTGTCCCAAGCAGACTTTTAACAATTAATGGTGAAAGTGCAATCAGAAAAGCTTTTGCCAGTTTAGCAATTATTCTTCATTTAAAGGTATCCATAGGACAATGGCTTTCTCATCTTTTATTTACTTTGTTGATGAATCCATCTGCCAAGAAGCTATGGGAAAGTCAGGGGAAGACTATATTTGAATTGTATTGCTATTACTTAATGTTGCCTAATATTTTTTGTTGAGATTCGTATTTAGAAACATGCAACTTATGTGGATTTGTTATCAGTATTTTTGTTGTTAAATTAGCGCTGTACAAAAAGAAATATTTATTGTTTGTTCTTTAACGTTTCTTGTATTTACAGCTTGTGAAGTGAAAGATAGATTACTCTTATTAGCAGTTATAGTTATATTTTATCTTTTATATTTTTCTGTGCATTAGGAGTGTTGTCTAAATTGCACATATTTGTGAATGTGGAAAATATAGTAGCAAGTTTCAGTACAATTAAGACATCTTTTATTTTTTCAAAGTTTGAATTATGAACTATCTTGAGTCTCACAAAGTTGAGATATTATCTATTTAATATTACCTATATGCTTATATACCCAGAGCCTTTGTTTAACAGATACTTTTTTAATACCCAATATTTGAAATCCTAAGAGGAATTTAAGGGCAAACATATGTCTGCCATAATGCAGGATGCAAAAATATATTTCTGCAAAAATAATCTGTACTTACACAAGTAACATGATTTGTGTACCCAGGTAAATTTAATCCATTTCTATGAAAAATATGTTCATGCAATGCAATTCTAGTTCTTAGAATTAATAATATTAAAAAAAAATAAATAAGGAAACAAGAGAAAGAAAGATGAGTTAGAAGCTTTGTAACAAGCATATTGGAGAACAAATTTGTGACTATTCTTTCCTAAGCCAATGCAACCTTGTAAGGGACCAAATAAATGTGTTTATTCATAACAGCTCATAGTAACTGGGAACACATCTTTTTTTCATCCATACCTGCATATAATCTTTGAATCAGGATATCTTACAGCAGTGATTAGAATGACTCTTGCAAAGAGAGGTGTTCTATCTCTGCCTTATAAACTCAGCCATCTGAGCTTAGCATCTAAGCATAGGTAGAGAAGGTACCCTTTAAACAAATTCAGTTCTTAGTGGGGGACATAGGATTGTGCAAGATACTTCAGTAAGCAGGATCAAGGCAAGTGTAAATATATAAGAACATTTTGCATTAGTTTATCTAAAGCAGACACTCAAAAACCATTCCAGGAAAGCTGAAGGGCTCTACTCAAACCTCTTTGTGCACAGACGGGGAACCAGGGCTACACTAAACACTGAAGTGAAGAGACTTAAAGTGACTAGATTTAGTACAGGATCATGTCCACTTTATTTATCATATTCTACTTCTGAGAACAGTCAAGCATTTTTCATTCAACATCCTTCTCTGCCTTTACATCTCCCTCTGTGAGGATTTCCATGAAGTGGTGAGGTACTGAAAGCTGCCCCAGTCTGACAGAAAGCAGGGAATTGTGAAAAGCTGTGCTGCAAATTGCTCAGAGCAAAAGCAGTAGGATATACATCACTAATGCTACAGGCAAGGCTACTGAGGGATATTAAATCTTTTCCATAAGGTCACTTGGATGTAAAATGCAGACACATTGAGTAGGGATACCTGGGAAGAAAAAAAAATCAAGTTTCAGGAAAAAAAGTAGTTTTTTTATGATTTAGGTTACAACATATAGAGAGCCAGAACACTCCACAGTGCTCACTGAATGAATGTGCTGCATAATGCTGTCCAAAAACTTCTTTAAAATTTTTGTCTGAGTGAGGTGTGTTTTAGACAAATCATCTTAATTTCCTGTATTCTTGCAACTGGAAAACTATACCACACCTCAAAACTATTATTTGCATTCAGATCTAGTCTGAATCCTTTGAATTATTCCACGTAAAATGGCAATTAACAAGCATTCCCTCCCAAAATCAAGTAGTTTGGCAGGCAAAGAACTGTTTTCAGAACAGTGGAAATGATGGTTTCAAAATAATTTTATAAGCTGGGGAGAAATGAGAAGTGTTTGGGCTTCCTTTGTTTGTAAGAGCTGAAAGGGGTATAAAATTATTTCCTGTAAATGACTTTTTGAAAATGAATAATTGCCTTTATTAATTCCCTGCCTAAGTATTACAGGCATCCAGAAATTTCCATGAATGCAAGGACAATGCCAAATATTAGATATGTATTATTAAAAAAATGAATAAGTTAAAAATTAATGTGTTCTGGTAATTAGCAATCCACAAATCTTTATCTCTGAAGGAGATATTTTTTGCTTCCCTGATTAATGAGTTATTTAAATATTTAGCTATATACTTTTTTTTAGTAGGAATTACACCTAATCTACTAAGATAATGTAATTGTGTATGAATAAAATATGTAGTTCCCCTTTTGAAAAATTTTATAATGTTTCTCACTTATGTGGTCACTTTGAATTTCCCTGCCTGAAGTGTTCTTTATTGCACAAATGTATTATTTCACAGATCTTAAACAGCCTGTTAAAATGCATTGTGTTCTTTTAAAATAGCTGCTGTTTGATTATTGTTTTCCTGCTACCTCAGCAGATGAGTGTCATTCCTTCACTCAGATGTCAGGACTGTTCCAGTTTTTGAATGACATCTTTACTTTGCTTGAACACCAACATTTCAGGCAGAACAGCCTTCTGACCAAAATGTCAGTCATGTGTTTAGCATTTCAGACCTGGGGCCTGAGAGTTATTGATCCCAGTGATGGAGAGACACCCAGTATTCTGCATCTCACTTGGCAGCAAAGTTTTAAAGCCTTTTGGGGATGTTTCTTTTGGGAAAGAAACAGCCTATTTTACTAGATTACAGCAACATAATTTTACAGGAAAAGAGGTTTAATGGTCAGAGGATTCAGTCACACTAAGCCGTATGTCAGTGACTTGACTCCACAACACCAACAGTAGGTTAGCAGTAAAGCCTACCTCTGGGAAAGATACTCAAAATAATGTAACATCTGGATGAACTTCTCTATGAATTTCTGTCTGAGGTTGCCTCAAACTCTTTTCTTAATTCATTAAAAGCTATCATTATTTGATACCCTCACTGTGCAGCAAGGCACATCCTGGAAGGAGTGGTAGCTGCTTTGTGTGTGCAGGGCTTTTTTTCCACAGTTGAGGAAGGTAGCTCAGAAAAACATACTCATGGTGTATGCAACCTATGAAAATTTGAAATGAACTAACATTTTATCATAAAATCACAGACTTTGTGATATATGGCTGAACAAGTCAATTAGCGCAATGTAAACCACTTGCCATTCACATTACAGTATATATTTTTTTGTTTAGAGTAGGTAGAAGAGCAAATAGTCATTAAATTATTTTGTAAATGAAGCCAAATAAAATATTTTATTGATTTTTTTAAAGCAGTTGCTGTTTTTGACACTTATTTTTTTCTTTCTAGCAGTGTATTGTGCGTAAAATGAAATAATTTGACACTGTCAAAAAATGCTTTTGAGTGAAGATATAGGATGAGGTATTTTGAAAGTAGAATCTTCTCTCCTTAATGTAGTTAGGATAAACAAAATAGTATGTGAACTTACATTTTTAACTGCTAAATGAACCACTAATCATTATAGAATCATTATAGAAATTAGTTTAAAAATGACCTTTGATAACAAAGGGCTGAATTCCATGTAGTGTATGAAGGACAAATGGGATAGGTTTGGAAGACTTCTTTTGGTATTTTAAGAACATGGCTTCTCATGATCCCTTCAAACATATAAGGCTATCATTTCTTTTCACATACTCTGCTCAGGTCACTATTCCTGTTACAGTTGTGCACATTCTAGCATCAGCATGTATGTAGGAGAAAGAATAAAAAGTCAGATTCATGAAGAAGTGAAGGGATCCAAGGTTCTACCTGTTCAAAACCATTTGCAAAGAGATAAGACATCAATCAGAAAGCAGATTATGGGCATATTTGTCACATCTTTTCCAATTTCCATTTATCCAGCTGTTTCTGCCAGTCTGATTTCAACATAAAGCTATCTCTATCCCAGACCACCCACAGAAGAAGTTTGCTACCATCCAAAGTACTGAAATTAAAAAGCAATCTTTGAAAATAGGAAGACAGAAGTAAATAATGAGGAAGATAGACACCAAACTTTAAAAGATTAGCAGAGTCAATATTTTCTGCCCTGAATTAGAGCATGGTTTGCACACAATGAACTGACCTTTATGAATCGCTGTTTCTGATGGTTCATCTGCCTTTAGAAAACAGTTACTTGTGTTAGGAAAAAGCAGGCACCGCATTTCCTAGCAGAGTAAATATTTATGACTATTGTTACACAAAATTCACATTCTTTTTCTATTTTAAATTATTTAATCTCTGAAGAGTGGAAATTACACTTTTTGATTATTTTACATATTTTCTCTTAAAACAATGTATCTTGCTTGGCTTGGGCCCAACCACTGCTGAACTGGCTGTGGTTGTGAAGAAGTGCTCAGCCTGATGGTCCACAGATATGTGCACACGTCCCAGTCCAGTTGTGACCCGAATTTTATTACTTCAGAAAGAAGTTAATATGGTACTGCTGCCAAAGGCCCCAAGGAAAATCTCTGCAACAGCAGACAGTCATGTGTTCTCATCTATGATCTTGAAAGCACAAAAGTGACATGAAGTTAATTTGTGCATTGGCATCACATGGTCTTTTCTTTCAATATTATTCTCTGTAGATCTGAGAGTTGAGTCAAAGTCCTCTATTCTGGTCTGCCAAACTATTTTATCACTGTTTAGGGGCTAGATTTCTGGGGCAACAAATTGTCTATACAGCAAACACTTCCAGCCCAACTGACAAAAATAACTGATCTTTCACTCACATACAAATATTTCCACAATATTCAAACATAACATACATGTGTTCAGTTTCAAAAATCTGGCCTTGAAATTTTCCATATTTTAAGGAATCTTCTCCAAAATGTTCTAATGTAATTTCCATGCAACATAAATGCTAAGTATATTGGGCATATTTCCCAGGCCTGGAGAGGAAGAAACTGTTTCTTCTGTGAGCCTTCACGATGCCTAAACACCAAGCCCTTTTTTGTCTGGAGTCCAGAGTTCCATTCTCTGCTCATCACAGCTAATGTTCTTCCTATTGTCCACCTCAAACATGTCAGAGGAAACAGTTCCAAGAGCAGATATGCATTTTGGAAGTGACAGAAACATCTAATATTTAAGTGGTGTGGTAGGTCATGAACCGTGTCCTCTAGCATTAGGAGGCCTCTAGCATTATATAGACCTCATTCTGCTTCCAATCCCTGTCTCCAAGCTCACAGGGCTAGTTATCTAAGGAACAACTAATCCTGCTGTTTAAAGACAAAGGTAAATAAACCATTAATAACCACAGCCTTTTCTTCACTCTTTGTCATTGTTTCAATAAGCATTCAATAAAGAATGAAGACAGAGGGTCCAGAGAAAGCAGACATACTGAACACCTTCTTTGCCTCCATCTATACTTCTGGGAGCTGTCCTGGTACTAAAGCCCAGACTGATGAGCCTCCAGAGGTAGTTGAAGCAAAAGAGGAGGTTGATGAGAACTTAGTTGATGAGGACTGGGTT